>OU426978.1:35466704-35869204 GCA_911387785.2 Aelia acuminata | reverse complement strand
AGAGAATTATAAAATCAGACGACTTGGAGTATTATGTTTGCATTGCCGAATTATCACAAGTAAAAACTTTTATTTCATAATAAAAAATAGTGTTTTTTATTCAGCAAATAAAAACAAAAATAAGGAATGAATGTGGAAAAATGTGTCTTTGAGAAGTGGCATTTAACAAAACACATCAATTTCTAATTTAAGTAAGTTGTGTAATTGAAAGTTGTGTGTTGCGCGCACACACCAGATTTTTTTAATAACTGATTGATATTTCAGCCGACGAAACTTATTATAACTTAAGGAAGAAGAAACTTGACCTAAATACTCGTAATAAAATATTAAAAAATAAACACAATACTAATTTCTATAAAAAGAAATAAAGGTAAATTAAAGAATTGAGACTTATCCTAATAGTAAAAAAGGAGGGAAAAAGATAAAATATAAAAGAGAAAGATAATATAGAATAGTATAGTCTTAGCTGTTCACTGTATCTCTCAGGAGTGTTAGGATCTTTCCCCTCGGGGAGTCCAAACTAACACTGGTAAGCATTAAAAAATATAAACAATAAATTTCAACTAAATTTCTTGGTTTCTTTTAATATAAGAATATGACCATATGATACATAATCTCGAAGTTATATTATGACTACGAGATTAAGTAAGTTTTTCAATAACAAATGTGGAAATGTTTATTACATAGTTTCGCCTAAAGAATACTTCCCATTTCCTTTTTAATTTGAAGGAAAATACTAAGTTGGGATGAAAAAAAATATTTCAGAAACATTATTACGAAAAAAAAGTCCTTGTATCACTATTGCTCATGCATGAAATGCCAGAGGCAAATTTATCAACTCATTTATTGATTATCATGAGTAACTTTTGAATGAAGATACTAACTTAAAGTAAAATAAAAAAACACTTTAGTTTTTCTATAATAAATCACAGATCACTGCCCCCACTAAAAAAGTTCCATCGTATTTAATGCAAAATTAATCGATTCTGCATATTTATTACCTCCCACATTTATTTTCTCCGAGATCTGGCATGGGAAGTGCAGAATTTGTTTCAGAGCTCTTGTTTTGATGGTAGTCATCTTGAGTCTAAAAGTAATAGTCCAGATTTTATTAATGAAATAAATACATATTATAAAGTAAAAATAGATTTCAGGATTATTTTTCAAACATATATTTTATTAAGAGTTTAGATAAAGGATTCAGAGAATCCATCATGCTTGAAGCAATAAGAATATAAATTTCTAAAAATCATTAGAAAAATGTTTATTAGCTTTTCAGAGAAAGTAAAAGTATTTTCATTGTTTTAAATATACAAATACTTGTATTTAAGGTCATTACTTCTTAAAAAAAAATTCTCAACCTGCGCGATATTTAGATAAAACATATACAATAATCATGTTTGTTCTTAAACAATTCTATTTTTCCCACTGATCTAATTTGAAAAATTGTATTTACTATTTAAGATTTTCTGGATTGTAATTGGGTAACTGGAAATTTTATTTATTCACAATAACTTAAATGAAACTATATTACTTTACCTGATTGAAAAATATAGTATTGTTTCCATGATGCTGGTTCAGTGTTGTTTGTTGAAAGGGTTCAGTCGAGGAAATTGGTGTTTTGTGATGATCTGTAAGAGGTCTAGACACTCTGAAAGATATTCAGTTAAAACAGAAATGATAAGTTGATAAAATATTTAGTTATTATGACTCAGACTATAAATATTTATATTCTTAAATATATATTGCTAGGTGAGGTTAATGAAATATCTCCTACAATTTTATTTGTGACTATACTATTATTTCAAGTAGGTTTTATTTACTACAATATTTCTGATTAGCTGTCACTTTATGATATCTCTATTTTTTTTTTTATTTTTTTTTTTTATTTAACTATATAGTATTTATCAATCTTTAAATGAATTTGTACTTTTTCTTTATGTCCTCCATGTAGCTCTCCATTGTTTCAAGAGCTTATATCAGAAACCTTATTCTGGAAGTGTTTAGGACAAATAGGTATATAAACAGGTATTAGGAGGAACCTTTTAGTTCCTGTGAAAACAGACTCCCTATCAGGGGTGGATTTAGCATCAACTTTGAGGGGGGTCATTACCTCCAAGTCTCATAATCACATATTGCTTTATTTTTTTTTATTTTATTATTTTTTTTTTTTTTTTTTTTTTTTGGGACTTCAAGGCTTCCCCTATACTGCCCATACTAACACCCATGGCACTGGGTGATACTTCTCCTAAGAAAGAAAAGCACCACCCAGGGCGGGACTCGAACCCGCAGCTCCGGCATGGGAGTACGGTGCTACCGCACAGCCACACCGGGCCCCAACATATTGCCTTTTGCCTGACAGCACTTTTGTTTTCGAATTTTTCATGAGCTTATTTTCCTGTATTATGAATGACTGCTATCTAAACAACTAAAATTATTAAGTCAGAGTTTAATAGTTTTGTAATTTTATCATTCCTTTAAAAAAATATTAATTGTAAAAGCCCCCCCCCCCCTCCCTGGATCCGACTCTGGTACTAGCAAGCTATCCTCAAACAAATGTATGTCAAAGTTTTACTTTTTTTTGGTTGATTGTTAGTATAAGGATGAATTCTACTAGTGTTATAGTGCATTGAATAATTATATGGAACTGCAGATTGAGGAAGTGGAGGTTCCAAGTAAAGATCAAAAATCAACATTATGAGGAAAGTCTGTTAAGACTCTATCTTGATTAACATATTGAGGATAGTATAGCTAGAATAAAATGAAGTTAGGGAACTAGTATGAATATGTAAGAAGCATTATATATATATATATATATATATATATATATATATATATGTATATATATATATATATAAATATATCCTTCAAACTGCGTTTTATTAAAGCTTCAATTTCTTATTTTGTGGAATGATAGCGGAAAGGATAACTTTGGAATTCAGCGCTGTGGATTAGTATTCAATCAAATATGAAAACAATATTTGACATGATTTCAACTAAAAAATAAAGAGCCACTTCTTTTGAGGGTAAATGTTTTTTCTTTTTTTGGTTTTTATTTTGTAATTTTCTAGCTAAATTATTATCTATAGTTATTTTTTGAATCTCTTGAGGCCATGGGTCAGGACCAGGAACTACAAAGATTTTCATTTTATATTTATATTATTTCATATTATATATGTACTGATTATGAAATTATAATTGTTAATATAAAAAAAAGATTTTTCGAAATGAAAATTATAAAGTATTAAAAAAAAACTAAAAAGATTGATCCTTATCCTTATTAAATGAAGTGAAGAGGTTTATTACTTATTCAAACAAATTTTATTTTTTAGAAATGTATGATACTAGAGAAAATGGATAAAAATTGTTATTAGTTTATTCTAAATATTATACACTACTGGCGTATTCCTGGATGTAGCTTAAGCATTTGACCGAGTTTGGAATGATGGACTGGTTTACAAGCTTATATCTTTCCTCCCTTCTACTTACTACCTTATTCTATTCTCATTCCTTTCTAACAGGTTCTTCTCTGTCCACCAGAGGTCAGAAACCTTGTCTATACAACCGGTAAGGGCCAGTGTACCGCTGGGATCAATACTCACACCTCTGTTGTACATCATATACACACATGATACTTTTATTTTTTTACTACACCCTTCCTTGCCTTGAAGGCAAAACGGGTTTGGCAGCGGTGACATACTCTAATGAGTACTCACTCCTGCAAGTCAATATCAAGTTTTCATATTATTTTTCCTGTCTTCCTTCTTTAGGGTTGCCTTCCTCTTCCTAGCCTTCGGGATAAATTGAAATGATCATAGCCAACAGCAACATTCCACCCGTACACAAAGGCCTTGTAGTATGGGTAGTTGGGTGATATTACGAGTTTGGGAAACTCTCTTTCAGTTAGGGCGTACAGTCCAGTTTCTCTTTGGAGCTTTGCGGTGCAGGAAGTGATGACATGTTCGGTGGTTTCAGGAACACCGCAACTAGGGCACAAGGGGTCAATGTCGAGGCCATGCATGTGGAGCTTGGCACGAAATCCGCCATGCCCAGTGAGGAGTTGGGATATCCAGTGGTCCGGGAGGACATAATTGGCTTCTAGAGGTGACCAGACGGTGGGGAAATACTTTCGAAGAGTAGCTCCTTTAGAACTTGTCACACGGTTCCACTCTTCTATAGTGTCCTCCCAGATAATCTTTCTCCAATGCCGCGGATCCTCATCAATCCTCATCCGGATATTTGCTGGAAGAACCGCTGAGCCTTCTCTCTTCGCCTCGAATTTCAAAACATCTTCTCGCAGGAGGAGATCGAGAGGTATCCCTCCTGCTAATAATTGCACCGCCTCATGGGACAATTGTCGCCAGCTTGTTCTTCTGTTGGTGTGAGAGATTCCTATACCAAGCAGGAGAGGCGTATCTCAGTATACCTAATATGATCCCCTGATAAATTGTCATGGTAGCTGGGTATCTGAGGCCCCATAAAGCAGCTGCTACGCGGTTAAGTCCGCTTAACTTTATGGTTACCCTATTTCTTAAGTTATCAAAATGAGGTGTCACGTCGAAGTTTCTTCGTTATTATTATAGTTATTCTCCTAGATAACTGACCACCTCACTCAGATGGATTCATTCATCTTGTACGTTGAAGATAATAGGGTTCGCCCTACTCGTCTTACCACGCAGCAGGATAGCCTGGGTCTTTGCTGCAGCCATCCTCATCTTCTTTCTCTCACACCATTCTCCAACAAGAATGGCGCAACGTTTGGCTTCTTTTTTCAGCATAGCTCTGCTATCGGTCGCCACCACGACTGCTAAATCATCGACGTACGCAATTGCGATGAACCGCTGCTCTTCGAGAACTCCTAGAATGTCTTTGGAGACAAGCTTCCACAGTGAAGGTCCGAGAACAGAGCCCTGTGGACAGCCCCTCTAAACAATGTGTTCATATTCGTAGAAGCCCAGTATCTTCACGTGGCGTTCATGGAGGTAGCTTCTCATCAGGTCATATAGGTTACTAGGAGCCACGTACTTCTGCAGCTGCTACAGCATACATGGCCACCAGACACAATCAAAGGCGGATGATATGTCAAAGAGATAACATACCTTTCCGCCTCCTCAATCACGTCATGACGTACTCGCAGCAGAGCATCAGCGGTCCCCCTTCCTTTCGTGGATCCGAACTGCCGTATATGGCTTGCTCTCCTTAGCACAGGCAGTAGGCTCTTCAGTACCAGGTTTTTCAATACCTTACTCATGACTGGTAGGAGACAAATAGGCTGATAAGACTTAGCCATTTGCTTGTCCTTGCCTCCTCCTTTGTAGATAAGTCTAACATCGGCAGTTTTCCATTGTTCCGGAAAATATCCCCTATCTAAACAGTCATTGAAGATAGACAAAAGCAAATCTTCAGTCAAAGGGATACTATTTTTAAGAATTGCCGCGTCACACAGTGTTTCGCTTAGTAGGAGTTAAGTGGACAAAACTATTTATCGTCATTTTTTCATCTCTTTCGACCATTTAAGTAATTTAATTATAAAATTATTATATTCAATTATAAAATTATTATATTTAATTTTAGAATGATCATATTTCATTATAAAATTGAATATATTATATTTAATATTGTGTATATTTCATAAATTAAATATATTATATTAAATTATAAAATTGTTTTTCGTCATTTTTTCATTTATTGCGACCACTGAAGTAATTTGATTATAATAGGTTAAATGATGGTCAGGATTTTCAGTTACAATGATATTTATTATGGTAAGCCAACGTTTCGATCCAACTTGTGGATCTTCATCAGGGCTACTGAGTCCAGGTGGATACTAAATTGTAACTAAATCAGTCTTAGTATCCACCTGGACTCAATAGCCCTGATGAAGATCCACAAGTTGGATCGAAACGTTGGCTTACCATAATAAATATCATTGTAACTGAAAATCCTGACCATCATTTAACCTATCGTAATTGAAGAACAGTTGACCATCTCTCATCTCTAATTTGATTATAGAATAAAATTTTGATTAATTAAAAATCAAATTTAAAACAATTGCCTGGAGATTAAGAAAAAAAATTAAAAACTAAAGCCTATCTTTACAAAATTCTATATATTTTATTTTTTCTAATCCTGTTTACATATATCTTTCCTCCTTTTACTTCTTTTTAGATTTTTTTTTTTTTTACCTTAATTAAATATTTGATATTTACAGTGGTTTAGCATGATGGTCAGATATCTAGTTTTATATGTGCATATCTGTACAGGGATTTAACCCTAAATAAAGTTATTTTTGAGAGCTTACCTATGCCAAGATAATTTTGCTCGGATATCATAGATTATGGCTGAGGATTCCGCCAAATGATAGTGCTGGTACTCCTAAGAAATCCAGTGGGGAAAAAGGAAAAGGCATTTTCTTAAATATCTGTTAGTAAAAAAATTTCTTAGATGGTAATGGCAAGAAGTCATGACCTGCCTACATAGACCGCACTCTAGTCTGCTTGTACGAATGCGCTGTGGCTTAGAGTCCATGTAACAGGCTAATGCTTCATTTCCACTTAATTATTTAGCATTCTCCAAAGGAATGTCAGGTCTTACACAATTTTTCTGGGTTCTTGAAAGGTGGTTCCTTGAAATGTGGAGGTTGACGTTGAGCCTAAAAATGCTGCTTTGATTTTGCCGCAGCAACCCATTTATGAGAAATTTTGGAGGCGTAGTTAGGCAACCTCATCCTCTGTCCTCTGCATGGTTTTAAAAAATTATGTTTGGACGAAAGAAACTTTAAGAGAAAAGAGATTTTTCTTACATAGAGTGGTTCAACAATTATTAAAAAAATATCCATTTAGGAAAGTACTAAAACAAAGAATGTTGTACTCGAGTGTGCAGGCTATAAAACATATTATTATTAAGTTGAAAGGTGTCCCTAATATATAAAAAAAAAATCAGCCCGGGTACAAAAGGGTACAAGTCATTAACATCATTTGGAAGTTTCAAAACGGTGAAAAAATCCTGCAATCATCTCAA
This sequence comes from Aelia acuminata, assembly GCA_911387785.2. Taxonomy (NCBI): domain Eukaryota; kingdom Metazoa; phylum Arthropoda; class Insecta; order Hemiptera; family Pentatomidae; genus Aelia; species Aelia acuminata. The sequence continues at coordinate 35,862,184 of OU426978.1, read as the reverse complement.
AAACATTTTTTTATTGTGGTTTGATTAACAGATAAATTTACTGAATTAGAGTAAATTAGCACTCACTTAAATATTAATAAGTCCAAGTAATATTAATCCTTAACAATCAATCTATAAACATTTAGGAATATTGTAATTTCTATGATTGAAGTGATGCCTGGAATTCAACTGATTTATTCTATTACACAACGATTTTACACATTTGGACCCTATTACTAACCAGGTGGAGTGTGTGAAACATAAACAAATATAAGAATGCTACGTTTTGATGTATTGTTAACATTATTATAATATCAATTTTTAGAATTTCAATCATGACTTTTGTCCACCTAGCTTATACTAATCGAAAAACTGTGCGTCAATGGCATCTAAACCTGGTGCCCGTCCGAGCTTCTGCCTGTCCACGGCAGTTCCAAGATCCCATATGGCCCATGGTGGGCACATGTCTGTTCTAGGAGGATACATTGTGGTGCGTCTAACGTATGCATCAGCTTCATTTTCTTGGGATGGGTTATCCCTGGGGTAAGTGACCTGAAAGAAAATTTTTGCCGATTCTTCTGGGTTGGTTGCCTTGGTATAACCATGTTTAAGAGCTGCTACCATCTGTAAGGGAGTTAGCTTGCCCAGTGCTACCCTATATGGGATACCCCAGGGGTTCTTTGCCGATTCCTCCTCAATAAAGTTGTTCCAAGATCTACGCTTTTGTGACCGCACTTCGTTTCGATACATCCTGGCTTTAGACCTGTACTCGTTACGAAGTACAGTACGCCTCTCGTCACATCGGCACCTCTGGTACGAACGCCGGGCCTTATAGAGATCTCTTTTCATCTCTGTTAAAGTGACGGCGTCCACCATGGGACAGGTCGAGCTCTCGCCTTTCGGTGCTGGAGGGAGTCTTCAGCAGCGTTACGGATGATATCAATAAGCCTGGAAACCTTGTAGTCCAGGTCATCCGTACAGTCCGTCTCCGCCGCATCCCAATCTTCATCAATAAGTTTCCCCTCCAGCGTTGCTCGAAAGGCATTCCATTCTCCTCTGCGCGTAACGTAACCCATGTCAATGCCGTGGGAACAATCCACGTTCTACACTACCCCAAACGAAATCGCATTGTGGTCGGAGCTCGTCTCAGACCTGAGAGTCCAATCAACATTGAATCTGATCTGTGTTGGAGACATCATGCTCACCTCAATCCAACTCTGCGTTGACCCGTAACAGTTGGTATGGCAGAGGGATCATTGACAACTACCAACTGGCTCCTCGCAATGAACTCGCTCAGTTTAACACCTCTCAGATTTGTTCGATTAGATCCCCAGACCGTGCTCCAGGAATTGGTGTCCGAACAGAGAATCACATTCTTCATGTTTTCAGTGATTGCTTCCATGGATGTATGCAGATATACCCTCCTCTATGTTTACTCCGTCAGGTAAGTAAACCAAGGCCAGAGTAAATGTTAACCGGCCCCATATGATGTAAAACGCAACGCTATACGCCATGGTGAACTGCTCGAGAGACATCACGTCAAGATTAGGATTGTTGATAATTATAGCCGCCCGAGGCCTCCTCTCACCACTGCTTGTGAGATCGCCATAACTCGCAACTCATTTGCAACAATTCGTCTACGGCCCATATTGAGCCAGAGGATGGTGATTCTATTCATAATATGTTTTCTTTGTCACATTAATAATATGTCATCCATAGATCACATTAAGTGTACGGGACACTCCCTACTGCCCGCTTTATGCATTCCCTCAGACAGTCTTAAACCTGTCTTAAAGTGTCAAATTAGGAGTAGATGCCATAGGGCATCGACCTCCCTCATTATATGTTCACACTTGTTCATGTGTCATTATATGTTATACATTTTATTATATTTTTTTTTAATCAAGTTTTATTTTTTTAAAACTTAAAAAAAAAAGTTTATTCTAAATAAAATATTTGTTAGCTTATTTATTTCATGTCACAGTGGGATTGCTAAGTCTTCCTAAATTTTTGACAAGTACCTGACATGTTAAGGTTCAGGACCTTCATTTACTGTTATTCCCATTAAAAAATGTTATGGCCACCTTCTAGGCCATGAACCCAGGATCTTGGGCTTATTAGTTGGCTATGCTAGGCACTACACCACCCCTCAAAAAATATTATTTATTAAATTGATTGACAACATTAATTAATGTATTGCCTTATAAAATTCTAGGGTACAATAACTTATAAACATTTAAAAACATTACTCCTAATTTAAGTACCTTGGAAGATGTACATTGCGAATTAATGTATCGAAGTTATATTTCCTGCTGTCTATTAATTTGTCTATGAGGTCCCTGAAACATAAGAGTATGATTTGAATTTGGTTTTCAAAAAATGTTATTGTTGTCTATTTTTTTGTTGTTTCTTAAAATTAAATATAAATATAAATATAATATAAATAACAGCTAGAATGTTCAGGAGGTGATGAAAAAAAGTTATGATTTTAGAACATAACTTCAGGGTTTATCCAATGCTCTAAAACTTAAATTGACTATGGCTTCAACATGAATGGTTGGATTACATATAAGTTGACATGTTGAATTTTCTCTATAATTTCGCTGAGGCAGATCATTGTTTTCCTTGGAAAATTTTTACATATTTGTTATAAATATGAAACTATAGCGGGTATTTTCAGAGATGGAGATATTTTCTGTGATGATTTGGTCAAGATATATTTTCCTGAAGTCTTGTAGGATTGGGCATTAAAGAAGCACGTGTGCAATAGTGTCTTCTTCTGTTCTTCTAAGTGGATATTCCTTATCTATGTTACATATAGTTACATATCTGTGGATGTAAATTCTGCTATTGTGGATGTCGCACAGTGGTCAATAATTGCTTTTTGGCGGACATAAATCTGCCATTTCCACAATTTTACAGATAAATTGGTGGGATCTTTTTTATTACCTTCTTAATAATATATAATATAAATATAATGTAATAATAAAATTCAAAAACCAAGGAAACAATTCCCGTTAAGATTGCTTCTATATAAGTGTCCTTTTTGCTTACCCAAAACCAGGTTTCTTCTGTATTAATAGATAGTTTTTGTTAGTATGCAAAAAAACATGGAGGAACTCAATATTTTTCAGAATTTTCTTTTTTATTTTTTTGTCTGAGGGTGGGCTTTTATACCACTGAGTATCCAAAAGAAAATTCTAATCGCATAGATGTTATGAGTATTTTAAAAACAACTAAAAATTCAACATTAAACACGATTTTCTCCTTTTAGAAATAAGATATCAATATACCGATTTCACTGAAAGTTTATATTAACGGCTAGTGTATTACTTATGAGCAACATGAATTTGGTTCGCTTATTAGGGTACAAAAGCAATTTATATGCAATTTCTTTTCAATAAAAAACGTTTTTCTCAGTTTCAAAGGGGTGCTCCCCGGAGTTATCACTGGGCTAATTTCTTGTCTTACTTGTACTACGACCCCATAAAAAGATCAGTTAAATTCACTTGCGCCTTTTTTAGAAAATTATGTTTTGTATATGTTTACAGAAAAATTTGCAATGTTTGTATTACTTATGAGCAACATGAATTTGGTTCGCTTATTAGGGTACAAAAGCAATTCATATGCAATTTCTTTTCAATAAAAAACGTTTTTCTCAGTTTCAAAGGGGTGCTCCCCGGAGTTATCACTGGGCTAATTTCTTGTCTTACTTGTACTACGACCCCATAAAAAGATCAGTTAAATTCACTTGCGCCTTTTTTAGAAAATTATGTTTTGTATATGTTTACAGAAAAATTTGCAATGTTTGGCCCTGTAATCTGCTCTAAATGTTACAGGTACATTTACAAGCTGCTTCTAATCTATAACATAAAACGACTACATCTATACATAAGGTTTTCACTTATAAATGTATACTGCGGTATAAAATTTTGAATAGCCTTATTGAAAAGTCCTGTCATCGACATTGTTTACAAGTAAACAGAAGTTTGTTTTCCTTTTTCAGTTGATTAGGTGAGATGAAAAAACTACTGAATAGCTGAAATAACATACATATTTGCTGTTCATTAAACTTGAAACGAATAAATATAGACTTTCTTTGTAAAAGAAAAACCATCCGATTTATTATCAGTTAATTTTTCATATCAATTTACACTAGTAAGGGTAGATTTTATGACTTTTCTTGCAAACACTTATTATCTAGAAATAATGATTTTCTACCTATAGTTATTCAGGCATTTTTGTAGTGGATGGTAAAGGAATTAGGAAAGAATCAGCATGCCTCTGCTCTTGTGTTGCTAATCGGCTTTGTCTGCCTTACTTGAGATAAAGTTATGTTTTCCCTAGACAATCTATAGCACTACACGTCTAATTCAGTCCTTCTTGTTTTGATGCGAGAAAATGGCAATGTCCCATAAGCTAATCTTGCTCTCTTCAAAAGCCTTGATCGTTTCCTCCATCCATGGGCAGTTACCAGTGATTGCAGGTATACAATTGCTTCACGGCAATTGTAAATAAAAAACATTTAAAATCGAAATGAAATAAAATTAAGGACAACGAAGTTACAGCAATATATTTATCAAGGCAAAACTTATACAAAATAAATCCGATAGCACTCAGAAAATGAGAGAAATGTGGACTGTAATTGGAAAAAAGAACGCTCTTGAAAATATGGCGTTAAAAACAATGTAAATGCAATTATTAATATGAGAATGGTAAACTTACGGAATTTATCTTCACTCTTCACTGCGTCCTGTGCAAAATTCTGGTCTGAAAGGAAAATCAAGGATAGGAAATCAAAGGATTTTGGTAGACTAGAAACCTGCATATAATTAAGAAGGCAGCGTTAGAAAATATCCATTACCAATGAAAGGAAAAATAAGAGACGTCTTGACAGCATGAGGGTTCGAAACCAGCATTCGAAAATATCCTTTACCAATGAAAGGAAAGATAAGAGACGTGTTGACTAAACGATGGTCGAAGCATAAAAAAGATTCGAAACCAGCGTTCTAAAATATCATATATTTTGTATATAAATATGAAAGGAAAGATAAAAGACATCTTTGACTCGACGACGGATAAAAGAGAGTTTGGAGGTCACCCAATGCCCCCACGCTCAGAGCCGAGGCCGGCTTGATTGACCATGCCGTATATATCATGTATGGTATAATATGTATGATTCAAGTACGTAATTACATGTATGGAGTGAAATGCTAACTGACGTGAACAAGTAAGGCATAGCCGGTAAAAAATACACGTAGTGGTCCAGCGCTGCCTGGCAGCGATACACAATACTAGTGAAGAAGTACGATATCACAGATTTGGTATGAAATACTAGATCTGATGCAAACAAGTACGAAATTGCAGGTATGGTATGAAATAACAGATTTGAGACATTAGATATCAGATATAAAATATTCATATAATAGTCTGGTCCCCGCGTGGTGGCCAGTAGATTAGTCTAAGTCGTTTGGCATATAAGCCGTACCTGTTATTTTTGAAAATTGATAACAGATACAATGTCGAGATTGCACATAACTGTTACAAAATAACAGATCCAGTATTTCCGAACCATCACTAATATATCTCGAAGCAGACTATCTGATAGTGCCTCTACAAAATACTGATCAGTATCATAATGGTTAGCAGCCTACGAAATGTCATAATCATGGATAGAGGCAAAAATGATGCAGCAAGACAACTGTAGCTGTAACTCAAGAGAAGCAGAGAGGAGAGGTCTTATTTAGGTGGTCATTAATGATCCACAATGACCGTAAAGCCAAAAAATAATAATAATACTTACTTTGGGTAGGTATCTATATCCTCGCAGTAAGTCTCTCCATTCTTGGCACAGGACGGCGTCATACCTGGTGGTGCGGGTAGGTACTCTGGCACGCCGTATTCAGTAGTACTAGGAGGCGAGCCGTGACATGTCGACAATGCCACTAGCAGTAACAGGCTCTAGAAGCAGAAATTTTATCACTAATGATATCTATTGATCAATATTTTATCTATCTTTTGAATTCAAAACCTTAATTTGTTTTTGACGGGAGTCGACAAAGATGTGATCAATTTGAGTATAGGAAAATTGGGTATGATGGGTTGGCTGGAAAGGGACGATGAAGAGGTTGAGGGAATATACCAAATCTAAGAGGAACTGTTTTTTGGGGGAATTATAGAGAATGTTTATATTAAAGTCTCCAGCGATGATTATATTGTCATAGAGAGGGACATACCCAATATTGGGCTACCCGGTTCCAGGAGGCAGATACATCCTCGACACAGACGCCAGCGAAGAAGGCATTGGCGGGGTTTTATCACAATTGCAGGATGGCCAGGTACGGGTTATTGGATATTTCAGCAAGACGCTATGAAAACCTGAGCGTAATTACTGCGTGACCAGGCGGGAACTTCTGGCTGTTGTTAAGTCCATAGACCATTTTTACAAATACTTGTATGGTACAAGATTCTTGTTGCGGACTGACCATGCAAGCTTGAAGTGGCTGCTAAATTTCAGGAATCCTGAGGGCCAAGTTGCCAGATGGCTACAAAAACTCCAGGAATACGACTTTGAAATTGAGCACAGACCAGGTGTAAGACATCGCAATGCAGATGCCCTGTCTAGAAGACCATGCCCGCCTGATTGTTCCCATTGTAGCCGAATCGAACAAAAGGAGGCCAACCTTTGCGCCGTTGGGGTAGTTAGTGAAGAATGGACACCTGACACAATCCGGGATCGGCAAGAAAATGACCTTGAGTTAAAAATGATACTGGACTGGAAACTAGCCAATCGCCGTCCATCTTGGCAAGATGTAGCACCATTCTCACCTATTTTGAAGGCGTACTGGGCACAGTAGAACTCCCTTTTAATAGAAGACGGTTTGCTCAAGAGGGTTGTGGAGAATGTAGACGGCAGCCTATCCAGGAAGCAGCTTCTGATACCGAGGACCTCCGTGCCGAAAGTACATGCTACAAGTGTCAGGAGGACACCTTGGTGTGACGAAAAAATTCCAGAAAGTACGCGAAAGGTTTCTTGGGTGAACTGCTCTGAGGATGTCAGGGATTGGTGCCGTAAATGTAACACCTGCTCAGCAAGCAACGGACCAGGTCGACAACGCCGCGCTCGGACGCAGCAGTATATTGCCCCTTCGAGAGGTTAGCCAGAAAGTGAAGCTGGAAATAAGTACGTTTTTGTAATCGTGGACTGTTTTTCCAAGTGGGCGGAAGCATATGCTGTCCCCAACCAAGAGGCTGCTACCCTGGCTGACGTTTTGGTGAAGGAGTTCATCACCCGTTTCGCAGTACCAATTGAACTACATTCAGATCAGGGGAGGAACTTCGAGCGCACATTATTCCAGGAAGTCTGCAAGAGGCTTGGGATTCGAAAGACCAGGACTACGGCCCTCCATCCACAGTCTGATAGAATGGTAGAACGGATAAACCGAACCCTTATAAAGTACCTTTCCAAGGTAACCTCTGACCATCAACGAGATTGGGAACGTCAGATCCCATACTTCCACATGGCCTACCGCTCTGCAGTTAATGAATCCTCTGGACAGACACCTACGAGAGTTCTCTTCGGTCGAGAGATGAGGTTACCTTATGACCTCATTTTTGGCAGCAAACCTGGGGTGGATGTATCTAGGCAAGACTATGTATCCAGACTCCAGAGGAGAATAGAATACACGCACGAGCTAGTTCGAAAGAATCTTTGTCTCGCCAGTGACCGGATGAAGAGACACTAAGATAGTAGAGCCGATCAGGGCGGGTACCAAGAAAGAGATCTCGTTTGGCTCTATAACCCAAGAAGAAAGCGAGGATTCGGCCCAAAGTTGCAGAAGAACTGGAAGGGACCCTACGTGATAAAGAAGCGCATCAACGATGTGATCTACAGGGTCTCCTAGTATTCCAAAGGAAGGCCTATGATCGCCCATTATAATTGCTTGGCGACATATGCAAGGAATCACGAAGAACAGGTGCAGCGGATAACGGAAGAGACCTTTCGTTTAACTTAGGGAGCAGGCACGCATGGAAAAGAAGACATCCAGGCGGAATGTCTCTAAGGAGGGGGCAGTGTAACGTTAAACCGATAAGCAAATAAAAAAAAAATATGGCGTAACCTCCCGCCATGTTGGAACAAAATAAGCGGTTGGAACGAACTGTTTGGGTCTAGATCTTTCCGTGGCCTAGTCCACAAAGGCGTAGATCTGCCTACATTGTTCTAGAATGATTCAGGCCTGACTATTTACGATTATATATAAGGAGCAGTGACAGAACGAGTTAGTTGAAGTCTGTATCTTGACTGTGTTGCTCAAGTCATATGATTGTGTGTGTTATAATGTTATCATTTGTGTAACCTGCTCAATTGTTTAAGTTGTAATAATTCGTCGGCATTGTGATAACTGTATATTTCTGTTAAATAAATATTTGTAACCCACATAAGTGTAACAATATTTTTATCGCGTTCGATAATGCATGTTATTTAACAAGTAATACCGATTCTGCATAATGTAACTTCAGGGGGGCGGGTCAGCTCGCTCGATAATATGATAAACAGACACTAAAAATTAAATAAATTTGTCTTGGTTGACTATATTTACTTCATTGTTTCATTATTAAGACACCCCTGGCCTGTGAAGATAGGAAGAACAAAAAGAAGGGAAAAAATCTGGTGCGCGCTCGCAACACACAACTTTCACTTACCAACTTACTTAGATTAGAAGTTAATGTGATTTGTTAATTGCCACTACTCAAATTTACACATTTTTCTTCATTCATTTCTATTTTTTTTTCATTTGCTCAAAAAAACAAAAAAAAACACTAATTTCTTTTATTATTAAATAAAAGTATTTACTTGTGATAATTCGGCAATGCCAGCATACTACTCCAAGTCGTCTGATTTTATAATTCTCTATATAGTTATTGAATATTTCATATAATTACTATAAAACAAATAATTTCCATTAAATCAACAGAACGGCTTTAATTACGAACAATGGTCTTAACGATGGTCATTAAAGGCGTACTCCGCATGAATGGGCTCGACGTGTTTTATGAGTTGACTGAATATTTTTTTTTTTTTCTCCTCTATATGTTTAATTGATTTTTATCATATCTCATATTTAGCCATTTATTTTTAGGCGAAAAGAGAGACAGATAATTTCTCCTTATAAACAAATACAAAGGTACTTTATAGGAAAACAAAAAAGGCCCCTTCCCCATTTAAGCCCCATCAGAACATTTTAATAAGAATAAAGCTTACCTGATATTAAAGAACACCTAATTTTCATGAAACCCGACGAATTTGAGGAAAATCGTTAAAGCCGTTTTTGAGATAATCGAAAAAAAAGGTGAAAATTGGTAAAAAAGTTATGAAATAAAGTGCCCCTCCGTTTACCCAATTTCGATGAAATTTTGGCTATCGCACCTTTGGCATATACATACATCAAATATCCAGTTTGATCAAAATCGTTAAAACCGTTTTTGAGTAAATAAAAAAAACACGTCAAAATGATACAAAATTTAATGAGTAAAGTCCCCCCTGCGGATGATCAATTTTGATGAAATTTTTACAGTCATATCTCGGGCATATAAATAGATCAAATACTCAGTTTAATGAAAATCGTTAGAGCCGTTTTTGAGAAAATCGAAAAAAACGTAAACAATTATTAAATAAATTACCCCCTCCCTTTGAGCAATTATGATGAAATTTTCGCTGTCACATCGCGGGCATATGCATACACCAAATACCCAATTTCAGTTTTGTACGGCCTATAGTTTTTGAGCTAGTCTGTTCACACACACAGACACACAGAACTTTTCGCGGGACTTGGTTATTTGGACTCAGGGGACCCCAAAACGTGTATTTCCGTTGAAAACCGGAAGTCGATATTTTTCACGATCGCAATACTTCCACTTACTATATATTTCATGTATAGGTAAGTGAAAATAAAAAAGGAACAGGAAATAAGTGAATAACGGACATGGAGATTTGGGACTACTTTATAGCACTGGCTTGTTACTTTCACTTACCTATATATGAAATATATAGTAAGTGGAAGTATTGCGATCGTGAAAATTTTCGACTTCCAGTTTTCAACGGAAATACACGTTTTGGGACCCCCTGAGTCGAAATAACCAAGTCCCGCGAAATGGTCTGTGTGTGTGTGTGTCTGTGTGTGTGTGTGTGTGTGTGTGTGTGTATGTGAACAGACTAGCTCAAAAACTATAAACCGTGGGAACCTGAAATTGGGTATTTAGTGTAGGTATATGCCCGCAATGTGACAGCAAAAATTTCATCAAAATTGCTCAAAGGGAGGGGGTACTTTATTTAATAACTTTTTACGTTTTTTTCGATTTTCTCAAAAACGGCTCTAACGATTTTGATTAAACTGAGTATTTTATCGATTTATATGTCCGTAATATGACTGTAAAAATTTCATCAAAATTGATTAACCGGAGGGGGGACTTTACTTAATAAATTTTGTATCATTTTCACGTGTTTTTTTTATTTACTCAAAAACGGTCTTAACGATTTTGATCAAACATGGTATTTGATGTATTTATATGCCCAAGATGTGACTGTAAAAATTTCATCAAAATTGATCTACGGGAGGGGGGACTTTACTTAATAAATTTTGTACCATTTTCACATGTTTTTTTTATTTACTCAAAAACGGTTTTAACGATTTTGATCAAACTTGGTATTTGATGTATTTATATGCCCGAGATATGACTGTAAAAATTTCATCAAAATTGATCTACGGGAGGGGGGACTTAACTTAATATATTTTGTATCATTTTCACGGGTTTTTTTATTTACTCAAAAACGGCTTTAACGATTAACAAAAATAAGATATGAATGTAGAAAAATGTGTGACTTTGGGAAATGATAATTAGCAAAACACGTCAATTTCTTATCTAAGTAAGTTGGTAAGTGAAAGTTGTGTGTTGCGCGCACGCACCAGATTTTGTTCTTATGTAGTGAACACCCGTGTTGCCGAGAGGTAATATTTACTTATTTGAAAACATATGGCTTATATATCATAAGGTATGATCCAACAAACTATTAAAACACGTTGATAAATAACAAACTGATCATGTACTATCTTGGTTTTTTATTCTAAATTTGTTTGGTTGATTTCAAGTAATGCTCAATAATGTTTTAATGGTCGATGAATCGGTTGGGAAAACAAACCAATCAAATTCAGAATTAAAAGAGTGGGGGAGAACATGTTAAGTTTGTTAGTTATTGACGTGGTTTATGTGCTTGTTGAAACAAACCTTATACATAACCTTAAATAAATTTTCAACAATAGATTTTAATAAAGATATATAATATCAGTGGAATATCGCTGTCGTTTTCTGAAAAATGAAACACTTCTTTATGGTTCCGGCAAAGTTATGTTGTTTCGAAATAAATAGAAATAAAACTCAAGAACATTTTTTTGGGTTGCTTAAAAGATTTTTTTTATAGATTTAAGAAGAGTGAAGCACATTAAACACCGATAACAGTAAAAAATCCCTAATGAATGTCTAAACGACGGATGGACAGCATAATCATAAAGCCACAAAATTCATAAAATTTAAAGAAAGGCCGAGCATTAATAACCCTTTTTAAAAGAGATTCGTAAAATCGTAGCCATTATTGTTTTAAATTGGATTTTGATTTCCGACTTCCACTCGTTATGCACATTAAAAAGGAATTCAATGCTTACTGGAAAAGCTCTTTTTCATTTGATTTAGAGGCCTTAACAAAAGATTCAGACACCTCTGTCAGCTTCTGGATACACTCGATCTCTGTCGGATATTAATATACAATGTAATCATAAAATCTTATGCGGATTCTTCACTCTGGAGTGACACTTTAGTTATGTTATCTTGATTACTGTTTTTAATTATGTTTCTGCAACCATGGGCGGATCCAGCCGATCGTAAAGGGGGGGGCTGCAGTCCGAAAGGGGGGGGGGCTGCAGCCCCACAGCCCCTTTGGATATGCTAATCAGCTTTTTTACCTTTATGTTCCTTTCCCACAACTAAAATTCTACTTGTTCTGCTCATTATTTGTTCTTTAACTTGCTTCCTTACATTAAGGAAAGTCAAATTCTATCTTTAAATGACGAAACATTTTCCAAAGGGAGGGCCTGCAGCCCCCACAGCCCCCCCCCTTGGATCCGCCAATGTCTGCAACTATTGAGGTGTTCAGATGAAAATTGCTGTAAGTGCCAAATTATTGATTTTGAGACGACAAATAACTATTAACTAAGTTTAAATTTGGTTTGAAAATTAAGAAAAATATTAAGGATATGACCATAATATGGACTTATTATTATTCCAGTCACGAAATAAATACGTCCCGCTAAAAAATTTTAATATTATTTTCTTCCATCTCCAATTCCATCTATGATGGTGAATTGTCTAATTTTCTTTCTTTAAGTTACGATAACGTCCCTAGGGTGGCACTCGATAAGAGAGTCTAGAGACGAAAATCTTAAAGATAGTCATTTGTCAAGAATTGTTTCCATTTCGAGGCAGTCATATTCTCAGATACCGAAATAACAAACCTATATGTTGTTTATTATATTTACCAATAAAACTGGTCGAAAAACGGCCAAAATGCCAACTGTTCCTATACCTACGACATCTTGAAGTTGCCGGATTCATGTTACAGCCGACCAAAACTGAACACCTCCTCTCGGAACACAGATGTATGTATGTAATAAACAAGACAATATTCCGATAAAATAAACCGAAGACAATATTCCGTAAAAGAAGATGTTTGTCATTGTGGAAAAAAAGTTTTATGTGTCTCCCCGATGGAACATTGGTCTCTACAAAAAATCAAAGTAGACAGGGGTTGACGCACCGCAAACGATTTTCAATTTTCTGTGCATATTCATAAAATTGATAATGTGACTATAATAATACAAAGTTGATTAAAATTGATATAATTATAATATAAAGACCCGGGATAGACGAACGTGGTATAGCGTTACCTGGGTGGGCTGACTTTTATTTCGCTAGGGACCCACGGAATAGATCTCGTCCTTCCCACCATGGATAGAACAGCCAACTAATGAAACAAACTCACTTGTAGTATCTAAAGAGGAAAAAAAAATAAATAAATACAAAAACGACTTCGAAAACCCAAAATCACTTCAAAATGCACTTAAAATCTGAATAAAAAAAAAAGCATACAGAATTTGTTTTAGAAATCAACGCATTGCTTCCTTCCGCCTTACATTAGAAATTATCTTCCGCCACTAAAAAGTATAAAATAAAAAACATTTTATAAAAAAAATTAAACCGATTTCGAAAACTAAGAACCAGTAAAAATAAATGCACTGAAAAGTATGAAATAATTACCTTCTGATTTTTATGAATACCCAGCAAAATTGAAAATCGTATGAAAAGCGGAAAAAAGCCTTAAAACGGATAATTTTATTTTGATTAGTACGAATACATACTAACTGTTAATAAAAATTATTAAGTTAAAATATTAAATACCATGTTCAATACTTAACAATCTTTTCGGAGGCGGCGCAAAATTTAAAATTGTTAACACTAAAAATTAGGAAAATCTTAAAATTCTCTACAGATTTTCTATTTTGCGCCGCCTCCGGAAAGATTGTTAAGTATTGAACATGGTACTAATTATTTTAACTTAATAATTTTTATTAACAGTTAGTATGTATTCGTACTAATCAAAATAAAATTATCCGTTTTAATGCTTTTTTCCGCTTTTCATACGATTTTCAATTTTGCTGGGTATTCATAAAAATCAGAAGGTAATTATTTCATACTTTTCAGTGCATTTATTTTTACTGGTTCCTAGTTTTCGAAGTCGGTTTATTTTTTTTTATAAAATGTTTTTTATTATCGTAACACTCGTGACATTTTCACAGAAAATCTCCATCCTTAGCTAAAATAATGGTCGGACATATATGAGAAGATGAACTCGACTAAATGTCCCTAACCAAAATCTTTTCCCATTCTTCAATGAACGCTGATACAAACTATTAACGTAACGCTCGTGACATACATTAAATTTTTGTGACATACATTATTTTGCATGGGATTTCAAATAACTGCCTATTAGATACTTTTTCTCCAAGTTTGCACATCGACTGATAGACGGTATTATAAACAAAGGTTATCATGGCCATTCCCAACATTTTCAATGAACAGTACTTCCCAGAATAGCCAACACTCTCCATGAATATTTTTACTAATCTTGGGGAAAAATGAATTTTCTTGATTTACTTTCGAAGGATTAGAGGTAACTAAAAATATCATTCATACACTGAAACACCACCGTATTACAATGAAATACCTCATTGTTCAAATTTAATCTATTATCAGGGGTTCATTTCAGGATGTGGTGAACTAAGCATAATCAACATGGGGACTATAACATTCGTGACATTTTCATATTCACATGTAGATATTTTGTTTTTATGATGCCTAGGTTCATTTAAATGTTCCCATCGTATTGCTGTAACAGAAAACTATAAGATAAATATCTAAAGAAAATTTTTGGATATGAAAAAATATCTGAAAAACGTATTTTCAGATAGGGGACACTATATGGTCAATTCATATGAGAATTACCCAAATACGTTCACGTTCTAATTACTTTGTCTCCACAGGAGTGGACTAAGTTAAGGGTTAATATCCTACAACTATTAAAGGTAACATTTTTATTTGGAGTAGCCCTCTTCAAATTGCAGGCTTTGGCACATGAGCGTAATTAATTTTTCCGCAAAAGTGGCTAAATTGACAATCGGTTTTGGTTAAAAGGCTTAACCGATGTTAACTATGAGGACCTCAGTCCACACAAAATTTTATGCCCATTTATTTTAGAAAGAATATAATTTACTCTATAATATTTTTTTTTTTTTGCATTTTTTAATTATATTTTAATATATTTAAAGATAAAGTACCCATAGTTGAAATAAATTAACTACCACAGACGGGATCTAACCTACTACGAAAATTTATAGTCCAGTGTCCCAATAGCATACTTTTTGAATTATATCATCATAGAGAATTTCTTTATTGATATTTTTATCGCGTTTGATAATGCATGTTATTTAACAAATAATGGCGATTCTGCATAATGTAACTGCAGGGGGCGGGGCAGCTTGCTCGACAATATGATAAACAAACACTAAAAATTAAATAAATTTGTCTTGGTTGACTATATTTACATCATTAATTAACTATTAAGACAACCCTGGCCTGCGAAGATAGGAAGAACAAAAAGAAGAAGGAATAAAAAGGAACAGGAAATAAGTGAATAAAGGACATAGAGATTAAAAAAAATCTTGTTAAATGAATAAAAAAATAATGACCCAACTTTAGAACCTTACCCCTTTCCGTGGCCAATCTTTTCTCCTCAAATAAAACTATTTAAAAATTATAGCTCGTTTCAAGCAAAATTTGATATCCTACAACTATTTTTATAGGAACGCAAAACACACTGACATTGAGGGATGAGCAAGTTAGGTGATATAATTTGAAGTTTGTATTTCGGAAGAATTTTGAAGTATTCAAAGGTAATCAGTTCTGTCATAGGAGGGTAACAAACAATACAATATATTATAAATATATTATAAAGAATATTAAAATAATATTAGGATTCCTCAAAAATATTGCAGAACATTTTTGAATTGCTATGATAGATCTAATTCTGAAAACTTATTTTAACCCTCTCTTACAACCCACTATTCATCCCTAAGCCTCGCTAACTCGATCGGCTCAGCTCTCCACCACTTCTGGATATCTATCATTGGATACTTATCCAGAGACTCATTGTGAGCATTAAAAGATATAAAATGCATGTATCCGAAACACCCGGAATGTAATTTCGTATAATTTTAATTTTGATAGTAATGTCTATAATTTTAACAGTTTTACATTGTATGAAACGAAATGAATGTTATATTACGAAATAGAACTTGCACAGTTTTCACTAGAGTGCAGAATTAAATCTGCTGTACTATACCTTCTTGCACTAATCTCGGTTTCTACTGCATTGGGTAAAAGCGGTCCATTACGTCTCAACTTAATATTTCCAAAAATGTACATTCATTTTTTATGTTATGTTTATCTACACTTCTGCACTTGGCCACAGATGAATTTGCGTAGGGAAGATATGACTCCAACGAGACAATTTATTCCCAAAAAGGAAGGTTGTAATTACCGTTTTGGTTTTCGTTATGTAATGGAACATTCCTTATCATATATTTTCGGCTCAAATTTGGCTCACTACACTCACTGTATGGTGATGAATATTCGGGAACTGCCGAAACAATAATAAAAAAAAAAAAATGTTGAAAGTTAAATGTCATGCAATATTTTTTTTTAGTATGGTACTCCATTTTGGAAAAAAAAATATATAACATACCATTATAAAGGCTCAAAATATACTTATTATTAATATTAAAATAGAAATCATTTTTTCTTAAATTTTACATTACTATCAAGTTAGGTTTTTTAACAATTTTGATATCTAGAACAAGAATCTATGATATTTTCCTTTCATGACCCTTCAGAGGGACGGGCCAAAATTCAATTTTCTGTCAAAAATTCTTCGGAAATTCATTGTTTTTTTTCTTTTGGTCGTTATTATTCTAATTTTATAAAACAGTAAAAAATCCCATCTTCCGTTATGATATATACTTGTAACAGTGAGGTGGCCTAGGAAAGAAGTGTAATCTGACATAATTATTTATTTACTGACGAGATTTTAATGAATTGATGTATTATTTGGTTATAATGTATTTATATGTAGTACACCTGAAGATGAGGCATTAAAGCCTCCAAACGTTGAGTTGAAGTTTTAATGTATTGAAAAAATATATATATCGTATCGGAAGATGGGATTTTTCACTGTTTTATAAAATTAGATTAATAAAGACTAAAAGTTAATTAAAAAATTCTTCCAGTAAATTATAAACTACCAAAAAAAAAAGTTTTTTTTTTCACTTTTGCCCCTCCCAGGTCCCGGAGGTGCGTTTCCTAAAATTACGATTTACGAAGATCCATAATTTTTAAATTCACCAATCATATAGTTTTGACTTATCAACTTACCAACAATTTCTATTGCAAAACAGTAAAATAAAACATTAAATTAAATCAAACCAGCACTTTTTTTTTTTTTTTTTTTAAGTTTTATCGCAGATAAGTATTTATTAAAAGGTTAATTTTCTTATATTTCTCGAATATATCGTTAGATAAATATCTCTTGAATATTCCAATCGTTTCTTTAAAATATGATTGATAACTTAAACACAAGATTAAATCTGACTATTCATAATTAATTCAACGAATACGTATTTATATTGACAATTTCCACACTAAGGTTTTGCGAAAGTCATGTCAGTGGAGACACGGCTTATAGTTCATCTACGCTTCTTACACATCCGCCTGTCTATATTACAATAAAATAGGTTTCGATTCGTGTCGAGCTGTTTGATCCCTATCTGCCTTTTGGGAATCCGACCTATCGAAATACGAGAGCGGAGCGAGAAGCTGTTCTTCATCGTACTTTCCATCTTATCGTGCACTGTCATCAACTTCAATGAAGACATCGCTACATACTATCGTGATAGCAATCGTTCTTTAAACTTATATAATCCTTTATGAACTATTTCACTTAAATATTATTAAATATTATTTAGAATAAAAAAACAGTTACTTGAATTACTTTCTGTTTTTTTTTCTGAATGGTTGTCATCTTGTTTTTTTTTTTCAATTAGCCTTGAAGAGAGACTAAACTCAAACCCACAACATATGTATTAACATACTAGCATGATTACAAACTTATTGTATTGAAACTTTTGATTCGAAGTTTTTGAAATATTTGTTTCACCGTTTTTTAACGATTCTCCACGAGTTTTATTAAGTGATGTTTGTTTCGGAGATCATTATAATTAGGGCAATCTCATAAGATGTACTTTACTGATAGAGCTATGTTGTCACTTTTTTGGCATGTCTGCGGCTCAAGACCTCTGAGAAGGTAGCCATGGGTGAGCTTGCAGTGCCCGATCCGAAGGCGGCACAATATCATTTCTTCTCTTCTTGAGGTTCTTAACCTTGTCATCCATTTTTTGCAATCTTGTTTTATTTCGGCTAGTTTGAACAGTTTGTTCCTCCACTGCGATTCCCATTTTTCTAACAGAGCTTTCTTCAGTTTATTTAGCCCTCTGTGCCAAAATGTCATTGTCTTTTTCGCTCTCGATTTCAGTTCCCAACACATGTTTATTATATCCCTTATAATGCAATTGCTAGGAAATCAGTTGTTTATTGCTTTTAACACGCTCTTGGAGTCTGTTACAACTGACCACTTCTCCATTTCCGATTCCCCTATCAAGTTGAAAGCTTTTAAAATGTCTTTTGTTTCTCCCGTAAAGATAGAACATGTCTCAGGTAACCTTTATAAAATCCTATTTCCGTCAGTGTAAACCGCGCATCCTACGTCAATTTTAAAAAAAATCATAATAAATTAAAACAATTGATACAGTTTCAGAGGAAGAATATTTGACAGCTTGATCAGACTAATTTAACAACGATAAGTATAGACTAATGTTAATGAATATTTCATTTTACGTTTTCTCATATGATTTGATTCATCTTAAATGGCCTGGAGCGGTTGGGAAGCGGTAAAAGGTGAATCTGCATATTTTTTCTCGAGTTTTTATTATAATCCACGTGGTCCGGCATGAAGTGATGAAGCACATTTTCGTAAAAATAAAGAACATGGATTTTTTTAAAAAGGGAAACTAGATAATTTCAATCTAGTTGGAATAAAGTTCTAAAGTCTTCCTCCTGGAATTTATTTATTATTATAATATCAAAGAACACAATATTACTTATTTGTGTATTATATTACAATATTCATATTATAAATATGAATATAAGCGTAAATTGAACTGTCTAGTATGGAATACAAATTAGAGGATCATGAATCCACATTGTGCTAATTGTACTTTCTTTATATTGACGTTTATAGAAACTAGAGACGTTCTTCATATGTCAAAGGTTCATGTGTACATTGAAAAAATAAACGATATTAACTCAACTGCTAAGGAGAGCACGTATCTTTTCCGTGGTGGCTGCAAAACTAATGATTACAAAAAAAATAAGCAGAAATAAACAATAGAGGTAAGCCGGCCAGTCAGGATTGAACCAAGCAGGGCGCTCCAACCTGGCAAACCCTCATAGCCTAGGTTATGCTATGTAGCTAAATATATCTTTTAAGTATATGAAATCTCATTTATAATTATTTTAACACAATACTTACTCCTTTTTGCCATCCATTATCAATATTAATACCGTTGCAATCGTTTCACATTTAGCCCACCTTAGACAGAACTGGCAATGCTTTATAGTTTTACAAAAAAAAAAAAAAAAAATTCCGAACATGACACTAAATCCAGATCCGATAAATCAATTGTCCCAACAGAAAAAGTTGATCTTCAACCCGGAAAATATGTATTGCTTTGCGGAAATTTCACAATGAGGCGTGATATACATATTGGTATATATCAGTACCCTAATTACAATACATAATTTTTATATCAACAAATAAGAAGGACGAATAGAGTAGTTTTTAGTTTGCATCACGGTTAACAAACGCTTCATCGCTTTATGATAATAATTAAAAACACATCCAAGTAGTATCAGTATAGCGTCGAAACTATTTTTTAGCCTAGTACCCATCCATAGCGGTCCAGAAAAAGTGTAATAGCAATCAATGAAACCTCTTTTCGATGGAGTTAACTAACAACAAGTATTCATTTTTTCATTAAGTTTTAATTTAATCTTAGTTTACATTTTTGTACCAAATGTTTATCCCTACAAATTAATCAATATATTTTTATTTTCTTCCATTCTTTGAACAACTGGACGTGATAATGTATCATTCGTTTGTTTGTTTGTTTAACGTCCATTTATATGCTATTAAGGCTAATCGGACGATGCTACGGTGGGAGTCCTAAATTTCGCCTATCCAGATATAATTAGGGTAGGGATCTTTAAAATGTATCATTCGGCTTAACTGCTAAAATAATTGTTTGACAGGGATATCACAACAAACTATCAACTACTAGAAATCCACAACATGTAAATTACTGGCTTTAGCATATCTATCAAATCATACAGTTTAAACCAAAAATAAAGGATTTCAGACGTGTTTATATCAGGTCTCGCTCGTCCAATGCAATAGAGATCTATCTCAAAATTGAGCCACAGGTTCGAGACGTAAAAAAATACGCTACTAGATAAATAAAATTGATGCTAGTAATGATTATTTAAAAATTGTTAAATAAAATAAATTTCATAATAAACATTACATTTCTGTTCATAGTATGATTCTACAATTAATCATAATAAATTAATTAGTTATACAATATATCTTTATAAAAATATAGGTTATTTTGTATTACACAGCCTGTCTGTCATAGAAAGTTAAAAACCTTTGGAGAGATAAAGAAATCTTGCTGGTGTATGGACCCACTAATATGAGGACAAAAAGTTGTTAATATTCACAATGAAAGATTGTTAACCACGACAATTATCACTCCCTACACTTGATACTCGGGCTAGGTTTCGAACACATCTAATTTTTTTCACAGTAACTTAATGGGTTTATTTTTGCCTCCAGGGTACTCCCCTTTTCGATAATACCTGGATAGAACTTGATGCATATTGGTTTTATTTTTGTCACATAGTTTATTATCACACCCTACAAATTTTCTTAAATATCCTTCCAAAACCGGGAAAAGGTGTGCTTCACTTTTTGAAAAAATTGAGGGAACACAGCTGCCAGACGAACTTAGTTTCTTTTCCATCAGACAACACATGTTCCTTGAAGAAAATTTTTTTTAGTTGAAATTCTTAGAGTATTTTTATACTTCCTCATTCTGTAAAATACTTTTGCTAATGAAGTAATGTCTTAATTCCATTTTGATAATCAGTTCATGAGTACATCAAGGTGGACATTGCGTGAGATATTTTTAAGGCGTGAAAATCTGTAGCCTTTCCAACGCAAAGCATGAAAACGTTCAAAACCTCACTCTACAACTTTATTACCAGCAAAATAGTAGAAAAAAAAATCAATTTTCTAGTGAGTGTGATGAGATTGTAGGACTCTAGGTGTAAGGGTTAGTATGTACAAATAGTGCATTCCACTCAGGAAGTTTAGAAAGGCAATGTAAGGCAGGTCCACATCAATTTGGTAATGGTTCTCCCTATTTTGTTAACCCAACAGGTCATTGTAGATTATTAAAAATTTGTGTAGTTTTTAATTGAAAAAATTGTTTCTCCTTTTTTAAATGGATCTTTTATCTTTAAAAAATACTTCTTTTTATACTTAAATATAAATTTAAAGTTTGATTTTGCCTGTTCTTTCTCAGTCCCGACAAACTATAAAATTCTCAAAATTTTCCAACACCATTATTTCTCAAAATATCCACTAAAATAAGTGTATGTTTTTAGGAATGGTTAAGGGATCCATATTGTGGCACATGAGTGGGAAACGGTGAAAAAACAGAGATTTTTTTATTTTAAAAAATTGAGAACAGAGTAACCTATAATTTTGAAATGACCCATTTACTTATTTTTACAGTAAACCTTCAAAAGTAAGTTGCAATTTATACTTTTTCTTATTAAAATGTTGATTGTTAATTAATGTAATAAATATAAAATACAATAAAAACAATGGATCATATCCTTAAGTTGTATAATTAATCAGTTTATAATCATGTTTCCTTAAAACCAGCGATTATTACTGAGTGGACTTGAAAAGAATGCCACAGTTATCACAGTGGAATGAGTATTTGTTTTTATTTAATTATTTAAACTAAATTTGGGAAAAACTATCAACATATTAACATAGATATTCATTTATTAAGAATATCAAAGAATCTACTATTTGTTTTATGTTTCTGGTTGTTATGGTTTTTTGCCTATGGATTGGTGATTCTTAAACTTTATTTACACATAATATCACTGAAGTGACAATATATTGTTATAAATTAATTGTTTTTGAAATCAATTTTTCGGAGAAACCACCGCCAGAATCAAGACATTAAAAGATCGCGTACCTGTTTGAGGGGGAGCATTGCTGAGCGCAAGAGTAAGTTTTGGCGGCCACAATGGGACTGGCAGACTATCTCCAGACTCCGGAGGAGGGGCAGCGTGGAGTGGGTTTCCACTTCCTTCGTCATATCGAAGGCTGTCTGTCGCCACCCCTGGACGGCGATACGTGATGGCTGTTCAGTTCTTGGTCAGGGCGGATGCACCTTGTCTCTCCTTACCTCAATCCCTTCGGAGACCCCACCGATCATGTACTTCTAGATGACGATATAAGAAGATACGAAAAGATATAGATGTACACTTCCTATGGGACTGAAGTATTACAGTATTCCTATTTATGAATTTAGTGAAAAAATATTTCTTTTTAAGTTACAAAAGGTAGCTACTTATCAATGATCTGACAATAATAAAGATATAAGGGAGATCTATTTTTTCTTTAGGATGCAGTAGTCATCTTAGTATATGTAAATGATCGGTGAGGTCGCAGAAGGGATTGAGGTTAGAGGATCAGGTAACGCGGGGCAAGGTATCAGGTACCCCAGCCCTAACCAAGAACGGAACAGCCCTCACCTTACCAGGTGGGACGACACGCAGCCGACGATACGACGAAGGAACTGGAAACGCACTCCACGCCTGTGGCCATCTTCCATTAAAATGATTTATATATTTTTTCACTATATTTTCTAAATCTGAACTCTATAATTCAATAATCATCCAATAAATATAGAAAATACTAATAAAATATTATAAAAGATATTTAGTTGTAATACTTGTTTAATTATTTTTTTTTAATTCTACCAAGTAGGAAGAGTGTATTTAAGTAGGAAGGGTAATTCCATCTCAAATCAACACACTTTTTTCCATCACCATCTCAGATTTTAATGAAATTTCGTACATATGATACATTCCTGTAGACTAAAAAAAATACCAAATTTCAGCTCAATATCTCAAACGGTTTTCAAAATATAGGTATGTAAACTCATTGAAAAATCACAATTTGACCTGTCCCATCATCTTTAAATTAACATTGTTGGTCTTCTAGGCAAGATATAGAGTTGAAATTGTAAAGATGAATCTAAGACCTTCCTTATGACAAGCAACTCCAATAGAGGTTAAGAGAAAATTTGTTTTTCA
Source organism: Aelia acuminata (assembly GCA_911387785.2). Lineage (NCBI taxonomy): Eukaryota > Metazoa > Arthropoda > Insecta > Hemiptera > Pentatomidae > Aelia > Aelia acuminata. The sequence continues at coordinate 35,838,970 of OU426978.1, read as the reverse complement.
AATTTGTTGTTCAAAAAACGCACTTTTTAAAAATCTAAACAAATTCAGTAGGTTTGATAAGGTTGTCATTAATAATTGTTATAAAACTTATGATGGGACAGCAATGAGCAATCCATTGACAGGGAGGGGCTAATAGATGACCTAATAAACATTGGAGTACCTAAGAAACTTGTGCGGTTGGTGCGAATGACAATGGCAGGATCGAGATGCAGTGTCAAGTTACAAGGAGAACTCTCCAAGGAATTTATAGTGCGATCGGGATTGAGACAGGGAGACCCCCAGGCGACAACCCTATTCAACCTCTCAATGGAAATGGCCATTAGACGAACCAACCCAGGAGGAACCATCTGCAACCGAATCACGCAGCATTTGGCATACGCGGACGATGTGGCGCTGATGTCAAGAACCATCCCGGCACTTTCAGGTACCCTTGAGGAATTCGAAAGGGCTGCAGCGCGGGGCCTTAAAATTAACGAGCGCAAGTCGGCATACATGCTTTCCTCTACCGCTCAACATGTGCAGCGAACGGAAGAACTCAGATTGGGAGAGCATGCCTTTCCGGTATGTAAAGAATTCAAGTATCTAGGATCGATACTGACAGAGGACAATGACTTGCTCACAGAAATCAAAGCGAGGATAGCAGCTGGAAACAGGCAATATTATGCAGCCCAAAAGGCACAGCGGTTCAAGATACTGTCTAGAAGTTAATTTACAAAACTAAAATAAGGCCAATCGTTACGTATGGTAGCGAAACATGGGTGTTATCCCGAGAAAATGAAAAGATGCTTGCCATATGAGAAAGGAAAATCCTCCGGAAGATCTACGGCCCAGTATACCAGAATGGACAATGGAGGATAAGGACGAATGCGGAACTTAAACAGCTCTACAATTCTCCAGACCTGGTAGCGGTAATCAAAAGTGGGCGCATCAGATGGTTAGGACACGTCGAGAGAATGGCTCAAGAGCGTTTGCCTCGAAACCTAATGTACAGTCGACCAGGTGGAACTAGAAGAAGAAGCAGACCACGACTGAGATGGCTAGACGACGTGGAGGACGACCTGCGGCGGTTTGGAGTGAGGCGATGGAGGAATATCACCCAGGACCGAAATGAATGGAAAAGAATTGTTGAAGAGGCCAAGGTCCTATCAGGACCATAGCGCTGAGGAAGAAGAAGAAGAAGAAGAAGAAGAAATTAAGATTATACTTTTGCAAGGAAAGGTTTTTTATAACAAACAGATAACAGAGTGAAACAATTTTTAATTTTTGTCAATAATTTTTGAATTCCAGCAACTATACCTTATGGGTTCAAGATATATTTATTTTAAATGGTGTCTGATTTTGTACTTGAATTTTCAGTGCTTCAGATCCGTACTCAGCAGGATCTAAATATAGATAAAGTAGTGATTTTTTTTTTGCTCCTTTTAGATTTTCGTATTTCAAGCGTTCAGTTTTTTATTCCTTCAAATCGAACTGATATAATATTTAAATTGAAAATTGCTATTGTTTTTATTTAATCATTTCACAATCATTTGCAAGGATGTAAGTCCCTTTTAAGTGACTTGTCCAACAGAAATTGCCACCCCTTTGCCACTTTTTTCACAAAAACCTATTTAAAATTCAGGTAGTGGGCTGCATCAAGACGTTGATGAGCTCTGTTTCCAGACAATGGACTAATATTTTCGTCCCTATTACATAAGTTACATTAGAGTCCAATTATTTGTGTTTATAGCCCTTTTTTCGCTTATTTTTCATCAGGATTTCAGAGAAAAAAATAATTTGTATTAGAACAATCGTTACAGGATAAAGCATATTGAACTGAGAAGTAACTGGTTTTTTTTTTTTTTGTGTGTGTGTAATTGTAACGTTTTTTCACTGAAGCCTAGTTTTCGAAACGTTCAAGATATGAAGAAAATTTCTCCACTGTTGAATCGAAACATGCAACATTGGCACTACCAGAGCCCACTGCCGTTAGCATCTGTTCAAAAAGAGCTTTCTTATTCGATGCGAATGCCTGGGAGAACGTTACTATAAAACCTTTGAATTGTTTTTCATCCATTGTAAAGGAAGTATGTAAGGTTAATTAATTGACAGAAGTTAACTAATGTAGAGATGAAAACGTATCAGTCGTAGACTGAGATCGGTGAACGGTCAAGTTAGGTTCGTGAGCAAACACTGAAAGTTCACTGAACACTAAACGATGTTTTAATTCTCGTCGCCAATTATTATAGTGTCCTATTGAGGATTTTGTAAATAAACACACGCGTTCGATTGAACAAGGTAACATTTATCCTTAACACCAGTACACACTTGACCCAAAAGGGAATTAGAAACCTTCACTTATTGATAAAATAAAATAACATTAGCGGGAAAAAGATAACTGGTACACATAAGAAATTTTTTTAATATATTTTTATTTTATTACAATTTACAAAATATATATACAGTTATTAAAATTTTATATACAATATTATTAAAATTAAATTGATATAAGAAATATCTTCAAATCCTTTTTCATGCCCTTGTCAATTATAGATCAAATTCAAATTATGAAAAATCAGAATAACCCTTTTATTAATAAATTTTGTCTTTTTGGAAGATAAAGAATGGAATCAATATAATTTTAAAATTTAGTTACTTTCATCTGACAGTTTAACTTTGAAGTAAGATTTTAATAAACACATGAATTCCTGAAGTAAAAATCACTGCTAACATTTAATGTCCAAGCACTGAATTTTCATGTTTTCTGATCGGGAGTGCCATAAAATAAATTTTCAAATAAAAAATTGCTTAAACAATCTTATCTAAAAAATTGCATATTATTACATTTGATTGAATATTATTATGCTATTGCATATTATTGATGGCCAAGATTGAAATGCTCATCTTAAAAAAAAAACCTAAATTTTTGTTTCTATTTCCCACAAGACTTGCATACTCATCATACCTACATATAACCTTTTATTTTATGAAAATTATGTAAGCTTTGTGGGGTTTGAGATCATCCACCTAATAAAGCATAAATGTAATTTTACAAGGTTTTGACTCTTTGCTATTTGCTTTACTTTGCTATTTGCTATTTGACTCTTTGCTATTTGACTATTTGCTTGCTCAATATGTCTTTACAAGATCATTTTAAACTAAAATATCTCTTCAGCATGACTAATATGCATATCAAAGATTAATGAATCAAAGATAAATTTTAATGTAAAGTGATGTTTTATAAGCATAGAACAAAATAACTTGTTTATAAACATTTTTAGAATGTAAACGAAAATCTGAGGAATACATGAATGTTTTAAAAACATATAAAATGATTACACTAAATACAAAAAAATGATTTATAAGTTACATTTATTTACAAAGCCACATTAATAAGGAAATAATTTAAATTATGTGAGTTAATTATACATTCTTTGTAGGTTATTTACGTTTTTTAAATCTGTCATTCTGTGTGATCTGACATATACAACAGTGAGGTAACCAAAACTTGTCAGTGTAGAGGTTTTTCCCATCTCCAGATAATGCCACTAGCCTTTTTTGAACGTACTGTTGTTCACATCTCGAACTGTATCCATTGGGTAATGAACAAATTCCATTACATTGGGTAGTTCTGGAAAAAGTATATTAATTTATTATTTATTGTATTATTATAATAAAATAATCTTATGAGTTTGCAAACAGTTTTGTCAACTTATGGTAGAAGATATTTGTATAATCTCAGATTGTTTTAAATTCATGAATGAAGATATGGTTATTATATCAACTTCAAGTAAAGAATAAAACTGTAATTCTGTTGATCAAATAAAGAAAATAAAATATATCAATACGCTAAATGGTAATAGATAAATAATTTTTCAAAAAAATGAAAATATGATAGTGTAGTCCTGGAGGGGAGATATTTGGGATTGATCCCCCCAAACATTATGATGTATTGTTAATTTAAAATAATTCTTAATGATATTTTCTATTTAATTAATTTTCTATTTTGTATATGAATTTAAGAAAGTGCCTGTCTTTTTGAATATCAATAAAAGCGACTTTTTATGCTTCATTTAAAATTTTTTCTACTGTCCAATGCCCCACTATTTATTTTTCTGGGTCCACTTTTGAATATATTATTCTCTTTCAATGACCCACCAGCATACTTATGAACTATTTATTAGTAACGGATTGTCCCTAACTTAAGATTGATGAAATATTTTTGAATTGTGTCAGTGAACAAAAACCCACTTTCATAAATATTATTAATTGTACAGGGTACATTTCAGGGAAAAGAAATAAGTTATGGGACCTTTCTTTTTTTTGACCTTTCTGGATCTGACCATAGCTCTTGATTCTGTTCCGAGTAGTAGCTCATTAATTTTTTATTTGCCAACAAAAACCTTTGTATAGCCAATGCCCAAGAGAACCTCCTAAAAGCTGTTGTGAAGAGAGGAACTGAACAGAAAGTTCTTGAACATAAATGGTAGAAAGAACCATAGGGTATTTGCATATTATTTGCTATAGAGATTTCCTAAAGTTTATGGATACACACATCATCCCACTTTGTTATGCAGTACATGGAAATTGAAAGGTGGAACAAAGGAAATAGCTAATAGCTTTTACTTTCAAAGTAATAATATCAAAAGTCAGCAAATAATTACCATACAATCCAAAATGACAACCATGAAATTGGTTATTTTTAACCACAGTATTCTTTCCAATACCCATGTAAGGAGCAGAGATAGGTTTACTTGGATGATTAAATGGAAAAACATTATTGTGTCAAAAATTAAATTATCAGAGGAGATCTAAGGCTACTATCCAGGAAGATAAGAGTTGAGTAGTGTCCATCAATGTGGTTCAAGAACACATGTAGAATGCCTGAGGAGAAACTAAGATAGTGCATGGAGGTTAGGCCAAAAAGAAGACAATCAGTCAGCAAGGGATCAAATCTCTATATATATATAAGCGGCTTTGTGCTGACTGACAGAATCAACCAGAGCAAAAACTACTAATGATAGAAACTTGAAGTTCAGAATTTAGATTTTAAGCGCAGTGTAGGTAACCACTAAGACAGGAATTGAAAAATATAACCCCTAAGGTGTTTAAATGGCGAAATTGTCGTTTAACTCTAACGGATACCTATTTTTGCACTTCGAAAAAAAATATCTAATTTGGACTCATTTTAAAGATCTTAATACGACGAGTTTAACTTGAAAGCTCCTATGGGGCGTCGAAAACCATGTTTTAAAGCCGAAAAATGACGCATTCACGACGAGTAAGCAATTTTTCGCTTAGGCGGTTTTAGTGAACTATCTCCATTGCTCGCCTCCCTCTCTTCTACCGAGCCGGCAGCTTCCCCCCTCCAACATTCCACCTACCGGAAGCTCCGATCCCTCTCCCACGTCGCTCACTTCGTTTTTTAAAATTGATTATGTTAGCATATTATATTAAATCAATACCAAGATAATGATCTCAGAATTGATTTTAAAGGCTCGCTGGCAAAGTCGCGACGGGGAATGCTAGTATATTATATATACTCAAAAGCTGGGTAGAGATCGTAGCCTCTCTTATTTACAAAAAGACCCTAGGCGTTGATGACCTGGAAGTTCTATGCCCTAAAAACCCAAGTAAACAAACATGGGCAGAGATTGTGGGAAGTCATTGACTCAGATGAAATAAGAGCTCACTTCTCAAGTGAGATCTACACTGAAAAGCTCAAATCTCTTGTGAAAGAGGAAGAAGTATGATTTAACATAAAGCAGACATTCCAGGAATATCTCCAAAATTTATTTCTTATACTTTTTCTATTTCATGATATATTTTTTTTTTAATACATACCTGCATGTTTCAGCTAAGACTAGCTGCGAATACTTTGGGTTAGAATCCTGATTCACAATGTACATCCAGTTTCCTTGATTGTTTACAGCTGCCTTTGGTGTAATAAACTGAGCATTTGTCGGGCAAAGCGAAATTGATGAACTTGCTTGACGTTTCTTTCTAACAAATGTTTGGTACCTGGAAGAAGTGGATAAAATTACTGAATATTCCTTGCTACCTCGTAACTTCTTAAAACAAAGGTGTACACTTTTGTGTTTGTTATTACCATATAAGATCAACAATTTGAGCAGCATAAGTAGTAGAATATTTATAGCATTTAGATTATCATTAGTAGTAAATTATTCTGACTAAAAGGTCACTAAAATAGAAAAGAGAAAGTTGTTTTTACAGCAGTAAATGTTAACATGTGAAATTAAGGAAGTGATATTTGTTACAAATGAGAGAAAATTAAAACAAAATAGTGGTTTTATGTATTTACAGTAAACAGCAGTTATATAGCATTAAGATGATTTATGAATATAGACTAATATATTGGAGATTATGTACTATAAGTTTTTCAATAAAAAATATAAAAGTGCATATTCATACATAATTTCTCTAAAAGAGCACTTCCCACTTCCTTTTAATTTAAAGGGAAATACTAAATTTGGAAAAATTAAATCAAAAATAATATTAGAAAAAAACCATAGTACCGCTACTCCTCATGCCTGAACAAAGTTATCAACTCATTGTTGATTATCACTAACGACTATATCACGTGCAGATAAAGTTACAATTAAAAAAAAATTAATACTATGGTTTTTCTTTTATACGAGTATATTCTTAATTTATTGGTTCTCCTACTTTTCAACAATATCAGAGCCCCTGTTAAAATATATTAATGAGTCCTACTGTATTTAATGCAAAATTGATTAATTCTGTATATTTATTACCTCCTCCACCAAGGTTCATTTGCTGTGAAATCAGGCCTGAGAAGCGCGGAATACAATTCAGGGCTGTTGTTTAGGAAGTGAAGATTGGGCTCTCCTAGAGGGTACCTTCTATCAGGGTAGCCATCTTGAGTCTGAAAGTAATGGTCAAGATGTTATTTATGGCTTAAATTTCTATAATAAAGTACAAATAGATGTTCAGGATTATTTTTCAAACATATATTTTATTAACAAGTTAATAAAGGTTTCGAAGAATCCATCATTCTTGTTGCACTTCTTATAGATTTCATATAGATTACATATTAGAAAAATGTTTATAAGTTTTTCAGAGAACGTAAAAGTATTTTCACTGTTTTAAATATACAATCAATAGTATTTAAGGTCATTATCTCTTATCAAAAGTTGTCAACCAGAGTGATATTTAGAAAAAACATACAATAGTCATGTTTGTTCTTAAAGAATTCTGGCTATTTTTCCAACCAATCCAATTTGAGGAATAGTATTCGTTATTCAAGCTTTTTTTTTTATAGTAATCTGGTAACTGAAAATTTGATGCATTCATAACAACTTACTAATGACAAAGTTACTTTACCTGATTGAAAAGTATAGTATTGTATCCATGATGCTGGAATGTTGGAGTTGTTTGTTGAAAGTGAGCAACTGAGAAGATTGGTCTTTTGTGATGATATGTAGGAGGTCCATACACTGGTCTGTAAGACATCAACTTAAATGCAATAAATAAGAATAAATGCATAAATAAAATATTTAGTTATTATGGCTTTACATAAATTTATAATGCTATATGAGGTTAATGAAATATGAACTACAATTTTATTTATTGCTATATCATTATCTCAAGTTGGTTTTATTTACTATAATATTTCCAATTAGCATTTCTTAGACTTTGGTTTTGTTGATGTTTGTATTTAAATGTACAGTATTTATCTATATTTGAAACAATTTGTACTTTTCTGACTTCCAAGTAAGGTGTTAGGAGAAACCTTTTAGTTCCTCTGACAACTGACAATTCCAATCAGGGGTGGATTTAGCACCAATTCAAGGGGGAGGGGGGGGGGGTCATTACCTCCACTGTCTCATAATCACCTATTGCCTTCTGCCTGACAGCACTTTTGTTTTCCAATTTTTTAATGAGGTTATTTCCTTTTGTAGTACTACTGGAATTGTATAATTCCTTTAAAAATTAAAAAAAAATATTAATATAAAATGTATATAAATATATTATTTTGTAATTTTCTATTTAAGTTATTATCTTTATTTTTTCAATCACTTATGACTATGGGTCATGAACACGATCTACAAAAATATTCCATTTTATATATATTCTTTTGTCTTATTTATTTGTTAGTGATTTTTATTTATCTATATAAATAAAGATGAAATTCTGTTTGTTTGTTTGTTCTTTATTGAAATCCATAGCGCTTGTCCTGAATTTTTCAAATTTCGCTCAGTGGTTCTTTCATTCCAGGTGCGAACACCTGTCCATATTAAAATTGCATAACTTCAGCCGATCTTCAGCTGATATTCTTTATTGTTATAAAAATCGTAATGATCTCGCTTTGCAATGGTTTTTATAAAATCGACCATTTGAGTCGATAAAAGTCTCACTTTATAGATTTAAAAAATGAAATTCTACGGGTGAAACCGGTATGTACAGCTAGTATAAACTAAAAAGTAATAAGTTGAAAGAATTTGAAAATTGACTCTTTATGGAATAGTGATTGTGAATATGAAAAAATAAATTGTGAAAATGAAAATTTAGAAGTTCCTAGAAATTCTTAAGTAGAAAAACAAAATTGTTAATGCCCTTATCAAGGAAATAGAAAGTTTTTTTCAAATTTTTTCAATAAATTTTCTATGTTCATCATGGATGGATACAACAAAAAATAGATATAAATATTATAATTATCGGTTTCTTCTTACTCAAATATTTGTTGGCTTATTTATTTCATGCTCCTATGGCTAATTTGATAATGCTACTTTGGGATTGCTAAATTTTGCCTATCTAGGATCTTTAACAAGTTCCTGACACCATACAGGTTCTGTTAAAAATGACCTCCATTATAAAATTCCAACATACAATAAGTTATAAACAATAAAAAAAGTATACCTAATTTAAGTACCTTGGACGAAACTGTTCTCGATCTTCATTAAGAAACAGTGTATTGTAGTCATATTCCCATCTCTCTATTAAGTGTTGTATGAGGTGCCTGAAACATAAGAGTCTGATTTGAACTTTGTTTTCCAAAAATATTATAACATATTTTGTTGTTATTTATTAAAATTAAATATTTATTATATCCCCCTTAATTACCCACTTCTTCAAATTTGGACGATAATAAAATATTTGAGAACAACCAGACTATTTTGGAGGCATTGAAAAAAAAAAAACTGGCTGCTTAGCTGAGGCAGATCATTGTTTTCCTTTGAAATATTTTAAATAATATTTTTTATAAATCTGAAACTATTGAGGCCCTATAATATCGATATTTATTCACTTTATTTTTAAATTTAATTGAATAACTTGAATAAGGTTTATTACAAACAATTAAATATCATTTTGATGTACTTTATTGGGTGTAATTCAGTAAACAAGTTTTAGGAAGAGACTATTTAATTATAGATATAGAATGCAAGGCCTCAAAGTCTCGTATTATTGAAATAATATGAGACTTTGAGGCCTTGCATTCTATATGGGTGTAATTCACTCAAAAAAAAAAAATGTAACTGTAGTATTGTTATAAAACAATAAAGGTTTTTAATGTGAAGTTGCTAAATAGCATACAAAAAACTTGATTCTACTAAGGAAACCAAAGATGTGTCTTTTTTTTTTTTTTAATTTAATGAAAATGTAATAGTTTTTATTAAAAGCTTAAGTATAAATCCCACTCCTAGAATAACTTACAATCCTCACAGAAAAGAGGAGACTCTTGAGGTGCTGACCAGAGCATGTATCTGCTGCAGCAGAGGAAATCCAAGTCATTTTATCGTACATATAATGTTTTACTTTAATATTTTCATTTTTTTGGATATTTTCTTGTTTGTTATTTTTTTTCTTTCCTTTACCTTCCTGCCAGCATAGTTACTGATGAATGTTGTAGATACATTTTAAAAAATTTGACTATACATAACCAGAAGTTATGTATAGTAAAATTTTTTTTTTTTATTATGTACAAATATTATTATGTCATTTTGTGTGATTTACAATCAGCAAATTAGCAATAAACAAATTTGTTGAATTCCTATTGGATGAATTGCTAACATACTATATACTAAGTTAGCATATCTCTCGGCCACTGCCTCAAAACTCGTTGGGGTGGAATATAAGGGTTTATGTTTGATATTAGTGTCTGTGCTAAGGGGTCATGTTAAATGTTAGTCTTTGGTGAAAGTTTTTGTAGTATTGTTTGGCTGTATCGATAACAGTTGGGATATTCAGGTCCTTGTGTAGTAAGTCATTTGTCACATAGTATGGTGCGTCTGCTATTTTCCTCAATACCTTGGACTGGAATGACTGAATTCTTTGGATGTTTGAGGATTTTGCAGAATCCCATAGTTCTATCCTGTATGTCCATACTGGTCATATTAGTACTTTGTAAATAGTAAGTTTGTTTGTTATTGATAATTTCGAACGTCTGTTGAGTAACCTAGATAACATTCCAAATCGTTTGTTAGTTGTTTCCTTTTCAGTCTGATGTGGGTTCTCCATGTCAGTCTCTTGTCCAGGTGGAGCCCCACATATCTTACAGCTTGGGATTCAGGGATTGGTGTATCATTGAAGTATACTTGTGGGCATGAGCCATGGTTGAGTGTGAAAGTAATAAATTCACTTTTCATCCCATTCATTTTTACCTTCCACCTGGTAGCCCAACTATATCGGAGTTTCTGTGTGGTGTTAGCAGTGCGGTATCGTCAGCGAATGTAGCGAGTAGGGTGTGTTCGTTTTCGGTTGTCAGCTGTGTAAATATTGAAGAGTAGTGGTCCAAGTACACTACCTTGTGGAATTCCAGCTTTAACATCTTTTATACTAGATATTTCGTTGTCTATTTTAACAGTAAAGTGTCTGTCTGTCAGGTAAGAGAGTAGTATTAAATAGTAAGTCGGAGGAAGCAAAATTATGAGCTTGAAAAGCAATCCTTCATGGCAAACCTTATCAAAAGCCTGACTGATATCAAGAAAAATATGAAAAAAAAATAGTAAAAATATGAATACATGTGTATCATCCCTTGACCCCATTTCAGGTCATAAGAAGTTACTATAACCATCAGTAAGTACTGTTATTTTTTATGGGGCCACGAAAACATTCTTCATGGCTCCGCGATGGTTTAGGTTCTGTGCTGTAACTAGTTGCCATACTGGATATACAACACAGAAACATTGACAGCCCATTTTTGGACGTAGATTCCATTCATTGAAAACCCACTGGGAACAATCACTACTGAATGGTGGCGATGGGGGGGGGGGGGGGGGGGAGCATCAATGAATGAAGGAACGCCTCTGCGACAATTACCGAACTCATTATGAAAGTCAAGGTGAGGCCGGTATTGTTCGAGCGGGGAAAGTCTTGGGATCCTCGTGAGTTGGGTCTTCCCTTTCATCGCCCTTTCTCTCTTTTGCATAAACCTAGCTTGTTTTTGTTGAATACCAACTGTTAGATTTTCAATCCATTTCTTTTAGTCTGTCGTAGGTTTTCCAAAATTTAGTATTCCTCTGAGGGAAAAAAAGGATGTTAGAAGCAAACATATGCAAAGCAATGTTTTAATGGACCATAACGGGCGATCATGGAAGGAACTGTTACGTAATCGGTGTCTTGAAAATTTCATCTCTCGTTTAGAGCGGTAATCATATTCGCGGTCAAATGTTGGCACATCTGAACAATCATGTGAACATTGATGTCCAAGTTCCTTTTATTGTCTTGATTTATTATTAAGACCCATAAAACCTGGTGGCATTACATAGAAATTTTTAGAGAACCTGCGAGGAAAAACGAAACTATATTTATAAAATTTTATCAACTTCGTATTCCCCAAAAGGCTTAGCAATAATACTTTCTTGGCTATTTCAAGAAAACAAGGTTGAAGTAGATGAAGTAATTTCGTGTAATTAACATTGTTTACCCATATAAATTTCTGACTTAAGAAAATATTTTAATAGTAAAAATTAATTTATGTGCTGTTAGCTAAGTAGGGGCATTTTCGTATATTTTTCAGTTAATCCACCAATATTTCTCGCCCTAAGACTTTAATAACTTGCGCTTATAAGTTTTACTTTCACTTACCTATGTATGAAATATATAGTAAGGGAAAGTATTGCGATCGTGAAAAATTTCGACTTTCGGTTTTCAATGGAAATACACGTTTTGGGGTCTACTGATTTCTAATCGTGTCCAAATCAAGACCTGACATCCAAACCAAGGCTTGAGAAATGGTCTGTGTGAACAGACTGGCCCAAAAACTATAAACCATACGAACCTGAAATTGGGTATTTGGTGTAGGTATGAATATGCCCGAAATGCAGCAGTAAAAATTATTTTTTTCCTTGGTAACGAACTGAAGTTTTCAACAACTAAATAGAAAATTATAAAATCAGACGCGGTGTGTATAATGCTTGCAATACCGTATTATCACTAATAGAAAGTTTAACTTAACAAAAAAATAATTTAGTATACTTCAGAGAGTAAATACGTGTTCAAATTATTTGAAGAAGTTTACGGTGTGAAAACATATGGTATAAGATAATCTATAATTAATTATATTTAATTTACCCACTAGAATTCCATAATAGATTTCTGAATGCAATATAAAGTGGTTTTAAATCAATAGTAATCGTTGTCGGTTTCCGGAAAGGCTTAAGAGACAAACATTTTAAAATTAAATTTTAATTTACTACGAGATGTTAATGCACCTTCTATCGGTTCACCTTCACGATCTATTTACAAAAAGCAGCACGCAGTAAAAAACAAACAGAATTCTAAAATCAGACAAGATGGAATATTATGCATTACCGAATTATGAGACTCATCAGGCCTACTGTAGGCGACCCACGCGGAGCTGGTGTTTACCCTACCATAAATAGAATCATGTATAGCGATTAATTTTTTACCACCTAACGGTTTCGGTAAATGAACGGTCAGCTCCAGGAAAACAAATTGTTTCGCGTGCCCCTGCTGAATCTGTTATTCTCCTTGTACCCAAGAAAGCTGGTGCCATCTTTGGAAACGAGACTGCACCATTGGTTTCCATGGAATTGGTTATGGAGCAATGGATGGCCTGCCGCTACCTCTTCCAGATTATCTCTACTTGCGCAAACAATATACTTCTGTAACTAGGTCACTTTGAGCAGTCTAGAAAGTACACGGCCTATAGTGCGAACCGTCCCCCCCCCCCAAAAAAAAAAAAAAAAAAAAAAAAATTAAGGAAGTTTGACTTGCGTTAATAATGAGATTTTTTTTCTTTTTTGTAATCTCATTATATTTCATCTTGTAATTGTTGTTCATTTGTAAGTATTCAAGATTCTTTTGTTTACATGTTTTCGTATATATAAGGAAAAGTTTTTGGCTGTTATTAACCAATGTGATAATGAGAGACCGATGTAAACCTAAACAATGGCTTTGGCTCGCCCTGAATTATATTCCGACATTGAGCACTGTTCCTGATAGGGAAAGAATTGCCCCTATGCCAATAGAACCATTAATCTTTGTCCGAGCAGATGTTAATTAACGTACAACTTGTAACTGCGGCCTTACAACTTGTCTCTCCCGACTCCTGTTGGTTCTTACAATACCAAGCTTGTGAAAGCAGGTCCACTTTGAGGTTCATCTTAGGCAGAGTCGCTTTTAAGCAGAGCGAAAGTAGCTTCGTAGAATTGCGGTCACGGTTACACGTAAAACATTTAATTTCAAGCAATATTACTTTATTACTGCATGATGGTCATATTGCGTATTTTGTCTTTGGGCTCAGCAATATAATAAATAGATTTAATAACCCTTTTAAAAATTGGAATAATTATTCTGATTGCTTTATAAATTAAAATAAACATTAAACGTTTCCAAAGGTGAAATATGGAGTAGTCAGTAGTGATCTGATAAATATAATAATAGTGGTACCCAATTGGAAAAATAAATACCAAAATTTAGTTATTACTGCTATAGTATAGATATTGTAACTTTTTTTCTTTTCTTTCTCTCCCTCCTTTGTGCAGTAAGGCGTGGGTAGAGTAGCCTCAGTCCATCTCTTGTATGTTTCTCTCTCTTAGGCCATTCTTCGGAGTTGATCAATTCGACTGCCGCGGTCCTATATACGGTCATCTAAATACGCATTGTAGGTGAGTCTTGGCCTACAACTGGTCGCTTTCCTACGGGCCTTGCTTCAATCAGCCAGCGTGCCTTTCTGTCATCTCCTATCCTACAAACATGGCCATACCACTTCAACTGGCGTTCCTCGATGACATCAATAACAGATCTTATCACTAGAGTGGCACGGATGCTGTTATTTCTAACACATCTGGTTTTACCTGCCACTTTCCTTAAATACCTCATTTCGGCTATGGTAACTTGGCTCGCATGTTTTTTAACAAGTTCACGCCCGCGTGTACCAACGGTAGCTCACACTTGAACTGCCACATCGGGCGGCGTGTAGCACCGGTGGCTCGCACTAGAATGTCGCTAGCATAGCTCCAGCCCGATAGAGCGAAAAGCATTAAACCCCGGCGTAACACGTTCACGCCTCAAGCATCATCTTTCCGACCCATACAGACAAAACAGGCAAGAACACAGATTTAAACAGGCGTAGCTTTGCTTACTTCTTTTTCGCCAAGCAGAGTCGACGATATTTGGTAGAATACGGCATTTGCCTTCTTTATTCGGTTCAATATCTCTTTGTCTATTCGCCCATCACTACTTATGATAGTGCCTAGATAGTCGAAATTATCGATCACTTCTAGGTTCTGACCAAGGCAGTTAATTGCTGGCTGTTGATATGCATGATTTTGCTCTTAGTGGGATTTATACTCAATCCTTTACTTTTCAATTCTTCTGACTATTCGTCGACAGCTGCTTGTAGATGTTCAGGTCCATCTGCAATCACCACTATGTCATCAGCAAAAATGAACCTTTGGACCAGCACCGGAAGTAGGTTCCAATATCCCACAGATGCCCTAGGGATTCTTCTTTTACATATTTTCCACACCTGATCCATCCCAATGTTAAAAAGCAGTGGAAAAAGCTATCACCCTACTTTACTCCCTTAAAGAATATAAAGGGTGCAGATTTTGTACCATTAAGTCGAACTGTACCTTTTGGGTCCTGGTAGATTGACTTCACTGCATTAAGTGGATTTGGTGGAATTTTCTTCTCTTCCAAGGCATTCCAGAGTACATGGTGTAGAGCAAAGCAAGGTATACATTCCTTCCTCGATTCCATGCTTTCTCTGCTACCATCCTTAGGGAAAACAGTCCCGTATTTGTCTGCCAGGACGAAATGCGACCTGTTATTCCTTTATATCCTTCGCAACATAGTTACGCAGCCGTTTTTCAAATATTCGAATGTACAGATTATACACAACTGAGAATAGGCAAATAGGTCTGTAATATTCACAGATCGTCTGACTTCCCTTCTTATGGATGGGGATAAAAATATTTCTCTCCCTTTCTTTTGGAATTTTCTTTTCATTCCATATTTCCTGGAAAAGAGCGTGAAGGACCTTTTTCAATTCTTATCCCGCGAATTTAATAAGTTCTGGGATATTGTAACTTGAAACATACAATATATTATTTAGAACTCTTTTAAATCATATGTTTTGTGTTTCCAGGTACCAGACAAGCGTAGATTATTCTCGAACAGTCACATACATTTACTAAAACATTTTAGTTCCAACAAAAAGTCTAGAACTATATCAAATCAGATGTATTGTGCTTCACGTTAAAATATTAATAACTGTTCTATATCAGTAGATACATCAATATAAGACATAGCAGTTGGCCAACTAATCCCATATGTCAACTATCACTGCTGATCTCCTATATTTTTCCAAATGACAATTGCTTTTAAATAATATATTAATTAATATTAATATATTAATTAATATCATATTAAATTCTGTTGTAGTGCCTAATGGTCTTCAAAAACTGAAACAGTGTAGAGACTCTGTTTTCATTATCACCCAGTGCCTCTTTAAAAGATCTCGGGAGATTCATTTTCTGTTTAAATATTTCATACAGAGGTCATTCTATTAGCAAGTGTTTTACTGACCGACGTGTGTTATAGCATTTATCACACTTTGGATTGGTAATATCCGATTCTTAGTCGGCAAAGCATCACTTTTTCCCTCCTTGAAGTCCTACAACTTGTTTCCCATTTTTAGCTGCTATGTCTAATTTCTGATAATATGCTATCTCTGCTCTTCCAGTACTTCTTTCATTCCAATAATTGCATTTTCTTGACATAGTTCACACAATCTTCTAAGGTTTTCTATTACCACTACCAAAACATTCCGCGAGTCTGAAGCATTGACCCAACATTTCTTCTCGGAATCTGCTATTAGGGAGAGTGCACTTTAGACGCCCGTAGCTTCTCCAGTAAATATGGAGCTCTCCCCTGATAGGTGGAATAAGTTTAGATTTTGTTTGCTGTTTACTGCGCACCTTATACCCATGCCTCCCTCCCACATTAGAGGCATTGGTGAACACAAAATCAAAATCATTACAATTTTTTCCTAAGTTTCAAAAAAGATATATGAATTTCAGTTGGATTAGTCTTCGATTACCCGGCCATTGTTATATCTATAGTAGATCTTTCCATCTTCCATCGGTGTATTTTTAAAACGGGTATGGGTCTAATAATGCTTAGATTCATTTTAAGTCTAGTCAATGATGTGTGTGTCGATTGTTTGAAAATGAAATTTCGTAGGTCTTTTAATCTTAGGCTTTCGGCGAATAAATGTTGATTTTATTGATGATCAGCATGTCCTTTTAGTTTTCCAATATATTTAAGAAAAAAATATTTCCTTCTTAAATATAAAGATTTTTCTCCTGATTCGGTATAAATACTATCGATCGGTAAAGTCGGAAACGCTCGATTGCAGATTCGAAGTGCCGAGTTGTGAACAGAGTCCAGCATTACCAGAACCGTTACGCTAGCTGATCTTTATATTAGGGAGTCATAATCGATTTTGCTTCTTATTAGGGACTGACATATCTTTATTAGAGTACACCTGTCGGCACCCCAACCGGAGTGTGAAATGAACTTTAGAATTCCCAGCTTTTTCATGCAGCCGTCTCTTAATGACCTAATGTGGTGTATCCAGTCCAGCCTTTTATCTAGCAACGATCCTAGCTATCGATGCTTTCCTACATATTTGATAGGAGAGCCTTCCAAAATAGTTTGTGGATTGTCATGAAGGCATATTCATAGTCTACAGATGTGTAGACATTTTTATTTTGAACCTGATAATTTGAATTCGACCAATCTTTACTTTTATCCGACACTTCTTGAAATTTCCAATGAAGTAGAAGATATACTTGCTCCTTATTGTGATCAGTTTGTCATCGGCGAACAGAAGACAGGTTACAGAAGCCCGAATAGTGGACTTTATTCTATTTATAGCCAAGAGGAACAAGGTTATACTAAGACGAGATCCCTGTGGAGTGCCATTTTGGGGGTTATGGCTTGAAGAAAACGTATTTCCTACTCTAACACAGAATTCTTTGTCAGTTAAAAAGTTTTTAATGTAAGTAATGTAACGACATATTTCCACCGATTCCCAAACTCTCCTAGATTCTCAGCACATATCCTCTTGCCCTTGTGTCTTAAGCTTTCTCTAGTTCTAGGAATATTGCAATTAGGTCGGCCTTGAGTGAGAAGGCCTCCTGCGCTTCCAAGCTCATTAACAGAAGAGGTTCAATAGTTGAGAGATTTGTCCTGAAGCCGAATTGATTTAGAAAAACTAAGCATGCTTACTCTCGAGGGTAGATTTTAATCTTATGTCCACCATTCTTTCCCGGATTTTCGAAACGCACTAGATTAAGGAGATAGGTCGATAGTCTATAGGTCTAGTGATGCTTTCTTTCTTTGGGACTGGTATGATGATTGTTTTTTCCAGCTTGATGGAAAATTAAAACTATTCCAAAGGATGTTATAAATGTTTAACAAGAATAATTTTCCTTCCTCTGGTAAATATTTTATGACTTCTACCGGGACATCATCCAAACCAGAAGAACCTTCCCCTATTGAAGAGCATAATTTAGTTATTCGATGTAAATGGGCGATTGCATTCAAAATCAGATTGCACTAAACTAGGAGGTTCTTGGTAAAGGAAAGGATCATAATTTAATCCAACCAAAACTTACTTTGGTTTGTAACAAACCGATGATTGCCTGCATCGGAATATCTATAGAAAGAAGCGAGGTGGCAAATAAAATAAAATTTAAAACCATTCATGGAAAAACAATCAAATTTTAGAATCTGATGAAAAAAATAAGGGAGACACCAAATTGCGAGTCTTGCGATGAAATAGAGGATTCTTTACACTTGGCGATATCCTACAGGCATCTATTCAGAGGAGGAAATATATTAAGGAGTCTGCTAACGGTATCAGCGGTATTATTATAACGGTATAATAATAGAGCAAAATCACAAAGGATATCACCAACTAAAAAATTTAATACAACATGGATTTACAACATTATTCTAGTTAAAATTTATAGATTTCTGGCTAAATAGGATTTTGCCGGAATCTTAAAGGCAATAGAAGAAAAAAAAATAAAGACTAATATTTAATTTTATTATTATTAATATTTAATTTTATTAAAGTTTAGTGACTTTCCACTGAGCAATAAATAACGCATTATTGGATTTTCTAAATAATAATACTTTACATTTCAACATTAGTTTGAAAATTATAAAAAAATTTAATATCCAATTCTGCTAATCTTAGTTGCAGAAAATGACCTTATCTTCCGCAGTTTTAACCTGACGATTAATGAATCAGTGTCTTCAATGGAATACATTTCTGATCTCTTCTTTTCAAATATAATTTTTTAAGGAGATCATTAATTTAATATTTAATGGAGATATCCGAATTATCACGCCTGTCCTCTCTATTGTCTTCAAGTGGCATTGCTCTTCAAGGATTAGCTGAATGTCATTGTAACAATGGTTCCACTCAGATACGTGGCACTTATGCAAAGATAGGCCCGGAAATAGCTGAGGCTGAGTAAGCCATTCGTGTCGAAAGGTCCGCCCCAGTTATTGGAGAACGTTGTGCAACTGTCTGCCCTCGGTCGATCCAAGAATCGGCGGGTCAGGGGAGATGCACTTTGTTCCACGGAGGGTCGGGGTACAGTATGGCTATTGTGCATGCCTGCATACCTCTCGACAGGCTGGGTTCTTACGGTACTTGCATGGATCGGAAGTTCCAAACAAAGTAGCCTCTCCGAAGGCGGATAACTACTTATGTTAATTGCTTCAACATGAATATCGGTACAAGTATTACCGGATTTACTGCCGTAACTCTTAAAAAAGTTAAAGGTTAATTCGATAAGATTATAAGTTTGTTCAGAAAAAAAAATGTACAAACTATAATTTCATCTTTCAAAGTCTGATCAGTTTCTTCTTTTGATTTTTAGATAAAGTAAAGTTTTTGATCACACTACAATGACTTCTTCAATAGCTATAATTCACCTAGAGTCATTGACTGATCTTAAAATCAAAATATTTTACTTACGATACATGTTTGTATTAGGAGGACAATACTATACAGCATTTGGTTGCGATTAAGTTAAAAAAATAAATCATAATCAAATCTATTGTTTAGCGAAGAAGATTTATCGCTACTGTGATGTAATTTTACTATTAAAATTACTCACAATCTTCACGATGGAGACTCCTTGTTAGTGCTGAATTCTCGCATATTTTGGATAAAAAAAAAAAAAAAAAAAAAAAAAAAAAAAAAAAAAAAAAAAAAGGAAGGAAGTTTATATCAACCAAATCACACAACACTTCATGCCAGAATTCCTATTGGTATTTTATCTTTTTTTTTTTTTTGTAATAGTAATAGAGGAACTCAAGACAAATTAAAATAAAAAGTGTCTAGCAGAATTTCAATCGTTTGTAGAACCTAAACCAGGTTTCTGTCTATCCACCACCTGTAACTCATCAGTGACTAAAATTTAAATCAAAATTAAAATATTCTGGTCTCTGCAAAGTTAGAGTACCGAAACAGTAATTATTTCATTCGCATTTAGCGATAACACTTGTGGTAGATTATTTACCAATTTTGGTGATGCTTCAGGAATATTACAGGTTTGGCTTCCTGTTTCTTCCGAAAGAGCGCTACATACAGTCTCTTCTGAAAATCAAAGAAAAATGTCTACAATATCTACCATGATCAAAACCCCGTTATTCTGTTAATATTTGTTTCAAGCTATTTATTTTAAATGCTTTAGCTGGTTTGTTGTTGTCATGTGACCAACATGATTTTTTCATTTAGTTTATGAAAACTACTTTTCTCAGACGATAAATAATAACTTAAATACACAGACATCGCCCGCTGACCTGTGAGAAACCATATTCATAAAAATAATAACTTAGAAAGGAAGGTGCTTGGCAAAATTTAACTTTTATTTTAACAAATGGAAGATGGCTGTTTAATTAGTTCAAAATGGTTAATAATTCAAAAACCAAAGTCTTAGCAGGAAGTAAGAACTACGAATAATTTCACGTTTTGATTTTATTTACCACAGGATTTAGCTAATGTTGTGTGTACCGAGCTTATTTCCTGCTAAATTTGATGCTCAGAAATGTTTATCTAAAACATTCTTTATTTAAACTAGGTTTTTTTTTAGTTAGAGGCGTTGGAACACGGCTTCCACCATAATCATAAAAATTATAGATTTTTGATGTACTGAACCCGGCTAAACCACTAAACCGATTTAAACTTCAAATATATCATTCTATTTGCAATAGTTGAGCCTCTTATAGTAAGAAGAAAGGAGTACTTTGTGACCTGTATTTGACGAATGATATGCGAGAAACTGAAAAAAAAATTCCCATTAAATTTCACGGATTTTAGACCACAAGGCGCTAAATAGGTTCACGTTTTAGTTACTTTGTCTCCACAGGATTTGCCTAATTTCAAAATTAAAGAGGTCGTTTTACACATACATCGATATTCTACAACTATTATAGGTAACATTTTTTATTTGGAGTAAACTTCTTTAAATTGCAGGCTTTGAAACATGAGCGTAATTCATTTTTCCGCTGAAAATGGCTAAGAGGGAAAAATGAAAAAAGTTCGAAAATGTCGATTTTGTTCGCCTATAAAATTTGATGGCAACCCATCTAAGGTGGCAGACGTTCACATTTGTTGTCTATGAAATGAGTACTTTCAGCCTATGAGATCAAAAATTTTCTTCAAATCAGGCACCTTTTTGGCCCTCAGCTCCCGGACCAATACCATTGTTTACGCAATCATGTAGTTTTTAATGTTTAAAGGAAATGATTCAATATATTGGCGATTAACTTCCTTAATGTGATTAGGTAATGTGACAGAGCTTCAATTCACTAAAGCGGCAGTTGGATGACAAGTGAGAGACGAAAGCTCCTTCGACACGAACAACCATCACGACCCTTTTTCGCCTCCTGCTGCAATACAAATATTGGAGAAAGTGCAAGAAAGCGCCACAGCTGACCTTTGTAAAAGCAGATACAACGAATGAATGAATCCGCTAAGTAGTGTCAATCCTGTTTTAGATCTAGAAAAAAAAGTACATGATAATTTCATATCTAACAACTATACAATTACTTATCCAAGGTTTATTTTTTTATAAAAACCCATTAGTACAAAAAACGTCGACATTTTTGGTTAGAGTTTCTTATGAATATGAACTTGTTAGTTTACAGATTTGTGTCAGATAAAGGTGTATGCTTTCTAAAAGGTCTTGCACACTCCCAAAAAGGTAGACTTTAACCCTGTTTCATCGTTGCCCAATGAGAACATTGCAACCAAGTATAGAATAAACAACTTACCCGAGCACACTCTAATAAATCTCTACATTGTATATGTTAATGTGAATGCTTAATGTAGACATAGAAATTATTTGAAGGGAATAAATACAAAACATTACACTTTCCCTTCAATCCCATCTAGTCGGTGCCCTATAAATGTTTTACCATATATATTTTAATATTAATACCATATACTTTAAATTTTATATTATTTTTTGATGCTAGGGTAAATCAACACAAATAATAAAGGTAATTTTAAAAATAGAAATATTAATTAAGTCCTCTTTCCAGAACCAACTCCTGGAATCCTTATTCGTCCTCTGAATCTCAAACCTCCACGACTAGGAACAATTATACACAGTAATTATTACAAACTAACGCAAGTACTAACAGAACATGGTAACACAATATATTTTGTCTAATTTTTAGGTTTTTTTCGATTTTCTCAAAAACGACTTTAACGATTTTGACCAATCTCGGCATTTAGTGTATGTACACGTATATGCCCGCGATGTGACAGTCTAAATTCCATCAAAATTGATCAATTGGAGGGGGCACTTTGCTTAATAAATTTTGTCCCATTTTCACTAGTTTTATTTTCTTATTTGCTCAAAAACGGCTTTAACGATTTTGATCAAACTTTGTATTTGATGAATATATGTGACAGCCAAAATTTTATTAACCGTATTATGAAAATAAAAACTTTTATTTATTAATAAAAAGAATAATGTTACTTAAGAGAGTAAATACGTGGTGCTCAAATTTGTTAAGCATCGCAGGTGTGTAAAAATATCGAATAAGATAATTGTCTATAATTAATATAGATATATTTTGGTCTAGAAACTTTTGTTCCAAAATGAATTTTTTGAAAACAATAAAAAGCGATTTTAGAGGGACAGTAATCGTTCTTGATTTCCGCGATAAGAGACGTAAATACATCTGTCGATTCACCTTCACGATGTATTTGCAAAAAGCAACTCGTAGTAAAAACCAAGCAAGCAGTAAAAAAAACTCGACTGTTGATGAAAATAATCCCTTCATAAATAAATTAGCACTAATGAATCGAAAAGTGCTGAGAACTACCAAATTTTGCTATACAGATACTCTATAACTTATGGAGATATACAAATATAAGTATATACTTAAATGTGGAAAAATGTGTGAAGCTGAGGAATGGCGTTCACATATCGAAACACGTCGATTTCTAACCTAAGTAAGTTCGTAAGTTGTGCGCACTTGTGTTGCGCGCATCGCACCAGATTTTTCTGTTCATTGTTGATTTGTGAATCTGTTGAATTAAAGCTAATAATAAATTAGCTTATTATATAAATTAGAATTAGTATAAATTAGAATTAAAACTAAATAATAATAAAATAATGGAATTTATTTCCCCTACTTTTCATAAATCTAGGAATTATTTTCCGAAAGAAAATTCTAAAACCTTCACAATCTGAAGTGTAGATTCTGTTTTCACTTGAGTTAGATACACAGCGGCCGCGAGAAGCCAATTTGAAGCTGATAATTGCTTCAGGTTGACTCAGGTGCGCTAAACCAATTTACTGGTTTTCGATTATAATTTATCAACTATTAATTTGAATATTGATAGAGCCTAAATTAATTCCGATCTTATCTTTAGTAATTGGAAATTGCAATCCATTGATTTTAGTTTAAATATTTTTATTTTATTTTTACCAAAAACTTCCTCATCAGATCCTATCTAATTTATTTAATGTATATTGATAAAGATATAAAAGAAACTTTTTTTTTTTGCACTTCTATCGTTATCAAAAGTTTATATTCTACCAAGCAATCAAGCCACGGGGTAATGGAACATATGTATATATATATATATATATATATATATATATATATATATATATATATATATATATAGATATATAGTTTAAAATGTCTATAGTATAACGTTAAATCGATAATCAAATAACAGAACATCTGGTGTAAAACCCCAAACCGTTTGTTGGAACGACAATTGGTCGGAACAAACCGTTGGAGCACGTGGACGGGTCTAGATCTTTTCGACGGAGACCTGGAACCCCCCAGGAGGATCTGGAACCATCGAGAAGGTTCGTTTGCGACTATATATAAGGAGCGAATGACTGGGCCAGTTAGTCTTAGCCCGTGCCTTGACTGTGAAGCTCAAGTCATATGATTAGTGTGCTATAACGTTATCATTTCTGTAATTTGCTCGAATATTTGAGTTGCATTAATTCGTTTGGCAACGATAATTGTTATATTTTGCTTAATAAATATTCTTTAACACACAGAAGTATTACAATATTACATTAAAAGTTGACCTAATAAGCAACTAATGAAATCAATGGGGTTTTAATAAAGAATATTTCTCTCATTCTATGGAGTATAACTATGGAATATAAAGCCAAATCTTTATAAAAATGTCTGATGCGATCTGCGCAACACTCAACCTTCACTTACCAATCTATATATATATATATATATATATATATATATATATATATATATATATATATATATATATATGTATATATAACATAAAAAGAGAAGAAACCTACGTGTTTTGATGATTGTGTAAACGCAATTCAGGAAATAGCTTTAACCAAATTTATTTACTTATTTATGTTTGTTATTCTCCATAAGGTCTAGAGTTTGATAATTATGGCAAAACTTGAAAGTCTTCAGTAATTTTCAATTCATTATTATTTATTTCTTTTTTTAAGGGGAAAATCCTAATTTCTTGATATAAGGGATGTTTACGGTTCGTAGAAAATTTGAAGTTAGTTTTCGAATTCTAACACAGTATGAGCGGGACAGGTATTTGTAACCGTTGCGAGGATTACCACTTATCCATATATTTGATAAAACATTATTCTTCCCATGGGTCACTTAAAATTACTTATTTTAAACGGGTACTAATACCTGGCCCCTTTTTTTTTTTTTTTTTTTAATTGTCCTCCCTTCCTCGCCTTGTAGGCTATACGGGGTTTCCCGGGCCAGGGGAGAGGGTGGGGGATTGATGCCGAGTATTATTAAATTTTCCCCCGGCTCCGGGTTTTGAACTTGCTATCTTTCGGTTCTCAATCATATGTTGCCATGGGCAACGCGTTTGCCCACTCGGCCATCCCGCCACCCTACCTGTCCGCTTATAAGCAGCAATGTGCGGAACTGGTACTAATACCTACCTGCCCCACTTATAGGCCCGATGCACACGGACGACACTTTTCTGCGATGCGGACTATAAGCCAGGTCAGGGGTACCTGGAGTATAATGGTAAATCCGGTCGGTCCATTGTACTCCAGGTATCCCAGACCTGGCTTATAGTCCGCATCGCAGAAAAGTGTCGTCCGTGTGCACCGGGCCATAAGTGTTATTTCTCGCAAAGGGTACAAGTACCCCCCCCCCACTCTCAAGGCAAGGATGTGGTCGAGAAATGTAGCTGGAAGGAACCCATTAGATTAGGCCCATTAGCTGGGAACCGAAAAATCAGCTTCATGGATAAAAGCAAGAAAAATGGTACAATACTGCATCCAGCAACACAGTTCTCTTTAGCTGTGGCTCAAGAGAGGCAGAGGACGAGAGGGCTTGTCTAGTCGGTCATTAATGATCCATAATTACTTTAAAGCTAAAAATAATAATAATACTTACGATGGGTAGTTCTCGATGTACTCGCAGTAAGTCCTTCCATGCTTGGCGCAAGACGGGGTCTCACCTGGCGGCGCGGGGAGGAACTGTTGGTGGTGGCCGTATGCCACGCCGTATTCAGCGCTAGGAGGAGAGCCGTGACATGTTGACAATCCCACCAGCAATAATAGGCTCTGCAAGTAGAAATAGATGATATCTATTGATCAATATTTTTTTATCATTTAAATAAAAAAACATGATATTCTTCAAAGTAACACCCTGATATTATAACAATCTCTTAGTTTTTGATAAAAAATTTCGTGATGCCGATCTATAATTTACTTTTTTTATTAAAAATATATGTGAATGTAAGATATTTCGACGGAACCAGAATCAAAAACAGAATTTTATTTGTGTTACGAACATGTTATGGAATGTATTTAACGGTTGGACACAGATCAGTAATGTTCTATGGCATATGAAATAAAAGTGAGCAAGTGATGTGTGCCAGTAGAACCTAAACAGCGGAGCTATACAGTTACTATTTTGTCAAGTTAATTTTGATTTGAGTTTTCATTCTATGCTAGAATTTTTCTTATTTTAATTTATACTTAAATAGAATAGATAATAATAATGTTACTTTATTGTTTGCTATATACAAAAATTACAAAAGGATTAAAAAATAAAGTATACATCGCAATGGCAATAGCCGTCTGCCAGAGTTCACTGAAAGTATAAAGTGTACAAGCTCAGGTAAACAATAATAAAATACATCTATGTAATTAAAATAAAGAAAATAAAAAGTAAAAATTAATTAACAACAATTAACAATTAATTAAAAACCGTAAAACGAAGATGGAAAGAAAGTAATTAAAGAATGTTAATTATACTCTGAGGAAAAAACAAATAAAACAAAAAAAGACAAAGAAAAAAAATCTTAAATTCAATATTCCATAGTAAAAATAATGTAAAGAATAGAACTTATAAAGTTAAATATCCGACATCCAGGAGTACCTACCCTTCCAAGCATGACAAGCCAAACGGATCAGGGGACGAGGATGAGAGGGACCAGTTAGAAATTAAATTATCTCATCTCTTGTGAGAGAGCGCTTGTTAAAATAAAGTAAACGAAACTCAGCCAATAGAGGACACTCTCCCAAGAAGCGATACAACTCTTCACGAGAACTGCAATTGCAGAGAGAACATCTTGACTGATCGGGATTATTTTGAAACCAAGGACGATAACTCAAATATTAAAGCAGCTCTCCCCTCAATTTAAGCAGCCATTTCACCTCCAGAAAATTCAAATCTTTGGAGAGAGATGCAGCAACGCGATTTTTATAATCCGAGATTAAAACTTTGTATAAAAGAAAGTGGTCTGATTCAGTCGCGCGATTAAAGTTCTTTTCATAGTAATCCTCTTTTATTTTGGAAAATAGGGCCGAAAATTGTTGACTTCATAAACCTAAGTCATTACTAGAGGATGTAAAGAAAAAGAACGAAATCGAGACAGCCAATAGATAAACCAGAATAATTTCTTGTTTATTATTTGTTGGGACACTATCTTTGGGAGTCTATGTTCCGAAAGAGAAAGAACTTTCCTAGTATACTTCACATGGAGGCGAAGAATGTAAATCATAAGAGGTTCCAAAGAGGTCTCCAGGGCCAAAATATAATTGGGATTGGAAGAAGGCAAACTAAACAGTTTTCTTATAAAAAATATCTATAATTTCTCCAAGATTTCATAAGACTGAAACCCCCACACTTGGGCACCATACGTTACAACAGCACGTGACACACTGTTGAATACTTAAAATTTGGCCGTTAATGAGACGTTTTTGTTCAATATAAAGTTTGATCAAAGTCTGTTAAGACCTAGTTTCGCCACATCTACTTTATCTTTCAAATGAGGGAAAAAGGTTAAGCGCGGTAAAAGTAACACTGAGATATTTGAAACGATTTATCGTTTCAATTTTTTTCCATTATATAACCACCTCTCTGAAGAGACCAGTCTTCCACCATTCCGAAAGATCATTATTTTAGATTTGTCTAACTTTACCGTCAAGTTCTACTGCTCACAGTAACCCTCAAGAATGTTAATATTCATTTGAAGAGCTGTAGGATTATTGGATATCAGAACGATATCATCGGTGTAGAGCAGAAACTTTCCGATTTCCTATCATTATTCCTCCCTCTAAGTATGACACAAGATCATCCAGAAAGAGAGAAAATAGAATTGGACTGAGTAAACACCCCTGCCTTACACCGGAGCCAACACGGAGAACTCAGGGTTATGGTCTAAACCTTGAACTGAGGAGCAAGCAAAAGAATGCAACTTTTACAAAATAAGAATAAACAAAGAGGAAACACCAAGGTTGAATAACTTTAAGAATAGAGACTGGTGATCAATGGAATCAAACGCAGATCTAAAATCGACAAAAAAACTTGAATAATAAATAGAATTATTTCAGCCCGTATAAGTGTTGCAGTATAATACCTGACAAAATGGGTACTGAGGATTATTGTGCTAGGAAGGGAAACTTAGTAATAGGGAGTTCGGTGATCGGATTGCTCCATTCGAATTCGTATCCACTTGGCTATTTTCGGGAATACATGTAGAGTGTTGATGAGATTTTAATACTCTAATGCAAAAAGGATTCTGAAAGATGTCTTTTATACACCTTAATACATCTACAATCACATTTTTCCTTTGGTTAAATTAATAGTTATTTTCTTTGCCATGTTCGTCAATTGGGTCGTGGAGTCCCTTATCGGGCACACACAGGATCAGCAACCTGGAAAATTGATAAATGGGAAAATACCTTGAGCTTTTTGTGATTTCGTCCAACTCACCTCCTTACTAGACTGACCAATACAGGGCATTTCCATATGAATTTCTATATCATAACCCTCTTTGTTTTGAAATAAAACAGGTTACAGGGAGTAAATATAATAATACCAACAACGGATGTTGCTGTCCTTGATTCAGTTTTACGACTTAAACCAGAACTGCGATCCATTAAATAAAATAAGTAAGTGAGGCGGAGCCTGCCATTCCAACGCCTCCGAACACCATTAACATGTGTTAAAAATAAACTGCAACAAAATACGAAGTGCTATATAGATCGCTGGGAGTGGGTGCGGCGGCCAATGTCGACTTGATAGGTTTGGACAGTGACTCAGCCGAGGAGGTAGAGTCCACTCTAGGTGGCGTTGCCCCGCAAGGACCTCTGTGTCCGGGTTTCGTTATGGGCGCGGTCCGTCAGTCGCTTCCGACATCCATTCCTCGTATTGTTCCAAAAGCGGAAGGAGTTGGTGGTGTCATAGCTATAAAGCAATTTTAACTAATAGCCACATGCAATGGGCATTGAAATATTTAGTGCTATTGGTCAGGTTTCCTTTATAAAAAAGAAAAAAAAATGAATATATCTACAATTTTGAAAAAAGGTAACTTTTTTTGGAGCATGCAACATTCTTTTTCCTTCCAATAAAAAAAAAAAAAAAATCACTTCCAATAGCATAGCAGAACTTAAAGTGTTGTGAGTCCCTTCTCGGGGTCACACAGGCTTAACAACCTGGAAAATTGATAAATGGAAAAAAACTTTTTTCGTTATCTCGTCCAACTCTCCTCCAATCAAGCTTTAATCTTCTATATATTATTTCTAGAAGGCGCTTTTTTTTTTTTCGGTACACCATAACTTTTCTCATCGATGATTGATGTATCATTCTGAACATTTCCTTTTCCTCCAGGTTGGAATAATAGTTAGATGCCCCAGAAAACGCCTGAAGAAGAACTAAGAAATAAAAGAATAAAATATCTGCGCATAACTCAAAAATTATTAATTTTTGTCAATTATATGAGTTTAAAAGTAAAAGGCCTCAGCACATCCTATAAATAGAAAAGAAAATCGGACTATTAGTTATGAAGTCACAGCCTTTTGAATCCTCTGAATATTAAAGTTTACTTAGCGAAAAAGAAGTGTACTATGTACATTCTTCTTTGTACTATGGTGTGCTTGACACGTTCACGCCGGCGTGTACCACCGGTGGCTCACATTTGACTGCCTCATCGGGCGGCGTGTACCACCGGTGGCTCACACTAGAATTCCTCCTCGGTCAAATAATTAGATCTTTAACACTTTGACTGCCGAAAAATAATGCGTGAGAGTCACGCTCTCGTTTCGACACACTTGTAATATTTAATTCTCTGACAAGAGAACAGCTACTCGATTTCAGGTGACATGGCAGCCAAAGTTTTAAAAAATGTAGAAATAATTTCTATATAGCTGAAAAATAAAATAATGAAAATTTAACGAAAATTCATTTATTTTATATTTATTTGTATTTATATTCACATAATTATAAACATATAAACATTTAATTTTTAATAACAATTATAATTAACATCGTTTATTATAATTATAAACATAACTAGTAGGATAGTATTTTTTATTGTTTATTTTATTATTGTTGGATTGCCAATGCTGCATAATGCCCTGGAATTGCTCCCGTCCGATAGAGCGAAAATCATTAAAATCAGCCGCCAATGTGCGAGAAAAGTGAATTACAGTCCCGGCCTGAACGTGTAAATTAGAATAAAATTACTATTATTAGGTCATTGAATATGGTGTGCGATGTCCTAGGAAAAAATTGAAATAGTCAAAAAGGCAAGGCACGGAAGGACAAAAATAAGATCTTTTGTGTAGTAACCGTTGTTGTGATGGTAAATTACGATCAGTTTCTAGTCGTTTCAGTCTCATTGGAGTCCATCTCATCTACTTGGTGGAAAACAAAGCCATTGAACTTTACAATATAACAACTGATGCGGATCGGTCGTTTAATTTGCGTTTCAGGAGACATACTGTACAATTTAAGCCAATTCTCACGAGCCTTTTTGAATTCCCAGTAAAGGTTGGACCGTTGCCTTCACACGTCCACTTCGTTTGCTGTCACGAATAACATGGCTTCAAATTGTGCACTGATCCTTTAAGTTCCTCGAGGTGGTTTTCTTTTTTTATGCAAACATTATTCACAATTTTCCACTGGGGTAAAACCTTTTCTATTGATATTTTCCACAGCAGTAAGCTCTTTAACGGAATTCAGTGAATATTATTATTTCGAAAAAATGAAAAAATTAAAATTAAAAAAAAGCCTTGGCAAATGAATAAAATAAGTGGCCAATCTATTCTCTTTAAATGAAATTATAAAAAATAACATAAAAACAGCGGAACATCATTTTTTTTTTTTTTTTACTTGTAGTTTTCAACTCTATTTCCTAATTTTTATAATGAATAAGTATTCTGTTTGTTATTTTGAAAAGAGTTTTGCAGACAACTTGCCTGATTATCTTTCAATGAAATTTATAATAATATACTGATTCAGATTGATTAGAATATTTTACGGTAATCTCCGAAGCTATGGTAAAACGAGATTCGTCGTAAATAAGTGCAAGAATTAAAAGCAAATGGAAATTTTTTTCCAAACGAGATTTTTTTTATTTCTAGCAACAAACAATAAGTGAAAATGAAAATCACTGCAAAATGCCGATTTCTTGATATAAAAAGTCTGTCTGAGTTATTAAAAATCCAATAATTCCTTTAAACAAATGCAAAAAGAATAAAAAACATAATAACATGGAAAATACGTCCTCAGTTGATTTTCACATCTTATTACAAAACCGTCAAAATAGATAATTGTATCTAGAGTTATTACATTAGCATCTGTGCTTGGTTATTTAAATGTGGAGCACACTTAATTCCAGTAGTCGTTAAGCTTCATTTTCATTATTAAAAAATCTAAACCGACTTACACCCAGATATTTTTATAGTTTCTAATCTAGATTATATAAAAAATAAATTTATTTATGAATAGCAAGTCCCTGTCTGTGAGGGTACCTATACGATTTATTTCAGGCGTAAATCCTTCATAAGTGATTGCCTTACTGAATTGGGGAATTACAAAAATTTTACCTGGTTCAACCATGTCACTTTGTCTGCTCGATAATGTATCGACCTTCTATTTTAAAAGGGATTGCCGGTGTTAAAAGAAATATAAGGGATCCAAAATGAAATTGACTCATTAATAGCTACAAGTATATCAATAAGAAATAAGGAAATTACGCTTAATTATAGACTGATATATGTTCTAAATATAACAATGGCGACGAAGGAAAAACATATCAGACAAAGATCTGTCTGTTAAGGGAAACTCACACTGATAGAGAAACAGTTGATGGATGAAGAACTTACGAGTACAGTTGAAAGTATTAATTACTACGCTGATAAAATTGAGCAAATAAGGAACAAATCCGATGAAATTCAAACTAAGCTTGAGATGGAGGTGAGCGATGATGATTTTAATGAACAATTAAATTACAGATACGAAGTTGAGGAGTTCGATACAAATTTAATTGTAAGAATTAATTCAATTAGGAAAATTTTCAGGGCTAAGCTAGATGAGCTAGCTAGGTGAGGAGAAAAAAATAAATTATGCTAACCATTATAAAATAAAATTTGAAAAGTATAATAAGGAAATAGAAACTTTCACGAATTTTTCCGAAAGATTTGAAAACTCATACAATATTCATTATGAAGAGCAGAAAGTACTACTGTTCTTAAATTGCTTAACTCTGGAAATTTACGAGAAGCTGCGAGAATTTTGTCTTCCAAAATTACCATCTGCAACCAGTTAAGCAGATGTGCAAACAATTTTGAAGGATTATCTTGAACCTCGTACAAGCATCTGGGTGCAACAATACAATCTTAATTCACGTGTCCAGCATTCAGGAGATAGCATTAGCGAATTAATGCAAGTCTCAAAGGAATGGTCTCAAAGGACTAAATGTAAATTTAATTGCGAATGCGGAAGATTCGTTGCTGACTTATTTTTGCGTATTCAGTTTATTAGTGGGCTTTCTGATGCAGTTATTAGAGCTGCATTACTTCAATCAGAAAATATGTCGTATGAAGAATTAATTGAAAAGGCAAAAGTTCTAGAAAGCTCTAAAGAGGAAAGTAACCTTAACAAGACATAACCTGATCCAGTGGTAAATAAAGTTCAGAGGCTGCCAAAATTATCTGAGGGAAATAATCCTGCTTATATAGCAATTTAAGAAAAATCCTTGCTACATGTGCTCTGATCAAGGATATCGTGCCAATAATTGTAAATTTAAGAACAAATATTGCAACAATTGTGGGAAGTTGGAACATATTGTTCGGGCATTTATAAGTAGGCACAAAAACAAAGATTTACGAAACATTTTGAGACATGTTCTGAACAATCTGAGGATGAATTTGATAATAGGCATATTACAGTCTTAACCAACCAAAAAATATGCGCAGAAGAAAAAATAATGCTATCTATTATAATTGAAGGCAGAAAATATCCTAGGGAGTTAGATACGGGAGATTCAGTTCATCAATCTCAATGTAAGATTTTAGGAAAATCTATCCTAAAATAAAACTTGCTGATTAGTTAAAGTTGAAAACATACACCGGGGATTTATAATATATAACACTTGGGAAAGGGGGTTTTTCTTGGAGGAAGTTGGCTTCAACAATACCAGAGGGGGTTCTAAGTGGAAGCGACGATCCATCCAGATCTATCGCGATCAAGCAACCTGATAAAAATGGCGCAGTCAAGATATTGGGTCCAGTGTGGACTCCATCGAATGAATCTTAGATCCTCCTCGCTACAAACTATCTAAATGAATAATCCTTTCATCAATAATGAATAATCCATTCGTCAATAGCGCACATATTTGATTCCCTAGGTTTTTTGTCACCCGTCATTGATGTGACAAAGCTTTGCTGCAAGATATGACGAGAGCTGGTTTCGGCTAGGATGAGGAATTACCTTTCGCTCTTTCCAACCCATGGAAATAGTTTATACTTCATTTGAATACCCTCTGCAGGATTCACATACCGTGTCAAATTACTTCACCAAATGCCTCACACCAGTAGCGGATCCAGGAGATGGCGCGGGGGGCGCCCCCCCCCCCCTGAGAGGTGAGGACACTCATACAGTATTACTATTTCTATATAAAATGAGCTATATTTAGTCATTTTCAAGTCCACTAATTGAAAATGAATAGTATTTAAACATTTACAATAATTTATAACGTCATTATGTACTAATATGTATTTTAAATTAGGGCCTTCATTACTCATGAAATGTAAAAAAAAAAAAGTGCGCCTCCCCTCAGAAAATTTCTGGATCCGCCACTGCCTCACACAAGTTGGTTGGTAATACTATGTCTATTTACGCTCCAAATCATTAACTGGAAAATTCCAGGTCAATGTCCTCAAAGCCAAACCCAAAGTCGCTCCCGCATCATACCTCTCAATTTGACGGCTTGAATTGCGAACGGAACACATTTCATCTTCGTACGGTGGTCGGAATGCTCAGATTTATACGACGGTATTTAAACCGTCTGGTAGGGCAATAAGTGTCTCAGAACACAAACAACCTCGCAAGTGCTGGATCAAGGTCACTCAAGCACCTACTCGTAGCTACACTCCCCATAGCAACGTAAGCCCACTTGTTGATGAGTGGGCGGAAAGTTAGACAAGTTTGTTATAAACACTCTATATTGTTACCGAAACAATCCCAAGCGGCTAAAATCATAGTCGATTACATCAATTATCCATCATGCTTTCTTGCGGGACCCACTCTCACTGCATCACTTCTAACGTAAATGTTCACGTTCTGGATACAAATCATTATAAAATTCGTAAAGGGTCGCATTATGCGCTGTGTGCACTGTCGCCTCTCGAAGGCAAATTA
Source organism: Aelia acuminata (assembly GCA_911387785.2). Taxonomy (NCBI): domain Eukaryota; kingdom Metazoa; phylum Arthropoda; class Insecta; order Hemiptera; family Pentatomidae; genus Aelia; species Aelia acuminata. Next base: position 35,804,797 of record OU426978.1, on the reverse strand, counting down.
ACGCAACCCTGCCGCGCTACCCAAAGAACACTTTTAATGCTCCCGTCCATTTTTACAAGTCAGAGTAGACTATGTTGGCCCTTTTCATATACGGTAATCCAAGCTCAGAAAGGCAGACCGCATCTATCTTTGGGTTTTTAATTTCTTCGCAAGCAAGGCTATACATCTGGAGGCAGTGTCGGATATGACAGCTACAGCATTTTTGGCCGCCATAGACAAATTTTGTGCATTGCGAAAGCTACCTGTCTGCATACAGTGGCGTCCCGATTCATGAATGACGTGCACCTGTTCCTCACCAAGGAAGAACTCCAGATAGCTGAGAAGTTAGCTCAGAAAGGAATCGAGTGGATATTCATCCCTCACAAGCTCCCCCATTTCGGAGGACTGGGAGAAGCAGCATCAAGTCTGTGAAGAGCCTGCTACTGAAGATCATGGGTACGCAACCATTAACCTTCGAACGAAGGTTTTTAAATTCACTATACTGACTGAGGTACCACAAAACAATGATGTTTTGACCCCTGGAAATTTCTTGGTGGTAGGATCTTTGATTGAACTCCATTAAGTAGAAGATGCCGGGAAACAGGTACCGGTCACCAACCGGTTGCTAGCGACTCAAGCTTAACATGATTTGGAAGAGATGGCAGAGTGAGTATCTCCATCCCCTTCAGGAAAGAGCCAAATGATTAAATAAATTCCCCAACATGACAATTGGTGATTTGGTAATCCTCAAAAAATGCGCAATCTCATAAGTCGTAGGGTTGTAGAAATAGATGGTGTAGTACGCGTAGTTTCTGTGCATACCCCAAACAGTACTGTTTATACAAGAGCAGTAAATTGATGGCTCCTCTATTTCATACTGACGAGAATAAAGGTTTCTCTGTTTTATTAGTGTTTTCTCTCTTTTTCATCCTATAAGCAAATCTTTTCTTTTATTCATGTCACAGGAGTTATCTTTTTATTTTTCATTCTTTCTTCTTTCTCTTTCGTTCACTGTAAATTTTGAAAAAACAAAATTTGGTGGTCGGTAAGTTCTGGCCACCAGCTCGAAATAGGTAACATAAGCTTTTAATTTTTATATGGTTTATAATCAATCCAGATAAATGGTTCATGGATTGCCAACACTGACTCAACTTCTCAAGGGATTGAGTGCGCGGGCTGAGAAAGAATGCATGATGGCAGATGATTCTAAGGACGTAATTATTATTCACGTAATAAGTGAATAATTCTTGAAGAACCTAGAGGGTCTTAGCGAGGAAAACGATGAAGATGGTGGGTGCTGGCTAGCAGACTTTTATTTCATTTGAAGGCACCAGATGAACAACAGTCATCAATAAATCATCAATTCAAAATTACTAAATTAACCACTAGCAAAGAGTAGTTGTAATCATTTTCATTTTAATCATATTGTAATCATTTTCGGCCATATTTCGTATACAGTATTTTCCATTTTTTTTTTTATAAATCATCACAGTATCATGTTTTGTTCAATTAATGTCTCTTATTCATTTTATACATTTACCATTATATACTCTATATTTCATTATACCAGCGAAACTACCAGTGGTTCGTAGTTTATAATATTCATATTTATAGACCACACAATTCATATTTTGTTTGTTCAAATTTACTGTTTTATATTTTTGATAGAGCTGTAAAATTCAATAAATATAATAAAAAAAAAGATTTTATAAAGTCAATAAAAAGAGGCCTCAATCATATTTCTTCAGGAAAATCATCCACTGTCACAGCTCTAGCATTTCTCTCAACATTATTACAACACATGGTTAAATATCTCTTGATATTTTTAAAAATCTTTTTGTATAGCATTATCAACTCTTCTTTAAACCATTTAATAGTTAATCAAGAGGAAGATAAAGTGATGCAGCCCAAGTCAAGGTGATCTGGAAAAAATGTATATCGAAGAATGCTTTTATAAAAACTATTTAGTAGGTTTTATTGGTCGGCTATAAATCTCCGGAACACACTGTGTAATTTATCATTGCGCTGTATTTACTTTTCATTTTTAATGTTTGAATTACCTTACTTTTTGGGAGTTGAGCAGCCTAAAGAATTGTAAAGCTAAATAAATAAGACCATTGACCTAAAGCTGTGCGTCAGTTGGAAAACCCTTTATCCCAATTATCCACTAATAATAGTCCTTTTCTTATCTCCTTCCTAAAATATTTACCATTAATCAAATGTTACACTGGGACAGTGGATGCGAAAGAGAGCAACACAGCCATAATTTGCAATTAGCACCTTGAAGGGGAAGATGGCAATGATTAAATGCTAATGTTTGTTATGTTAAGGTGTTAAACGCTAGTGAGTTTCCTCTTCTCCTTATCCACACAACGTTACAAGGCTGGTATTCCAGCCCTGGTAACCATTTTTTATTTTGTTCTCACCATTGTTATTGCTTTGTTACGTAAGTCGGACAGTTCCCTTTGCGTGAGCTGACTGACTCTAAAAAAGTAAATATAGACACAAGTTATAACCCTGAGTGGAAGTCAAGTTTTATAAATAAAAGTCCATATTGTGGTATAACATGGTGTTACCATATTCCCAATGACCAGGCAACGGGCAATATCAGTTCCAAAGTCTCTATATTCAAAGCTCTAAGCCGAAAAACAAAAAGGATACGTAGGACCTTATCGTATTTTTTACCAGATTAATTGTCCCAAAAAATGTTTATCTTTTCTCAATCTTTTTCCGCATCAGAGGAACATTTTTTTTTTTTTCGTTCATCTCCTTCCTCGTCTTTTATGCTATACATCGTTTCTTGGACAGGGGAGAGGGGTTGGGGGGATAATGCAAAGTATTATTAAATGTCCACTGGCTCCGGGTTTTTATCTTGCTATCTTCGGGTTCCCAATCAAACTTGCCATGGGTAACGCGTATTTTCTAACGCCTTTGCCAATCGGCCATCCCGCCACCCTCGCATTAAAGGAACCGTAAATTCAAATTTTTATTAAAATAATCATATAATAAAAATTAATAAACAACACTTTAATACAGTACTAAGAAACCTTTTTCCGGCTTTCAGGAGCTATGGATTTTAATGTGAATAACGAGGAAAAAATGGCAAGGATGGAAATGATAGATTCCAACATTCAGAAATGTTATTAAATAAAACCAGGAATTATTTTGCCTTACCTTACTGTGTTCACATGGAAAAATAAAATATCTTCATTATAAATAAACTAGCTGTGTATCCCGATTTCACCCGGGGAATTCCATTTTCCTAAATTTTCTACAAACCAATGTAAAGCAAGATCATAACGAATTTTATAACAATAATATGGACAGGTCTTCGCACCTAGTATGAAAGAACCACTGAGCAAAAGTTGGAGAGCTTAGGATAAACGCTATGATTTCTATAAAGAACAAAAAAACAAACAAACAGAATTTCATCTTTATTTATATAGATAAAAAAAATTAAACGAAAATTTTAAATAAGAGCAACCATTATTATAATAAGAGCAAGCATAATTATTTATAAGAGCAACCAACATCATTCAAACGTCAACATCAAGTTTGGATGCGTTAGTATATAGGATGTCAGCCGCTGTTGAATCAGGGGCCACAGACTTTGTCAAAGACAGAGGACATGTCGATTACTGCGTTCCCTTAATGGAAAACAGTTTGAGCAGTTATAAAGAAATTTGTTCATTAACAAAAGGGTCACCAGTTGCGATTGATTAGCATGGTAGCATCTGATTTTTAAAAGGTAATAAAAGATTCTTTGTTGTGCTATCCATTCGTATCAGGTATTAAATGATTATAAATATTAAAATAATTGCTACAGTTAGTACAATTTAGATACTTATACAAGAGATTACGAGCTTATAAGGTAGAATTAAAGAGAACTGCCGAAGTAGTTGAGATTCGGGATGCACAGGGAGGAATTTGAGGAAAGTTGTGCCTTAGTGCTAAAACCGAAGCCAAATTCGAAAACGTGAGGGCCCTAACGATGAGGAGGGAACGGAAGCGGTAGAAAGTTGTCCAGGCTCTTTTATAAAACTGAGCTGAGGCAATGAGTTCACCTAGAGCTGCTACCAACTATCTAGCCACCCTCGCACTTCCGCCGACAGTTTTTATAGCCTAAGGGTGGCAGGACTGCAAAATGGCGATCAAAGCGATGAGTCACTGAGATCGAGGATTCGGTGCCAATTAATAGCTTCTTTCGAAATGATTATTAAGGCTCGTTCTAATTTTAACATAAATAGGGGAGAGCGGGGTTGGTTGGCAACAGTTTTCACTTTTTTTATTGTTGAGTCGTTCCTGTTAATATAATCCCATTAGGGCTGATACCACTGTAAACTCCAAGTATTAGAGTACTTCAAGTATTTTTTTCACCACATAATATTTAATATTAAGATCATAGGAAATTGAAGAATTCGTCAATCCAGAGTATGCTAATTAACCCCCAAGGTGGGGCAGGTTGGCCTAGAAGGTGGGGTTGTTTAGCCATCTCATCCAAGTACTGCCTGACACATATTACTGTTATTAAAAGCTGCACTATTATGGTATAATAATTTTGAATCGGTTTTTAACAGCTTTTAAGGGAAAAGAGAATGACAATAGAAGAAGATAGAAGTTTAGACTGTCGTCACTATCTGCATAAGAAAAATTGCTCTCATCATCCTTGCTGGAACTAAAGACAATTGGTAGTTTCACCTTTGCTTTATGTTTACCTTGCTTTTGTGAATTGCTACTGCGGCAACAAACCCCAGTTGAAAAGAGCCAACTAACCCCACAGGAGATATCATATGAAGGATGGCTGCCTGGACAGGGGAGAACAATCAAACAAGAAACTGGTTAATCGAAAGGTTAAGTTATTCAAAGGAGTTTGGAGCTATGTGAACAGAATCGGAGTCAAATGTTTTAACATGCCTTTAAACCAAATTTACTGAAAATATAAAAATTTACTTACATGTAAAATCAATCAATGAAGCACACTCTTCTCTACATTGTTAGCATCGGATTGAAAACTCAGGACAAGACTCCCGAGGTCGAGCGGGTCACATGGTACAATGGTGGGGCCTTCACATCAGGTGGGACGGAAACTATAAGCCGATGGCCAACCTACTCCCTATGCCAGCCAACCCCGCTCTCCCCTACACTTTTTTAAAAATTATATTGTTAATATTAAAAACTTTATTAGCTGATTAAAATGAGACACGTGTAATGTATGAGCTAGTATAAACTCGCTCAAGCTTGTTGGTTATGTTGATCAATGGATATATAATTACTAATAAGGTTTGTTTGTTTAACGTCACTTTATGCCACTAAGCCTAGTCGGACGAAGCTACAGTGGGTGTCCTAAATATTGCCTATTCAGGTATAATTAGTATAGGAATCTTTAACGAGTACCCGGAATCGTAATGGCTCGGGACCTCTATTTTACGTTCTATTCGAGGGATGGCATAGCCAAGGATTTTTCTCCCTTTCAAAAATCCTAGGGCCACCGCGGGACGCGAACCCGCGACCACTAGCATGACCTATAGTTTCTATGCTAACCACTACACTACAGATGACCCCTGTGACTGTTAGTAGGTGTCTTCCGAGGAATGGTAGGCCAAGGATTTCTTACTCCCATTAAAAAATCCTAGGGCAACTGCGATACGCCAACAGATTATTTCTGTTAAATAATCTGAAAGAAGAAATTATTATTTTCTTTATTCTCTTATATCTAACCAAGGATTTTTTATTCCTGTTTAATAATTATTAAGCCACCTAAAGGGCAACGAACTAGGGACCTGGTGTTTACTAGTTTGCTGTGCGGACCAATCACCAGTGGTGACCCCTTCAAATATGCAAATTGCTTTTTAATGAAACTATTATAAGAAAGCTTTTTTGGTGAAACCAGTATTTTTTTGTCTTCCAAAAAAACTAAGTTTATTTAATAAACAATATATATATGCGAATAGAAATACCATTGCGTTCACAAGTTTACCCAATAAAATACAAATAAATTCTAAGGAAAAATTGCAATACTCTCAAAGAAATTGTGAATTCATCAAATTGTGAATTCATCAAATCATACCAGAGCAGACTAAATTCTCTGTTCTAGGCGTAAATGGCCAACATTTTATTGGTGAATACATTTTGTTCACAGATTACAACATTTTCTTTTATTCACCGGCTTTTCCGAAAATATTCACATGTTTTACATATTATCCTCTGAATTTATTTATATTTACAGAAGAAAATTTGTATAAAATTAAAGCGCTTAACATGTTTATCCACTTTTGGAATTTATTCGCAATCGTATTTATAATTAATGTAGATACATGATTAATTTTGCATGCGTATTTATATGACAATCACGATATAAATAAATATTTATTCTCATTTATAAATACAATTATGCCCAACTCTGCTCAGGAGAACCTTCCTACTCTGTGATCTATCCAACGTTGCTCCGATAACCGAACTCGAATCCTGGACCGTGAACTATCATTTAAAAAAAAAAAAAACGGACTTTAACCACATTTAAAAAGAATGCATAATCAAATCGAGGGGCGATGATAAGAATTTATTGGCTCTTATTAGAGAGGATACAAAATAAAATAAAATATTTTAAACTGAAGCCCTTATTATGTTACCAACTGAAACCTTATTGAACAGCGATTAAGGTAGTCAGAGCAATATAAACAACTGCAGTATGAAAGCTTAAGTTAACATGAGAATGGAAAAATATTAAGTCTTGACATTTTGCAACCAATCCTGTTCCAAATATTTGTACTTTCACTTGCAGTTGTATCTCCTGCATCGCACACTGGTCAACATACATACCTAAATAATTAAGGAAGCGAAATAGAAATTTGTGGATTCATGGTAAGTCGAATTAAAAAGAAAATCTTAAATGATATCATTTTTCCGGCTTATTTGTTGCAATAATTAAACAAGTATTTATTTAATATAACTAGCTAGGGTGCCCGGCTTCGCTCCGGTAATAACAGAAAAACTTTAAAATTAAAGGAAATATAGAACAAAATTAGCACCTTCTTGAAACTTTGGTTTTAACTTGGTATCAATATTAAGTTTCTTGAACTGCAGAGTCCGCCCAAATAAGGAACCCTATATACTTTATAGGGGGTTGAAAATGGAAAATGAACAATTAATTTTAATGAAACTTTGTCGAGTTATGCATCGTGTTTTATGGTTTCTGTAATTCTGAATCGAATAAGCCCATTCCAAGCAGTCAGCAGATAATAACTTATTAGATTATAGTTGAAAAATCTAATACCTCAGTTAAAGATATTATATTTCGAGTATAACTTAAGCGCCGAATACTGTGAAGATCCTATTAGATCCAGAAGAATAGAAACTACCGAAGATTCTTAGAAACTTTTTTTTAAGACTTTTCCTCCATTTCAATCTCCCTTAAGATATCCCCAAGTAATTTGACTCTGCAGAACTCGAATCTTATTACTATTACAAAGTGAAAAGCAAAATTTCATGAAGGCACAATTTTTTCACCATATTTCTTTTTGAAGAACCAAGAGGGATGATAAACTCTTATTGAAAAAATGCTGTATTTGGAGTTAGTCATTTTTCAACCGGAATGCCTATCATAGATAGTAATCAAAACAACTTCTTTTTCATAACTACAATAGAACACTTTAAACTTTTTATTTTCGATTTATATTCAGTCAATTTATCTCTTTTTTTTTATGTGTCTTTATATTCGATCACTGTACTATTCAGAAATGTTCACTCATATTGCATTAACTTTAGTTAAGTATCCATTATATACTGATTAAATGTAATCTGTTGATCAATTAGTCTTCTTATGAGAAAATTAATTTTTTTATGAATCCAGTTGGTTTTCTAATTGATTGCAGAGATGTTGAATCATTATTTTATTTTGAAAGCAAAGGATAAACTAATTATTATCGCTTAATTTTTTAGTAATTTAAAAAGAACAGCTGAAAAAATATATAACCTTTACAACCTCCCTGGATGAATGAACAATAAACATAGAGTGAAACGCACCCTAGCGCTTTCTGGTAGCCTGAAGCTCGAACTAAATCTTTCATTCATAAACTCGTATCTCAATCTAAGAGAAGCTAATTAAATGGTGCGAGAGCCTTAAAATTCCAGTCCTTTTCTCTTCAATTTCACACCCTTAAGAGAAAAACGGAAACCTTCTTCTCCGTTAGGGGGCATATAGTTACACGCTGACATAAATCTCTTAATCGTCCGTGGAGTCGTTTCTGAGCCTTATCGGCACGCACATTGTACACTTTGCTTTATAATATATATTGATTATGTCAGTAAGAAGATAAGTGAAGTAAACTATTTTACACTTAACAAGGTTGAATATCAAGGGCGGATGCAGCGGGGGGGGGGGGGGTACACAGAGGTCATGATCCCCGCAAGTACTTTAGCTTTTCAATGTTTGTGTATTTTTAACCGAATAATCTAATTATGTAGTTACTATGTCCTAAACATGACACTTTTGGTTGATTATATCACAGTCCTTCTTAAAACAAGATAGTAATCTCATTAAAAAATGGTGGCCACGTGATTATAAGGCAGGGGAGTCATGGCACCCACCCCCAAATTTCGATCAGAATCCATACCTGATGAATATAAATACATTGTTATTGTCTTCGTGCATTCTTTACAAATGGCTATTTAAAATTTTCTCAGCATATTTTTTGTAATAACTATACAAGTATTTATCTATTATAAATATTTAATAAAGTGAATCAACTTATTACAGACTGAATACTGTCTAAACTAAAGCACTTTATTCCATTAGCACCTCTTCTCTCACTCTAACGTGAATCTATTCTGTACTTCTTGGAAGCAAATGTTTTATCATTGTTGATGTTTATCTAGTAGCCTAATGTAGATGGCTATCGCAAAGGCGAGGCCACTCCTAGCTAATCAGATCACATTCTTGTCCAGGCGGTGGATGGTACATGGGACCTTGACCATTATGGCAGGATTAAGTAAACTATTGTGAAAGAAAAGCAAACATTTGCTTAACAGAATGTTTTGCTACCGATGTTTCTTTTACATAAATAATAGTCTAAATGGTAAACGAATACATTACAACGGAATGTAAACATGACTGCAGTCTGTACTACAAGAAGGGCGCAAGTCCTTTTGGGTTTGCGGCTACTGCTTTTATAGTTTACGACGTTTTGTAAATATAGGTACATCGGTCTTAATAACGATGCTTCTTATTCCTTCAATAAGATGCATAGTAAACGTTCTTAGAATTAATAAGAAATATACATGTTAATAATGTTAACATAAATGTTGCGTAAACTACTAAAAATATCGAAAATCTGGAACTTTAAGTATTGCATTGAATGGGTACAAACGAATGTTTTTTGAGAATTCTGTTCCCATTTTTGAACTCATCGCAGTAAGAAAATTTAACATGTTTATGAACAAGTTTTATTTTATGTCCCGTTGTTCGGTTAACGGATTTATTCTTCTATAGGATAGGATAGGGGTTTTAGGGCGATAAATATCGCGATTATTACGCCCGTATTGTTCTATAACTTTTTTAAGCACAACTTTATTGATATATGGGTTAGTTTTGTGTATATTGAAAAAAAGCAGAAGTAAAATTAAACATTAAATCAAATAAAACCCTGCACTTTTTTTAAAAGTTTTATTGCAGTTATATATTAAAAGGTTAATTTTATGATATTTATCGAATATATCTTTCTTTATATATAAAGATAAAATATAAAAATAAAATAAAAAATATAAAAATCTCGTGTCCCGATGTTTGTCCCAGGTAAAATCAGAAAGTACTTAACCGATTCTGATGAAATTTGGCTCATTGTGTGTAGTTTTGTCCAACTTAAAAGATAGGATAATTTTATCTGGATTTTTGATCCCAATATTTCTTTGATTGCAAATTAAATGCTTATTATGCTCTACGATTGAGTGTGATTATTTGAAAGTTCTATAAATTTCCAACAGATAACACATAGGTGTAAGTTGATTTATTGACACAACACTTCATTTTCTTTCTATATTTAGTCTGGGTAAGCATTTAATAGCAAAATCAATTTTTTAGCTTGGACAAGGAAAATCCGTGTTTTTTCCCACGGGCAATTATGTGTTACCTTTTCAAGGGTGGGGAAAACATGGAATCTATTTGTTGTAGCAAAAGATAGGTTAACCAATATCATTGTGAACCTATTAGTACTACAATTAATAGAAATTGTGAATTATAATAATTTAAAAAAAATTAAATTGTTATTATAAAAAGATATAAATTAACATTATCTTATTTATAAAATTAAATTTTTATGTTTTCATAAATAGTTCTGTAAAAATATAGCATGGTTATAGGTTTCTCCCAGGTAGAACCTATTGATGTGATATCTAATATCATCATTTGTTATATTCTGAATTTAATGGATATGTATTATGGCAAAAGATTAATTCGGTACATTTTTGCTGTCTACGGTGATTGTACAAAACCCTATTCCAATTATATTTTTTATTAGTCCCTTTTACATTTGTGTTATTTATATTTAATCCCCCCTCTTCTGAAATATTCCAGTAAGTGATAAATGAATGGATCAATCATACTTACTATAGTCAAATATGAGATGTAAAAAATGAAAACTTTAACCCTTGTAAATTCTTTACCAAACAATTTTAAATTTGGCCTTAATTTCTATTTTAAATCACGTTACGTTTTAGATTAGCTGAAGCGTTTTTAGCTTTATCAGTGAATTTCGATTTAACTGTATTAAAAATAATCTTCTTCTTTCTTTTCTCGGTGCTCCAACGAAAGGGATACCGTTTCAGATCAGAGCTGAGCTCCACACCTCTCTATCAGCCCAGTCTCCCTCTTGTAGACCTCGGCCTGTCATCTCTTCATGGACTCCTTCTATCCAGGTTGTTCTCGGTCGTCCTCGTTTACGTTTTCCGGGCGGTTGCCAGTCCAGGACTCGGTACGGCCAAATTCTATATTAATTATATTCTATTAATTATATTCTATTAAAAATAATAGAATATAATTAATTCTCAACGTATTATATCTACTGGGCTATAGCAACGCGTGGCAGGTTCTGCTCGTCATTAGATAAATATCTCCTTGAATATTCCTATCGATTATTTAAAATATGATTGATAACTTAAACACAAGATTGAATCTGACTATTGATAATTCAGCGAATACGTATTCATATTGACTTTTTCCACGCTTACCTGTAGCGAAAGTAACGTCAGTGGACACATGCTTGGTTATAGTTCATCTACGCTTCTTACACATCCGCCTGTCTATATTACAATAAAATAGGTTTCAATTCGTGTCGTGCTGTTTGATCCCTATCTGCCTTTTGGGAATCCGACCTATCGAAATACGAGAGCGGAGCGAGAAGCTGTTCTTCACCATCGTACTGTCCATCTTATCGTGCACTGTCATCGCAACTTCAATGAAGACATCGCCGCCTATTGTCCCACTATCGTGATAGCAATCGCACTTCGAGTTTATATAATCCATCGTTAAAAATTTCACTATCACTATTCACTATCAAATATTCACCAATTTAAAAAAAAAAAATTCTAGAATAATTGTTGTTTTTTTTTTTATTTTTAATTTTAACATATTAATTTAATATGTTTAATTCCCTATATTTAATACTATTCACGATTAAATATGTCATTGAAAAATTATCAATTACCAACTTATCGTAATGTATCATTCAAAGCATGTTTAACGAAGGCTATGTTCGGAAGTCAATTGGTCGGTCCTCGCCCTAATTATACTTAACTTTTAAAATGATTTCTTATTCAATATTTAATCAATTTTGATTAATAGTTACACACATAAATAGTCAATGATTATAAATTTTTAAAAAAATTAAAGCCGTTCTTTTTTTTTTTTTTTTTTTTTTTTTTTTTTTTTTTTTTTTTTTTTTTTTTTTTTTTTTTTTTTATTGAAAGAATTAATTCATTCTGCCACAATCAAGAGCATTAATATTAGAGCTTTAAGGACACATTCACTCAATAAATATATACAAACGTACGTAAAAAAGAAAAAAAAGTAATAATCATAAATAAAATATAAACCTAGAAATGATAACAATAACAATAAGAAAAATTACAATAACAATTAGAAAAATTAAAGAACAAACATTCATACCTATTTACAATATATACATTCAGCCTGGGAAACTCCGACTCGTGTTTTGCAGCCCACTTATGGAAGGCAAAGCAAGACTCTGGGAGATCCCAGTGCTTCTCTCCCAGCCGCGTCACTGTAGTAGAAGCTGTTCTAGAGGTAGAGTATGTGATAGGCCTTTTCTAGACTAATTCAACGATGACAATATCTATCACATTTTATTGATGATTTAATTTATATTGATGTAATGAGTTTAATCAAAAGAGTCCAAGCAGTTTTTAAAAAAATATTGTTACTTCCGATTCTCGAATTTTCACGAAATAAAAAAAAATATGTATAAAGTTTTTTTCGGTAGCAATACTTTCCGTTATAGTAGGGAAATAAAAAAAATGAAGTATTGAGAGATGCGCTGTAGCTATTTCAGACTGAGACTTTTAGTTAGTATTTAAATCTTTTTTTTTATAATGACGCTATACCATTAAAGTTAAGCAAGTTGGGTTGTTGGGACGTGTGAGAACGGTGCACAGTGGGGCAACGAGGAAAAAAAATAAATGCAAAATGTAACAATTTGCATTTCGATATGACTAGCTCGATACTTCGATTGGTTCTCGAAAAAAAAAATAATTCTTTTCCGCTTTTGCTGTATTTGGCGACACCTGGTCTCTACTATTATATTGTAATAATTTAAACAAAAATTAACGATTTAGAATTATTATACTTATGTTAGTAACAAGAAGCCCTCTGATCTGATGAATAAATGTTGTTAATTACAAGTCTTGGTATTGGATATAAAAAAAAAAAAATTACTGAAAAGTTAGCAGTTATTATTTTAATGAGAGGATGAATTTACTTTCAGTGAACTACGGCCTGATTATAAACTTAAATAAATAAAAACGTAGTTCAAAGTTCAAAAATTCAAAAAGAAATGACGAAGAAAAGTAATTTAATTTATGAAATATTTAAGTATATGTTCCATATTTAAGATCAGTGAACCAGTTTGTTCAAGGTTGAATTTATCCAGGAACTCTATTAATCAAATCGAGACGTATATTTCGCCTATAAATATCATCTATAATGTTGACAGATAGATATAATGACTGGTCATCAATCACGACTTCGGCTTTATATTGGGTTTGGTTTTGTAATAGATTTTGAAATTAGAAAATAATGAATATTACATTTCCGTGTTCGAAATATTTATTAAATTACACAGATATTTTAGCTTTTGGTTTTTTTTTTTTTGAAGACATAAGACCTGTTCGTCATTAAACCTACGTTATTTTGATTATTCATTGATATTTACGATGAAAAAATTACTATGTTGGAGAGATTTTTAAAGGATTAGAGTAAAATGGATGGAGGAAAAGATTTAGAGTGAAAGAAAAACTAAGTTTACTAACTAACTAGGCAGAACACTCATCTTTTACTTGGTGGCTGCTAAACGCCTGATTACAAAAATAAAAAATAAATAAACAGAAAATAAAAAACAGGTAAACCAGCCTTTCAGGACTGAACAATGCACGGCGCGCCGACTTGGCAAGCCTGCATAGCCTAGGGTATGCTTTGTTGTGGAATCACATTTTTATGGGAAAACGAAACCGAATTTCGGCCGCGGACCTGGTTTCGGGCCGAAACCTAAACTTATTGAGGCATGTAATTGTGTATCATGTCTAGTTTTGCAATAATATCAATGCAAGCTCACAAAATGACAGTGCTTGAACTAACTTATTCATACAATAAATTCTATATGTAGGCTTGGTATAAAAGAGTGGCTAGAGAGGTTTATTAGTAAGGTTATATTTACTCCATATTTCGAACCCCATATACCAGATGTACTGGCCCCGCGGATAGTTATACCATACCACTACTAGTTTTTTAAATTTCAACAACTGCGAATCATCGAGATAATAGAGTGGATAATAGAAGAAAGGCGTTTTTGACAAAAACTATTCTACAAATTTTAAAACTAGATTTGAGATCTTCGCTTAGGTTTGTGGCAGAAACTTGGTCAAGTAAATATACACCTAAAGAGCTTCTGAGATACAGCTATTCTAAATTTGACATTTTGAAATTCTGAAATATCTAATTTATTTTCATGTTTTATCGCATGCGATTGCCTTAATATCCTGAATAACCTGGCAATTCAACATTTGAGAGGGAGATAGCAAAGAACGAGGGAAATTTTTTTGTCATAACACCTAAGATGAATTTTTCGATCAATTAAAGATACCAAAATAATTATAGAAATCCATGTGTTATCGAATGAAAATTTAACTGTATTTAACTAAAATAACAGATACTATAGTATCTGTTATAGTATATGCAATATACTAGATATATAGTATATTTGTTACGGTATATGCAATCTTTTAAGTATATAAAATCTTATATAATATTATTATAACATGTTACTTACTCCTTTTCGCCATCCATTATCAATATTATTAACATTGCAATATTGCAATATAGCTCACCTTTGACAGAACTGGAAAAGCGTAATACAATTAAAAAAAATAAAAGAAAAAAAAAGCTTCAAACTAGACTCTAACAATAAAACCAGATTCGATAAATCAAAATTTCACAACAGAAAAGTTGATCTTCAACCCGAAAAATATATTAGTCTTTGCTACAATTTCAAAAAGAGGCGTAATATACTAATTGGTATATATCATTACCCTAATTACAATACTTAATTTTTATATCAACAGATAAGAAGAACGAATATATTAGTTTTATCTCACGTTTCAAGCTTTATGATAATAAATAAAAACATATCCAAGTTGTGTCAATATAGCTCCAAAACTGTTTTTATTTTATTTTTTGCTTTTGATGCCTAGCAGCACATCATTCTGGGTGTTGAATCAGGAAAGGAACTCTCTCATCGAACTCCTTTTGAGTCATCTCTTGTAAGGCAAGTCAGTTGAGTCAAATTTATAAATTTCATGTTACATGCGAATAATTAAATACTAATTATTAAAAAAAAAAGGATAAGTGATAAAAATTGATAAAGTTATAAAGCTCACTTTTCCCGGCAACATAAAAAAACTTAAACAATAAATGAGAGGAATACTAATGGGTCAGAAGCCATTTTACAAAGGAAATAATGTAATTTATATAAAAGGAAGGAAAATGATATTTCTATGTTAATCTTCCTACTTCCATGGTTAAAATAATTGTTTTGAGTTCGTGAACTGTAATGACTCCAGAATTTTATGCGTACACTGATAGAAAATTATTTTAAACACATTTATTATAACCTCCTTTGGTGCATCGGCAGACGGTGGGATATTCGGAACTACCTATTTATTGAAATATTTCAAACTTTCATTTCCACTTATTTTCTTTATACGGAAAAGAGACGTGCCCATGGACCAATAACCAATGTACCTTCGTAGACATAAAATTATTTTTCAAGAAAAAAAAAATCTTTTCATACTGTATAGATCATTGGTGTAGGGCTCAGATCTAGTCAACGTACAACTGATTTCGCAAAATAGTGGTCCACAGGAAACGTAAGAGCAATGAATGAAACTTCTTTTCGATGGAATTACTAATGTAGTTAAACATGTTTGAAATAAACCAAATTTATTTTTTTTTTTTGTTTTTTTATTATCTCCAATCTTTATATCACACTCTTTCATGCCGTACCTCATGTCACAAGACTTAGGCGTGCTGCAATCCATGTGGTTTTGTTACTTAGGCACAAAGGTCAGTTAAGCCAAAGCAGAGATATATTACTTATTAGCGCTTATCAAGGATGAGCAATAAAATGAACGAGAAATAAATAAAGATTCCCTTTGATGGACAAGTCATCAATCATTTAATTATTTCCAATTTACCAACGGAATAATACTTTTTTGTTCAATAATAAAATTTTGTCATTAATCATAAAAAATACAGGTGGGGCTCGCACAAGCCCGCATAATTTTGCAAGATTTGATCGAGGACATTAAAAGAAAATTAGAGGTTCATTGAAAGAAATTTTTTTCTTACCTCAAGTGACAATCTCAATCGTTATCTGAAAATCAAACTTTTACTACATTTAATTGTTTTGTCTTTGAGCTCACGACCATTTATCAGAAGTCTCTTAACCCATAATCCATTGTTCTTAGATTACCTGACATAATCGATAGTATATTTATAGTTCCTCTAATATACGGATCTATAAATCATCTATACGTGATAGATGCGGATTTTCGTATAATTTCAGAGGTAGTATTAAAATAAAATAAAAAAATGTACCATTATTGATACTTTATAAGGAAATACTGTTTGGTAATTTAAATTGTAATAATGATTTCCAATATATTGTTAACAAGTTCTTCCTTACAAAAATCAATCTAACACTCATTTAGTGAGATACAACTTAGGCGTCAATGTTATAAAATTCATTTCCCTTTATACGATATATACATGGTTAAAGGTCATGTCACAAGACCGTAATGGAAAAGCCATAAGAAGTATCAAGTATACCATACGTCATTAATACAAAATAGTTGGTTAACCCTATTGGAAAGTTAAACATATTAAAAATCCATTAAGTCGAAATATCTAATTCTAAGTATAACAAATGAAACGGTAGTAGATGGTTGAAAATCACTAAAATTAACTAACAGTTATTTATTTTTCCATTATTTAAGTTTCAATTCAATCTTATTTTACATCTTTGTACCAAATCTTTATCACTACGAATTAATAGATATATTTTTATTTTCTTCCATTTTTTTGTAAAAACTGGACATGAATATTGCTATTACATATTAATCGGTTTAACTGCTAAACACATTCTTTATCAGAAATATTACAACAAATTATCAATTAAGAAAACAGCAAAATGTAAATTACCGGCTTTAGCATACTATCGTAACATAAAGTTACGATAGTAAACATAATGGATTTCAGACATGTTTATAACAGTTCTCGCTCGTCCAATGCAACAGTGATCTAACTCAGGATAGAATTTTTTTCATTTTTTTTTTTTTTTTTTGTAAATGTTCCTCTACTATTTCAGTGAAAATCCGCTTACAGACCTTGATATTGATGATTCTTAAAACATTTTAACAATCTGATTAACCAGCCAACGGTTATCAAAAGAAGGGAAAAAGGAAACCTTCATTAGCTTTCCAGAAAAATTGCTTTTTATTAGTTATATCAGAGTTGGACAAGCGATAAGAAGCATCAATACATCATACAGCTCCCTATGTCATTAATACAAAATAGTTGGTTAGTAAAAAGTTAACCGAAATTTGCAACAAATATATGAAATAAAAAACAAAATTAGTAACAATATCATTTTATGTTGCATTAAAAGTATTACTTCAAGCCGGATTTGAAGATAAACTACCGATTAAGCCACAGTTTCGAAACGATAATTTATCACTTCTAGATAAACATAATTGATACAAGTAATGATTATTGAAAAAGTGTTAAATAATATGGAATGATGTGACTATATATAACTATATAAAATTAATTTTTTTTTAAATAAATTTTTCGGAGCTACCACCGCCAGAATGAAGACATAAAAGATCGCGTACCTGTTTGAAGGGGAGCATTGCTGAGCCCAAGCGTACGTTTCGGCGACCACAACGGGACTGGCAGACTTTCTCCAGACTCCGAAGGAGGGGCAGCGTGGAGTGGGTTTCCACTTCCTTCGTCGTATCGCCGGCTGCGTGTCGTCCACCCTGGTAAGGTGACGGCTGTTCCGTTCTTGGTCAGGGCGGGGGCACCTGATACCTTGTCCCGCGTTACCTCATCCTCTAACCTCAATCCCTCTGCGACCTCACCGATCATCTATATCACTTCCTATTAAACTGAAGTATTACAGTATTCCTAGTTATGAATTAAGTGACAAAATATTTGTTTTTAAGTTACAAAGAGCTCCATCTGGACAAGAGACTGACATGGAGAACCCACATCGGACTGAAAAGGAAACAACTTAACAAACGATTTGGAATATTATCTCGACAGACGTTCGAAATTATCAATAACAAACAAACTTACTATTTACAAAGTACTAATACGTCCAGTATGGACATACGGGATAGAACTATGGGGTTCTGCAAAACCCTCAAACATCCAAAGAATTAAGTCATTCCAGTCCAAGGTATTGAGGAAAATAGTAGACGCACCATACTAAAATAGTGACAAATGACTTACTACACAAGGACCTGAATATCCCAACAGTTATCGACACAGCCACACAATGCTACAAAAACTTCCAAAGACTAACTTTTAACACGAACCCCTTAGCACAGGCACTAACATCAAACACAAACCCTTACATTCCACCCCGACGACTTTTGAGGCGGTGGCCGAGAGATATGCTAACTTAGAATAAAGTTAGCAATTCATCCAATAGGATTTAAACGTATTTGCTTATTGCTAATTAGCAGATTGCAAATCACAAAAAAATGACACATTCTTGGATTTGTACATAATAATAAAAAAAGTTACAAAGTATAGTTACTTGTCAATGATTTAATAATAATAATGATGTAAATGAAGATATATTTTTTCTGTAGGATGCAAAGGACCTGGATTTGATTCCCGCCTGTGGCCGTCTTCCATTAAAATTATTTATATATTTTTTCAGAAAATTCCTAAATCGTAACACTACAAATCAAGGATTTTCCAATATAGAAAGTACTAATGAAATATTTAAAAAATATATTTAGGTATAATACTTTCTTTTTTGATACGAACAAAGAAAGTTATAATACTTGTTTAAGGCCTATTTACACACATCAGTGACGGCACAGTGGCGGAACCTGTCAGTGATTCAACTTCCTGTAATCTCTCAGTTCGTTCGATTCACACACAACCGTAACGTCACCGGCACCAGTCAGTACTTTTTTTAAGCTAAAAATCACGTACATTATTTTGGCCGCGTGTTTATTGCACAACTTTGTGAAAAAATACGACCAAAATAGTTATAGCTACCCTCCTCATATAGAATCGAATAGTGGGAACCGCGCACTTCAAAATTTAGAATCTCAAGTTGGGAATGCAACATTATACGCATTTCGAGTGAGAGAAATATTCACAGAATATTTCAATTCTGAAGCTGGAGCTCTTCCTTGGTTATAAATATAAAAAATAAAATTATTTTATTAGAAGATAAAAGATTCGACCACGGCCGGGAATCGTACCCAGGTCCTCCGCAGGTTCGATTCCCGGCCGTGGTCGAATCTTTTATCTTCTAATAAAATAATTTAAAAATTATTTAACAGAAGAAATAACATCATTAAAAAATAAAATGCTAAGCCGGAATGCAACATTAAGCGCATTCCATTGAGAGAATAATTTACAGAATGTTTCAATTTTTTCAAAAATTATTATTCAGTGATTATGTTTTTCTCATCAGTGTGACTAAAAATGCCAAGTTTTTATTTTTTTCTGAACATTAGTATTTAAGTAAAAAATCCTAGAAGGGCAATTTGCATGGAACATTTGGAATATCAAACGCTACATATCTTACTATACACTATTAATACAATTAGTCCTAGAATGAGGAATCTTGTACCATATTTTTATAATTGCAAGGGCTTTAATTTAGCATATAACTAGTTTGCAGTACTTAAAAGTTTAACTTTTTTTAGAAACAAAGAATTATTTTACAAACAATCCAAAATCGGATTTTAAAATATATACCTACATTATTCAGATTGGTACAATGAAAATTTTTAATCTTTCTAGGACAAATAGTCTTTGAGCTATGTGCGTTTACATGTTTTAAAAATTGCAATTCTTCGATTTTAATCAAAACTAAACAATCGTAATATATTTTATAAGAAATATGAAATATAAATAATAATTTATGTTTGTTATTTTACAAGCTAGTATTGACTCATTTTAAAAATTCATAAAGATCTGCATGAATCAAAGACCCATTGGGCTTGTTTGTAAATCTAAACATTAAAATGATATAGGATTTTGGTTATAGAATGTGATTACGTTGAATTGAATTTTTTTTTTTAGAAATAAATTAATTCAGTATCATATATAACTATAAACAACTATAAAGAAATTAGACAAATACAAATTTGTGTTTACTTACCAGTTGTTTTCATTTCCTCTCCAATTTTATCCCAAATCCAGATCGTACAGCGCAGGATACAAACGCACCAATTCAATGAGTTTTTCGTCATTCATCTTATTTTAATGAAAATCACTGTTTGAATCCGTCAGTGAAAAAATAAAAATATCGGTGAGGACTAACCTGAAATATCACCGATGGATCACTGACGGGGCACTGTCTCACTGATACGGTACTGTGCCGGTTGTGTGGAAACAGACTCATCTGAAATACATGGAAGAATATCTTAAAATAAGCCGGACGGATTACTTGCCGGTGCCGTCACTGATGTGTGTGAATAGGCCTTTATTATCTTTTTTTTAATTCTACGAAGTAAGATAAGTACTGCTTGCTCACTATCACACTACCTCTTCCGATTTAGTTTATTTTTTATTTATTTTTATTATTAATTGTTACCTGACGTTTCGAATACAAAAAATATACAAAAACTATAAAACAGATACACAGCACTAAAATAACTATTACACTCCGACACTAATCATTTTTAAAATATATACATATAACTAAAATGTAAAATATAAAAAGGAAATTGACCAGAAGCAGAACAAATAAATAAATATGAGGTAGAGGGGTGAAAGGGAAAATGGGAATTAGTACAAAGTTAATGCAGAGACAAAAGAGAGTAGACATGTGAGAAATATTATCAAAAGTGCTTTTCAGCAAGTTATTTACTGAAACAAATTGGAATAAATCGAACCGGTACATTTATTTCTATTTGATATGTGGGGAAAGAAAGGGTGCGCAATTATCAACTTCGTATCGATTCATCCGATTTCAACAAATTTTGTCACACTTGTTGTTGATTATCTAAATAGATGTCTTATCAGATTAATGTCATATAAATGGTTAATGCATAAGTTTTGGGGTGAAAGGTTAAATCCCAACTTTTTAACGACATATGCGATCGCCATCAAATAGGAAACAATGACTGTTCATTGGTCAAATAGAAGAATAACAAGGCCAATTCTTCATAATTTTTATAATGAATACTTTTTTTTTTGTTGGGGGAAGGTTCATTTTTGACTTTTTAACGGTTTATTCGATAGTAAAAAGATCGAAAATTAAGTTGGAGGCATACACGAAGGCATAAACTGGATCTGTATTTAGTCGAGATCTGTTACGATTGAAATTAAGGATGAAAATAATATTATTCCGACAATATTTTAAATACGGAAAAGCAGAACCGAGTAAAGAGGAAGTTGAAGTAGCCATTGGAAAATGAAAATCACGTAAAGTAGCAGGAATAATATAATATTCCTTCTAATCTTTTATATGTATATATATATATATATATATATATATATATATTTATAACCTTTTAGTTGAAAATGGCTGGAGATAGGAGAAAATACTCGAAGAGTGGAAAGAATCAATTCTTATTCCGATTCACATAAAGAGATCAAAGATAATAACAATCGCGGAATCCCAGTCCTTCTGGTTTGTTATAAAATATTTACCTTAATCCTGACTAGTCTAATCACTGAATACGCCGAGTAAATTATCAGAGACGGCTAATGACGTATTATGTATAAAATGAGACAAGTGTAATGTATGAGCTAGTATAACCTCGCTCACGCTTGTCGGCTATGTTGATCTATGGATTTATAATGACTATTAAGGTTTGTTTGTTTAACGTCACTTTATGCTACTAAGGCTAATCGGACGATGCTACAGTGGAAGTACTAAATTTTGCTTATCCAGGTATTGTACAGGCTCGGGGCCTCCATTTTACCTCCTATCCGAGGGACGGCATAGACAAGGATTTTCTACTCCCATTAAAAAATCCTAGGGCCACCTCAGGACGCGAACCCGCTACCTTTAGTATAGTAAGTTACTATGCTAACCGCTACACCACAGGTGACCCCGGCCGTGATTTAATGATCACATTTTGTATTATAATCCTTAATTTTTACAAAACATGAATGAATCCTTCGTTAACGCTCTTTACATGTCTTATATCATGAACATAAAAAAACAAACAAAAAACATAAAGTTGGTTAAGGGGGATACGATGCTCCTAGGGGATGGTAACTTTGTTTCGTACTACCCTTTTGGCTATTTTCCCAAATTTTCAATACTTTATAAATCATTTCATAGTTGCTATAAAATATATCGCAAAGACATTATTATTGCATTTCAATTGTTGTGAATAATTTGCTTGGACTATTATAACGAGAACGAAAAAGTAGTTTTGTTGTGCGGGCACTGTAGCCACAAAACGCCGCACAGTGGTTGAAAATCGACTATTTTCGGAGAAAAAAAACCTTGTCAAACCTAATCTGTAAGCCGCAAAAAAATAAAGTTGATATTATCATAAACACGATTGAATTTCCTATAAAATGTATAGGTTGGAGCCCCGCTTAACCGGCTATTCGGATTAACTGGCGGTGTTAGGAAAATTGAAAAACAAATACATCAATTTTCGAATCGAAATCGGCTAGTTTAAGCACTTTTGCTGTTTCGTACTATTAATATCCTTGATAGATGATCATATCCTTTTATATATCATTGATATCATTTTATTTCATGAAAATACCCAAGTTAGGTGAAGAAAAAAAAAATCATACATAGGAGCAATGAATTATTTTTTTCGTTATATTTTTATTTTTAACTATTAAATGTAAAATATTAAAATATTAGATTGGGGTTATCCGGCTTTAATATAATTTTGATAGGAGATGGTGGGATAGACTGTTCAATATAGCTTTTATAACTACAACTCTATCAGTGAAAACTCGGTTCCCTAATTCATACTAAATAACAGCTGAACTTTTTTTTAATACCAATTTTTTTTAAATTAAATGAATTCACATAATATGTAGACCTTTATTTATTATAATATGTAGACCTGGTTTTTGGAACGAACTTTGTACTATACGACACACTCACCGAATTAGAAAAATTGATAGCACAACTACCTCTATCTAATGATCCACTTCCGGTGTTTCACCCAAAAAAAAAATCCACAAAGCAATCAAAAGACATCCGAACAGAAAAGCATCGAGCTATGATCTTATCACTCCCTTTAGTCCTTCGTCATCTACCTCGAAAAGTTGTTTTGTTTCTTACACACATCAATAAATCTATCTTACAAATATCCCATTAACCTCTTCTTTTGAAACTCTCCACACTCAAAATTATTCTAAATTCACAACTAATCCTTCATCTTACCGTCCTATCGCACTCTACCTATAAAGGGGAAAATATTTGAAAAACTTTTCTTGAACCGACTTAACCTTTTACTTGAAAGTAGTGAAGTGATACCGAGTCATCAGTTTGGTTCTGTGCAAGCTATTCTTCATTTTTTTAAATAAATTTGTTTTATTTTTATGAGCTTCCTGCCACTTACTGTTAAAACGAGTCAGAAAGGTTTTCATGAGAAATCGGTTTATTTCCATCGAGTTATCCGAGGTTTTATTATAAACTTATTATTAATAATTTTCAAACTTACTAAAATCACGGTAGGTGAAAAAGTTTTTTTTTATCATCGACCTAATAACGATTCAGAATGACTTCATAAATGATGCCACAGATCTAGTAAGTAAGGAATGACGTTTTACTTAACGATTAGTAATAACATAATTCGACGCACGAGCTCCATAGCGAATAAACTGCGAGAAATAGCATAGGTAATTCAATAAAAAAAAATATCACACATTAACAGACGCAGGTGGACACAGCTAGAATATGCTTTAATATTTCCTTGGAGGTATCTTCTTCTTAAAAAACTGGATTTTAAAACTGCGCTCGGCTGCGCTTGAATGAAAAATATGGATTACCAAAAAAAAAAAGTTGTCTTATTTTTATTGCATTTATTCGGGATTTTATTTCTGGTTTAAAACATAGACAAAATAGCATAATTTTTATGGTCGTGTAATATGTGAGATCGCTTTTCATGATTATGAAGGAAAATTGCACCAACAAAAAAAAATGCGAGTTGCAAAAATAATTATAGTATTATAAATTTCTCGTTGAAAAATATACTTTTTCAATGATCGATTATCAAAGGGTCATCCTAAGTGTAAAAATCGGAATATCTCCGAATAAATTAATGGAATTTGTCAGGTAACTATTCTATTTATTAATAATGAAAAGAATGAGAATATTCCGATACCTTCAAAAAATAGGTTTTTTCCGCCTTTCAACCACTGTGCGCCGTCTTATCCCTGCGAGAATCTCGGAAGATCTTATAGTACTATTAAGCGACCCACAGGATTGCGTGGGGGAAAGCGCAAGCACAATCCCTCACTCCAACTGCCACATTTAACATTCACTCATTCCCTCATTCTTACCCGTTTGGGGCTCTTTCTCCGTCGGGAACGAGCGCAAGTGTAAAGGCTAAAACAATTATAAAATTCCAAACTGTAACTTTCATCAAATCCATTAATTATTGTTCTGGTAAGAAAGATAAATTATTTAAATACATTCGAACCGGTGCTAATCAATTAACATAAATGTTTAAATGTATGAAACTAAATACTGCTCTATTTTAAGAAACTTACTAGACGCGAACCCACAGCCTTTAGTATTTGGTTGCCATGCGTGTGGGCTGATCAAAAGACACATATGCGTGCAGTAATTGATTCTGAACTTCATATTATTATCAGAATGGCCATTATATGAAATAGAATTCACGTTCTTTTGAAGGGTGGCGGGGTGGCCGAGTGGGCAAACGCATTAGAAAATACGCGTTGCTCATGGCTTCATATGATTGGTAACCCGAGGATAACAAGTTCAAAACCCGGAGCCAGGGGAAATTTAATAATACTCGGCATCAATCTCCCACCCTCTCCCCTGGCCCGGGAAACTCCGTAAAGCCGAAACGGCGAGGAAGGGGAGAAACAAAAAACAACAAAGTTTTTTAGAAAAATAATTTAGCGAAGCTGGTTCAGAAGATTATAAATTATCTGACGTTGTTAAGTAGGATCGATTGGATTCTAGATATGATTCTGTGCTTGCAGAATGAAGTGTATAGAGTTGCTTTTTGTAAATATATCCTAAAGGTGAACCGATAGAAGAGTATTAACATTCCGTAGTAAATTAAAACTCAATTTAAAAATTGTCTCTTATGCCTTTTCGGAAAGCATTGTTAAAATCGGCTTAGCCGTTTAGGTAAAATCGATTATCAAAGCTGGAATCAACCATTTGCTGGAAAAAATGAATTACGCACATGACCCAATGCTATATATATATATATATTTTAAATCCGGTTACTCTTATGTAGAGATAGAAGTGAAGAAGTTTAAAATTGAGATCAGTTTGAATTTCTAAATTGTGATATAATTTAATCCTATCTGAGCTTTTTAAAACAAACAACAACTTACTAAGAAAGAGTGTAGTTTAATCCATTCAACGTTCAGCAGAACTATTCCTCTGTTTTTCCATAGATCCGGAGCCGATGATTACGTTGAACAGTATTCCATTTTATATTTGTAGAAATCCACGCCATTTCTTTAATCTACGCCATTGTTGTCCTATTGTTGCTTTCCCAATACTATTGTTTCCGGTGTTGCCGAATATCAATTTATTTTGCCTGGTTTTGTCGATTTTGTCCAGTTGTTCGAGAAATAAGCTCCTCTTCTTCTTGGATTCATGATACACATCCGCCATATTTCTTGCTCTGCTGACACATCAGGCATTGTCGACCATGGCCTCGATATGGTAATAAACCCAACCTTGGGCAGGACAGTTGAAGTTAAATAGTTGGCGTTACTTCTCATTAATAAATCGATCTTGGGACGATAATCGATGCCATTATCCTATAATCGAGGCTAGACTACATTAGTTAGTTGGTTTTACGAGACATTCGATCAATGTTATGAGTCAGATTTCAACCAATAATTCCCATTATATTCTTCTTTTATAGAATAATATCCTTAGAAGAACTGTTGTTTTCCATTTCTGTTTTAATTCCAATTAAATACTCTTGAGCAGAGGTGGATAGCCCAAGGCAAGTGTGCCGAAATTTAGCATATTTGGAATGACAATTAATAGATTTGTTATTCTTAATTTTGTTATGTTAATAAGGAAAATTTTAAATGTAAAATTATGAAAGTATAATGTAGCATTGAGGTTTGATGTAGGTAACAGAATTAATATTGAGTTGTAGAACACCATAATATGGGAAGCGCTTGTTTTAGCTCAAGTGTTTAAAAACGTTGAATACTGCTGCTTTAGTGCCTCGAAAATCTATTTACAACTGACCAGTCGGCATTCACTTTAGAATCCTCTGGTCTGTGAAGTAGAGGTAGTCACATTAACTTATCAAAACCTAAAGGAATGATAGAATACCTAAGGAAGACCGGAGCGACCTTTCAGATTAGCCTAAAATTTGAAGATGATAAATATTTCAAGAATAGTGTCATCGCTTGTCATCCAAGATTTCAAAACTTTGAGAACAATGGTGATCGAAACATATGTATCGTCATTCTTATGCGTCACGCATTCAGTTCTTTATTATCCACTAGATTGTTTTTCAATTATTTCTAATGAATAAAATGTATACAGAACACATAAAAATACTGATGGTAGGAAGAAAACAGAAAAATATTAGTAAAATCTGGTTCCTAATTGCCCTTGTAAGCAAAATATTATCAGTTTAAGTTCTTTAACAGAAAATTGTTTTGGGGGATATTTAATTATTAAATGACAATTAAAAACAGTAATACATTAAATACACTAGGATAAAAAGTTATTTTTGTTAAAATTTAGAAAAAAATAAATGTTTAATTAATTGATGGGACCATTATGGATTCTGTCATAGAGGAAAAATATTTCATAATTTTAATAGATAATATAAGTTTAGGTTGATAAATAATCAGGATTTTCAGTTTGATCTTTTTATTTTTTTTTAATTTAGGAAAGCCCAAAGTTTAAAAAAGTATTGGATATGCTCACTCAGTGCTACCTGCTGGAACGCGGTAAGGTCCTGGGAGTACCACCTTGGAGGTTATTGGGGCCATGAATGCGGGTAAAGGTCCCTGGGAAGACATTGTTGGAGATCAAAATAAGAAAAGTTCTGAAGACTGATAGCGCTGCCTTAATAGCTATTGGGGGCCATAAACTTGGAAAAAGTTAACCGCTAGAAGAATTTGAAAAGTGTAAGGTAAAAGGCGTTGAAGAGAAATTTTGAAATAGATCCGCCAATCAGAGGAAGACAGAATAGAGTGGGGATAAGATGTATTGGAAGGAAAAAACGAGAGTTTTTGTAGGCGAGTTCATGAAAGGGCCAAGAAGGGCCAGGAGTCCAGGAGTTCCGGAGAGTTCTTGAGGCGGAAGTAGATTTGGAAGATTGGGGACGAAGATACGATATGAATGGTTGACAAAGAGTCAACTACAGTTCTACAGCCATCTACTAGATAAGCCATAATCTGATATACCTGTAGTACTTATTGTAATAATGAGTGACAAGGCAATTAAAAAATTAGATAAGTTTAGGCGCCCGTGCCATAAGAGGCAAACAAAACAGTATCCATATGAGTGTCCATATTCATGTTATTAATATATTTATATAAGGTTTTCTGATAAGGGATGATTATAATTTAAATATATTTGGTAAATAAAACTTATTCAGATTGGTCTTGTATTTCCATTCACCAACCTGAGGTATGTAATTATTTTCTTAGAATAATTAAAAAAATAAACACGTCACCTCTTCAAAAGAATCCAATATTGATTGCTATATACAAATTTACACTAAAAAAATAAATAAATAAATAAAACGTAATAATAATAAATAAAATGTAAGCCTCGAAAGAAGAAGAAGAATAAATAAATAAAAAAGAAAATAATAATAAATAACAGTCAAAGAAATGAAATGAAATTACTGTCTACATTCATACCTATTTACAATATATACATTCAGCCAGGGAAGCTCCGAGTCCCGCTCTGCCTCCCACTAAGGCCCGATGCACACGGACGACACTTTTCTGCGATGCGGACTATAAGCCAGGTCAGGGGTACCTGGAGTATAATGGTAAATCCGGTCGGTCCATTGTACTCCAGGTACCCCTGACCTGGCTTATAGTCCACATCGCAGAAAAGTGTCGTCCGTGTGCACCGGGCCTAAGGAAGGCAAAACAAGACTAGCAAAACAAGACCTTGGGAGATCCCAGTGCTTCTCTTCCAGCCTCGTCACTGTGATTAAAACCAGTGGTGACTAGGTGAGAGCACTCAGCTACAAGCAGGCAGGACTTGAGTGGAGAAGCTGGCCATTGGCAGGACTCCAAAAACAAGTTACAAGAGGTCTCTTGGCCACTGCCGTTTCAGCCTTCTGGGAGGATTGTAGGGATGGTTGGGGCAAGATAGGGATTGGGCTGAAGGATTAGGATGATAAGAATGGTTCTGATAAAATTAGAGAATTTGGATGGGATAATGTCCAAGGCAAATGGAATGTTGAGGTCGTGATGTAAGGTTTTGTTTGTGACGTAATGTGGGGCATTGACTATGGTTCGAAGGACTTTGGACTGGAAGGACTGGATGCGTTTGATCTTCGAAGGTTTTGCCATTCCCCAGAGTTCGATGCCGTAGGTCCAGGTGGGTTTCAATATTGTCTTGTAAATTAGCAATTTACTTTCGGTTGAAAGATGAGATGTTTTGTTTAAAAGTCTATATAACTGGCCAAATCGTCGGTTCAGTTCTTGTCTTTTGAGTCTTGTATGTGGTTTCCATGTTAGTCCTTTGTCTAAAATGAATCCCAGATACCGGACTGTGTCTGATACAGGGAGTGGTATTGAGTTGAAGAGGATTGGAAGACAGGATCTACGTCGAAGGGTGAAGGTGATATGTTTACATTTTGATTCGTTTATTTTGATGCGCCTGATACTTATTAAAAACATAATAAAATATTCGTATCAACATGGTTCCCTGCTGGAAGCGATAAAAGTAATATTTTCCATAAAAGTAATATTTATATGTAGTTTCTGGAAACCCCAACCCGCCTTAGAAAAGCACGCAGGTAAAATAATAAATAAGTTAACTATAAAAAAAATAAAATAAAAATGCTGTCAGTTTTTTTTTTCAAAAACAACCTTCAGTTTATTTTAAGTGGTGTCTAATTTTGGGCTTCAATTATTATTATTATTTTTTTTTTTTGCATAACGGTGTAATCCATTTTCTTTTTAATTTTAGGATTGCAAGCGTTGAGTTTCTAATTTTAGAAGGCAGTATTACGAAAGGATATTATATTTAAATTTGAACTTGCTAATGTTTTAAGTGAATCATTTCACAATCATTTGCAAGGAAGTAGTACATTTTAAGTGACTTGTCCAACAGAAATTGCCCCTTTGCCAGCTCTTTTACTCATAGGGGTTTACAAAACCTTTTTAAAATTCAGGCAGTGGGCTGCACCGAGACGTCCACCAGCTCTGTTTCCAGACAATGGACTAATATTTTTTGTCCCTGTTACATAAGTTACATTAGAGTCCAATTATTTGTGTTTATAGCCCCATTTTCGCTTCGGAGAATTTCAGATTTCGGAGAACAAATGGTTTATAATAGAACAATCGTTACAAAATATATAAAATTGTAGAGTAGATCTATTTTGATGAAAAAGGTATCAAATATACAGGAATTTTACGCAGATGTGACGAATCCAAGTAATTTCCAACCGTGAATTTTTAAGTGGAATTAACTAAAAATACTGAAAAATAAATTCGACGGATCGTAGCGAAAACATATAGATTACGACCAATCAGGGGCAAGAGGTTTGAAGCAGCTATGTATACTAATATATTACATTTTTAGGTTTTCTATAAGTGATAAGAAAATGAGATTATGCATTATTCTGGATTACGTTCAGCTAATACTAGATAATTATTAACTGTAATAGTAATAAATAGTAGTTCAATGCCGTTATGTTACTTAAAATTTTGTAGTGAGTTTTATTGCAGGTGTTTTATTTCGTCTAAGGGTGGATTGGATACGTTTTGTTCCAAATCCGACGAAGCCGCTTATCGCTGAGCATTGAAAAAATGATCGGAAGGAAAACGAACATGTTAAATAGATATTGAGTGCTTACATTAGACCCGTTAGGCACTAAACTAGCGTCTAATGAAAGTCTCGGTCGGATAAAAATGCGGCATTTTGTGGCTACAGTACCCGCATAACAAAACTAATCTTTTGTTCTCATTTTCAATAAATCCCCCCTCTATGAAATATTGATATTTCTAAATTGAAGTCCACGATCGCAATACTTTCCCCCTACTATAAACTTTATATACAGGTAAGTGAAAGTAAAAAAATAGAAAGCTTTAGTAAAGCTCAACTCCTTTTTTTTTTTTTTTTTGAAGAGAAAAGATTTGGCTCCGCCGGGAGTCGAACCCGGGTCTCCTGCGTTACATGCGAGGATGCTAACCGCTACACCACAGAGCTCGGCTCAAGGCAGAGCAAATCCTTCCTCTTCACTGATACCTACTCCCCCTATCTCACAAGTTTTGTGAGTAGTAGCGGGAGGTGGACAATTTTTGTCCAATTTATGATATTTTATTGACTTACGTCAATTTTTTAAATTATTTTAATTAATCCAATCTTAAATTGTGGCACACCACCATTTTTAAATTATTTTTAAATAATTTATTTTTTGAAGAGAAAAGATTTGGCTCCGCCGGGAGTCGAACCCGGGTCTCCTGCGTTACATGCGAGGATGCTAACCGCTACACCACAGAGCTCGGCTCAAGGCAGAGCAAATCCTTCCTCTTCACTGATACCTACTCCCCCTATCTCACAAGTTTTGTGAGTAGTAGCGGGAGGTGGACAATTTTTGTCCAATTTATGATATTTTATTGACTTACGTCAATTTTTTAAATTATTTTAATTAATCCAATCTAAAATTGTGACACACCACCATTTTTAAATTATTTTTAAATAATTTATTTTTTGAAGAGAAAAGATTTGGCTCCGCCGGGAGTCGAACCCGGGTCTCCTGCGTTACATGCGAGGATGCTAACTCCCGGCGGAGCCAAATCTTTTCTCTTCAAAAAATAAATTATTTAAAAATAATTTAAAAATGGTGGTGTGCCACAATTTAAGATTGGATTAATTAAAATAATTTAAAAAATTGACGTAAGTCAATAAAATATCATAAATTGGACAAAAATTGTCAACCTCCCGCTACTACTCACAAAACTTGTGAGATAGGGGGAGTAGGTATCAGTGAAGAGGAAGGATTTGCTCTGCCTTGAGCCGAGCTCTGTGGTGTAGCGGTTAGCATCCTCGCATGTAACGCAGGAGACCCGGGTTCGACTCCCGGCGGAGCCAAATCTTTTCTCTTCAAAAAATAAATTATTTAAAAATAATTTAAAAATGGTGGTGTGTCACAATTTTAGATTGGATTAATTAAAATAATTTAAAAAATTGACGTAAGTCAATAAAATATCATAAATTGGACAAAAATTGTCCACCTCCCGCTACTACTCACAAAACTTGTGAGATAGGGGGAGTAGGTATCAGTGAAGAGGAAGGATTTGCTCTGCCTTGAGCCGAGCTCTGTGGTGTAGCGGTTAGCATCCTCGCATGTAACGCAGGAGACCCGGGTTCGACTCCCGGCGGAGCCAAATCTTTTCTCTTCAAAAAATAAATTATTTAAAAATAATTTAAAAATGGTGGTGTGCCACAATTTAAGATTGGATTAATTAAAATAATTTAAAAAATTGACGTAAGTCAATAAAATATCATAAATTGGACAAAAATTGTCCACCTCCCGCTACTACTCACAAAACTTGTGAGATAGGGGGAGTAGGTATCAGTGAAGAGGAAGGATTTGCTCTGCCTTGAGCCGAGCTCTGTGGTGTAGCGGTTAGCATCCTCGCATGTAACGCAGGAGACCCGGGTTCGACTCCCGGCGGAGCCAAATCTTTTCTCTTCAAAAAATAAATTATTTAAAAATAATTTAAAAATGGTGGTGTGCCACAATTTAAGATTGGATTAACTCAACTCCTTTACTAAATTAAACAACCAGGTATTTACCAGATTCGGAAAAAAAACCAAGGGAATTATCTTTTCGCTTCCAAAGGAAAAGAAGGAACTCCGATTTAACTCTACAGTAAAAACTATTCGCAATGGTCTCTTTACATTCATTCCTCAATGGAATCGGAAGAAAAATATCAAAAAGGCATACTGGGTCAGAACTTGAGTAATTAAGAACACTTAGGTCACTGAGAACAAAAAAGTTGGTTAAATGATTTAAGTCTTTTAACTTTTTATATGACGACGCCAGTTAATGGGTTATATATATTTAATTTAAAAAAGAAAGAAGTTTTATTTTGGATTGATGAAGGCATTGTTTAAAAAAAGCTGGATTAATTACATCTTTATTCAGATTGAGACTTGAAAATGGCGACATAGCCGAAACGTTGTAGATGAAGCAATAAATGTTATATGTGACATTGTCCTGGTGATTGCTCCAATACTGTTAACAGCAACTATACCCTTAACATAAATATCCCAGGATATTAAGAAACCAATTATATGTTGGATATAATTTAGAATTATTTTTTATTATGAACCTTTTGGAAAATGGTGAAAAAGGAAGTCCGACGGATAAAAAAAAGTCTGCAGTTAAATTCGGTCCAGGGTTAATTCTTATTCTGTTCAGTTGCTGGGCTATTGCTGATGCACAACATGACTGTGCTCAGCGGAAGCTAGGCAATGTCCAATTTACCTCGAAGTTATGTAACTCAGACAGAACGTCTGCTATGAACCTCTAGCAGTCAGGACTGCACCGAGGTAGTTGAAGGGGAAAGTTTGGACTTCTATGGTATTTAGTTTTTTTCTTCTGTTGCTTGAATTTTCGGTGACGGATTAATATCGAGTTTTTTAAGAAAAAACCCTTGACCTGGGAATGTAATCTACGATGTATCACGTTAGCTTCTCGGGGCCAACGCATAACCCAACGCTTTAGCACGATTGGCCACCTTGCCTTCATGTTATGGTAACTTATCAGTCTATCTTCTTTTTCCAGTTCTTTAAAATTTTGTGGAACTTGTTCTCCTTGCTAGATATTTAGTTAAAACGTCCAAATGCTCTATTATTCGTTGAGGACAAGGCAGGGAATAAGACAGAAAGGCAGCCTATGCCGTCTTTTGTTTTTGGTTCTAGTTTTGGCCGTTGGTTGTTTCTGGTTCCGCTGACCCTTGAAGGAAGACCCACATAATATATGTCATATCCTTACAATGACAATGACTTATTCCATTATGGCCTGATCTAACCAACAATGACAAATAATATTTAAATTATAAAAATAGAACTAGAAGAGATTAATGTGAAGATAATTCCTGTAAAAACTAAGGTGATGAGAATCGGCAAGATACTTCAGGTGGAAATGAAATAAATAGTATTAAAAGACTAGCCTATCGAGAAATGTAAAATTAATGGTTTTAAGTGTCTGGTAGTCCAGAAATATAAGAATGGAACCATTGTTCATGAGGTCAAGAAGGGACTAAGTTTGACTGGAATGTAAAAATAGATTAATGTATAAGTAGAAAAGTTGTAAGCAAAGGATGTCTCCAACAACAACACTAAAATAAAGATTTACAAATCTACTTTTCTACCTGTAATGACTTACACTGATACCTATTAATGATCGCCAACAAGCAGAGCTAACCAAATAGATCTCAACCCTGATAGGACAATGAGATGGGATTCTTGATGAGGTCGAGGTATGTTGCTCATATTGAAGCTTAGGAACTGTTAGAAGCAAGGGATCGACAACTTGCTCTCTGGATTATTAACTTGTAAAAGCTCTTCGCAAATCATTTATTTCCGTGTGGACATCAGAAATAATTCCAAATGCGTGGAAGAAGTAATTAGCCCGATTCATAAAAAAGGGGACATACTCAATTGCAGAAACTAACAATTCACTACTATAATCTTTTATAAAATATTTTCTAATACTCTATGTATACGTATCTTACCATGTGTCGAGGGTTAATTGGGAAAATAAAATTGCGGATTTCGCAAAGGACAATCAACAGTTAATTAGATCTTCTCGCTCGGAATCATCTTGCAAAAAAACAAAGAATACCGCATTCCTATACACTACCTTTTTATGGACTTCAGAGCTGTCTGTGGAATGCACGACGAGGACTTCTTTATTAAGCAAAGAGAGAGCTGAACCAGAAAATTTGATCTGATTTGTTTAATTGACCATGGAGGAATCTGAGTATGAAGTGCTTGTGCAGGAAGAAATGTTAGAGGCGAGTACACTCAACAGAAGGAGTGAGACCTTGGCCTGTCAGTTTTTAACATCGCATTGAAAGGCTGTAAGAAATGCACGGGTTCAGAAATCAGGCAGGAGATTTAATAATATGATTCAGATCCTAGGATGTGAAAATGCCCTAGATATTATTGGAAGAACCCAAAAACCAACTATATGACCTTCGATGTTAGTCGTGTGGTAAGTACTGTTCAATTTGGCGAATATAAGTTCGAACAAGTAAACGGATTGTTCTACCTGTGACCCTAATAACGGCAGAAAATGATACATCAAAGGAAATCTAAAGGAAAAAAGTTATTGCCAACCGTTTTTACTTTGGACTTGGAAGACATATGTATTTATCAAGAATATTAACCAAAATACGCCTCATTGTCATGGGTTATTTAGTTGTCTGACGAATGAAGCCTACAGTTTTTGAAAGATTAATTTATTGACCTAGGAAAGTTGGAAAGAAACACCTCATAAGAAGCAACTAAGAAGTGCATGATATCCAGAATCCAATGAATTCGACATTGTAAGGCACATCAGGCTGGGACGATTTAGGTGGGCCGGCCACGTAACTGTATGTATGTCAAAGGATTAGATCCCTAGAAGAATAATGAGTACACAGTACTAGACCCAGAAACGGACCACGCTTAGGCGAATGTTGCGTGTAGCGGAGGATTCACAGAAGATCCTTACAATCAGAAATAGGAAAACCACTGCCCAACAGCTGAGACTGGCAGAAGTTATTAGAAGAAGCCAACGACCAGAATGTTCTTCCGAAGAAGTGTAACAACATTCACTATAGGCTGAAAGACAATAATAAATAATTTTAAACTGTTTGTTTTAGTCTCCCTTAGGCTTTTATGTTTTTTTGTTTTTTTTTGTTTAAGGTCCCTTTAGGTTGCTAAGGCTAATCGGATAATGCTACAATGGGAATCCTAAATTTTGCCTATCCAGGTATAATTAGGATAAGGATTTTTAACAAGTATTACCAATGGTTCTCATGAGCCTGAAATCGAACAGGCTCGGGATCTCCATATTATGTCCCATCCAAAGGAAGGCTTAGCCAAGGAATTTTTACTCCCTTTAAAAAATCTAAGGTCACCTTGGGGGATATGAACTATCTATCTTTTGGTTTAGAGTTTGTTATGATAACCACTACACCACATGTGACCCTCTGCAAATACTAGTTATAAATATTTAATAGTAGGCACAGTCAATAAAGAAATGAAATCAATAATAGCTTTGTATTTTGAATTAAAACCATCCACTATTACTCTAAAACTCGGCAGGAAAATTAAATATATTAATAAGATCATTCTGTTTTGTAATTGACTTCAGAAAAATATATCCATTTAATTTGAAATTCGGTTGTAATAGATTACTGTCAAAAATATTGCAGTTGCTACAAATGTAAGTTGATATTCGTTCGTTCGATTTATTACTCTTTGGTTTATTGTCAAACCACTGACAAGGGAGGCGGCTTGTTTACACTTCTGATAAAGTAAATTTTCATTGATATATTGGATTTCATTAAAGTTTTGTCAACTAGTTTAGTATACTTGAATATTTTTACTGCCTTAATGAGGTAACCGCCTTAAAGTTTTGCAATGCATACTTATTGTGTTAAAATGTAATTTATTGCTTAGCTTTTATTTCAGATGAGGTTCAGTCCATCTAAAACGATTTTTTCAATTTTATTGCTGTTTACGTTATTTGTTACATGGCTTATATCTCGAAAATTGACTCAGAAAACTTTCACTCAAACTTGCAATCATTCTGAAAAATTTCATCAAAGCCTTCATAGTTTGGCTGATAGGTAAGTTTCTTAAGTTTTTTTCATTCTTTCGGTTTCTCGTCCTAAAATAATGTAATTATATCCTTCGATTTTCAGAGTACATAATGTCCTTACTTCCATTGGGCTTACTCATTTCTTATGTTATGGTTCTCTCTGGGGCCAACTGAGATCATCAAAATCTCTCCCTTGGGAATCAGACATTGAGTACTGTCTACTGAATGAAGAAATCATTACTAGAGATGAAGTTTATCTTGCAAGGATATTCCGTAGTAAAAAAATGAATCTAGAATATGATATAACTGAAGGTGTATATACAATAACGGATACAGACTTTGTTGGTGGCAAAGTTCAACTTATTGTTTTTGAAAAAGATCCTCAAGTGAGTATTTAATCAATCTATAGCTCTTTAAAAATCAATGCTTTGAAATACAGATAATTAAAATAGTAAAAATATGTTTGTTATTTTGGATAGTCTACAGTATAGCTTTCCCTACGCTATATTTGAGTATGGCCTATTTTGGGAATTTATATTACTATCCTTTTTCCTTTCGAAAAGGGCCTTGATTAACTTTATTACAAACCAATTTTTGGCTCCCACTCACTCTTCAGAGATACTAAACCTGCAAACATGTCCTTTTCAGTGGAGAAAGGGGCCAAACTAAAGGCCGCTTGCTGGCTTTACCCAGAAGAAACTTAAGGTTACTAGTACTTATACTACATATTTGGTGTTATTTTTCTGATCCCACCCCTCCCCTCTATTTTGGCCATGTTATCTCTGAAGAGCGAGAGAAAATCGAAAGCTGGGATCTAATCAACATGATCAAAGCCCTTTTTAACGGAAAAGAAAGCAATAGGAGTTCACTGTTATTATTGTCACCTTACTTCCCAAAATAGGCTACTCACAGAAGTAATATGAAGTGATAGTTTTACCAATGGATCTCATATAGTGTATATCTGTATAAAGTACTATATTTTTTTAATGCTTCCCCAACCATTTCCGTTGCATTAATTTGTTTGTTCAACTATCATCCACCATTTAAAAATTTCAGTTGACTTAACGGTATGTTTGTACTTTTCTTTTCCAACAATCGATTCAAATGTTTTACCTTAAATGTTCTGTATGAATTCCTGATATGAAACTTGAGTTGCCTTTTTGGTATCCTCGAGCCCCTTATACCTTTTAAGGATCCATGTCCTCTTCATACAGAAGACATGATGATTAAGATGTTAATTCTCTAAAGTGTTGTTCGGGTCAAGTACTTCCAGCTGCTCTGTTATATGTAATTTCATTACAATGGTGGCACTTCCCAGTTTTTCCAACAGATCTATGTAGGAGCCTCATTTCTGCTGCTCTTAGGTGACTGGAAAACCTGTCCACGTTCGAGCTTACTCCAACAGTGGTATAGGCAGGTTCACAGACTTTTACATGTGGTTCTTAGCCTACTTATCCACATCTAAGTGCACTTTGAGCAATCTGGTTGTACAATGCTGCTTGAGGTACTAATATTATAATAGAGGTAACTATGGTACCTAAGAGGGTATAAACCTCTTCAAGCTTCAGCATCTCCCTACTGCAGACCATTCAAAGAACTCCTATGCTAGTAGAAAGTGTGTTCTTCTCTCACCATAACCATCAAGCTCTTTTTAGTCATGGAGGCATTGATTATCGTACCTTTCCTTAGCAATTTCTCTTTACATTTCAACAAAACTTGCGGTGGTTTTAGCTTAGACTTATCTGAAAGGACCATGTCATCTACTTCAAAATGGCTCGGTACAAGGACAATGTCATTTGCCTTTTCTCTTTTACTTACCTATGTATGACATGTACAGTTATGGAAAGTATTGTGATCGTGAAAAACTTTGACTTTCGGTTCACCCGTTTTTGTTTCCCCTTGGTCCATACACATAAAATAATAGTATGTATTTGCTTTTTGTGTGTTTGTTAGTACAGACTAGCTCAAGAATGATAAACTGTTCGAAGTTTAAATGAGGTATCTGAGAGGTAGGTCTGTGATATGACAGAGGAGACACTTTATTTATTTAAATGAAATAATTTGTTCCTATGGTTAGTAAATGAAGTTTTCTTAACAATTGAATGGAAACTTATAAAATTAGATGCCACGGACTACTAGGTTTTGCATTGCAACAGTGTCACAGATAAAAATTAAACTATTTTATAGTTCTTTAGTGAGTGAATGCATAAAAAAATAAAACGTGGATCTCAAAATACTTAAAGCAGTTTTGTGGGGTAAAAAACATACGATACAAGATAATCTTTGACTATTTTGTCATAGTTTTCAAACTTTAATTCCATAGTAGATTTTTTAATGAAATATAAGGTGGTTTTACTGTAAAAGTAGTCATCGTTGATTTGAGGAGAGGCATCAGAAACAAAATTTCGAAAGTTAGGTTTAAATTTTTATTTATCAAAAAACGTCAATTTCTTCCCTTAGTAGTTTACTTAGTGTAAGTTGATGTGAAAAATCGCACAAGATTTTTCAATTAGGGTCCTTTTAGGGTCGCTTGCATATTTTATGAATTTCTTACATAGTATTTATAAACAGGAAAGGGCTTCAAATATCATAATATAAATATATGGAAAACTGGAAAAGATTCTGGTTCCATGCCTTCTATCCTTACTACTTCACTTGCTCCTTGAAAGGCTGATTTTGTGGCCACTAATTAATCTTCAGTTACATCTGTGGTGGTAGTGCACCCCAGCTTTCTTGTCGTGATTAATTTTTCTCATTTCTGCCTGAACAGAAACCAGCCTTTAAATCTTCTCACTACCCTTCTACTATCCACTGGAAGATCCTTTCTAAAATGAGGGTTAAGAGTTTAGACCCAAAAAGCAGACAGATGATTCCATAATTTCAAGAATCCGTTCTTCCTTTTCTATCTGGAGGGATATGCTGAATACCCAATTCCAATGACATCCAAAATTTCAAAATAATTTTTTGGGTCCCAAATCAATTTCTCTATCTTATAATAGGAAATTTTGATAAGTAAATTAATTTGACCAATTATCTTCTTTTTTCTATTTTGGTTGGCTATGAAACCAGAAACAATAGCCTTGCTGATCAAAAGAACTATAAATTGTTTAATACTTTGAAAATTATTTTTAATAGCTTGAAGATTAATTTTCATTCTTAATTGTATACATATATTTTTTTCCTACCCTTTATAATTTTTAATGCTTTTAAAATAAATTTTTATTGGTGCCTTATTTTTAATAAACAGATAAATATGTTACGGCGAGTTGGTTGGAAAAGGAGAGTTCTTCCTCCAGACTGTGAATCCTTGCCATCTCTGAATTGTTTTCCGCCACGACTGGCTACGCCTCCTCTGCCTCTGAAAGAGTTCGGAGGATACATAGTTCCTGTTCCAAGGGAAGGAATAGAAATACAGAAGTACCACTATCCTACCAACTGGTGGAAAGAAATCCTTCCGAAAAATTGCTGACCAGAAGAATGAAAGTTTTTTTTGTTTTGAAATTCCTATAGTTTTGGTGTTTTTTTTTTTTTTTTTACAAGGTTGATTTTAGTCTTAATCTCAATTATGAACCTTAAGTCAATTGTCTTTCAAGTTTTTTTTATTTTTTAATATAAGGAAAAATCGTAATCTTAACAATCAAAGACACTATCACTACCTTAATGTAGTACCTAATAGCTTTTAAGTAGCCATATTAATAATAATATAATCTGGTAGTGTTTTTGTAATTAATGTTAAGCCCTTTTTAATGTTTGCTAGTCTAGTTTTGGTGTATTATAAATACAAAATTTACCATTTTTGTCTGTATTAGCTAAGCAATGCTAAGATTCATTAATCATTGCTTATTAGGTAGCTGTCAGTGCTAAAGCAAAATAATTTGGTCTTTGAAATGGTTATTAGTTTAAAATAATTAATACTCATAGATCAAAGATTTCGTCCTTTAGGAATGGTTAGTCTGAAGCATTTTGTCAATTTTTTCTTGCGAAACTGAATGGTTTCATGAAGAGTTCCTAGTTTCCGGATTTTCATCTTTATAGTGTCTACTTGTCGTCTGCCAGCTTCTCATGTTGTAAGAAAATAATTTTTGAAATTTTAATAAGTTGATATGAATTTGATATTTGCATAGCAAAGGCTCGTTCATTGTTAATAAATTAGGTAAATGAATTATTGTACCAATTTAGGAATAAACCAGAAAACCAAACCAACCTGGAACAATTTTATTGTTCAGACTTGTGTAACTTCTCCCTCTTAACTTTAAACACCATTTAATTACTAGGTATAGATACATATATACTCTAGCCATAAAAATTATTTTATTTTTAAATATATTTTTTTAAATTAAACAATTTCCTCCTCATGGTTTCTAGATTTATCAGTTTCCCTGAAAAATGTTTCCAAAACTGCCTTTTGAGTCATACTTAAAAAAAGTTAAATAAAATTAGGAAAATATATTAACTTTTATTTATTTTCACATTTCTGTATGCATATTGGATAACTTTTTTCTCTTCAGAATTTTTTAAATAAATCAGCATAACTTAATGCAGTTAGTTCCTTCTTCAAAACTTTATTTGTGGAATAGTTGTAAATCCATGAAATCAGGCTCTGTTTATTAACTCAAATTACCTATTTTTCTTCCACTGTCCAGATTGACTGTGTATACAATTTTATCTTTTTTCTTGCAAAAATATTGTAGCTGATATTTAAATCAAAAGTTGAATTACGCATTGCTAACTGCAAGTTTTCTTTCTTGTTTCATCTAAAAATGGAGGGACCAACCTAAACCTAAGCCATTCTTATGTTATTTGTGACTATTGTTTTCTTTTGTTTATTATTTATACCAAATGCTCTCACTATTACAAGAAACCGAGTTTAATCTTTCCTAAGATCACTAAGTTGAGCAATTCCCCTTTTTTCATTTTAATGCATTGGTCATTCTTTAAGGTATATATTTTTTACATCTATCAAATTATCAATTTGGATTATAAATCAAATCCAATTTAATTAAATTAAAAAATAATTAATACATTTTTCACAATCCAGAGCATTCATCATATTTTTTTTTACTTTTGAGCTGGAATTAGTGCCTTTATGATTCACTGGACCATCCATCAGTTTTCTGTGATTTTTCGGCATTCAATTGTTGGTAGTATAGCGAGATCTGAGACTTTCTATTGCTAGAATGCGGTAGAATTCTAGGGATTTGGTGAACCCATACATTTTTTTTTTTAAGTTTGTATTAAATATCATTAAGTTATTCTTATTAATCAAAAGTTGATTGAATTTTTAGAGTTAGTGTTAAAATA
The DNA here is from genome assembly GCA_911387785.2 of Aelia acuminata. Taxonomy (NCBI): domain Eukaryota; kingdom Metazoa; phylum Arthropoda; class Insecta; order Hemiptera; family Pentatomidae; genus Aelia; species Aelia acuminata. The sequence continues at coordinate 35,763,295 of OU426978.1, read as the reverse complement.
GAATTTTAGTTTTTCTTTATTAGGTGTACATACTCTTAGCTAAAGCCTATGAATATACTAGTCATATCAGCTAAATAATAGAATCATATATGAAACTAGTCAAACATTCACTAAAATTTTCATTCCCAGCCTTGAGAAAGAGTAGCTGAATAATAAATTTTACTGATTTGATGGAATTACCAGTATATCGGAAATCCAGCAAGACTAAAAATGTGATAAACTTTTTTTGGTGAATATTTTTTACAGCTATTTGTGCTTCTGCCATTAAAGTTGATAAAAGTGTAAAATTAAGATTTTGTTCATTAATGATGGATTTGTTAAAGTTATAACTTAATAGAAAGTATGTAGAAAGTACAAGAATCTAAACCAATTTGGATTTATTGTTATTTTAAATATTATCATCTTTTTAAATTAATGATAATATTTATTTTGTTATTAATATAACATGCTTATTGTGTTAATTTGTGATAATCGCTGTTATTTTAGTGTCTTTTGAGATAAGCTCGATTTAAGAAGAATAATAGCATTACTCCAAGTATTTATTAAAACATTCAAGTTATTATAATTACCAAATCACTTAATTTATTAGAAATATTAAACAGTGTACAATCAAAGGTTTCCCAATCAATTAATTTTACTTTATAGTTAATCTGAAAAATTTTATATGTGGACTTTTTTGAAACAGAATTTATTCCCATATGATTAATGTTTGTTGTAGTTTAATCATTGTTTAATTAGGTCAATTCTTTTTTATTAATTGATTACCTTTACCCAGTTGGCATGTCTAAAATTTAATAAGTGGAAAAGCAGATTTGATAGATTTTCTTTTTATATTAGACCTACAGAATCAAAAATTTATATATTATATTATCTAATGTATGTATTATTTCTTATGAGCAGTTATATATCGATAAACATTACAAGAAGATGTCAGAAAGTAGTAAGGTCTATTATTTCTTAACTTAAGCCCTTTCCTTGCTGTTAAAATGCTTATATTTATTGATTTGTGATTAAAGAGTGACAAACCGGTAGATTTATGAGTGATATATTGAATATATGCTTTAATTTGGTTTTAACAATTGAAATGATGACCAATAATCTAATAAGAAGGTGTCTTTTCAACAATAAGTATATTCTAACAGATGGCTATTGTTTAATTATTCAAGCAAAAAGTAACTTATTTAGCTCTCAAACTTTTTATAAGTTGAGGGTACATCCTTTTTTCCTAAAGTTTTTCATAAGGATATGTGTAATTAATGAAATCAAAGTTCAAGTATGACTTTTTGTAACAACATTATCGAAAAGCAATATGAATCATTATATCAAATAATTGCTTTCATATTGTTTGAATATAAATTGAAAAAATAAAATAGTTTGAATAACAATACATGATTCAACTTTATTTTAATCTTCTTTGTGTTTCTTAAATTTAGATATCGTAACTTTTAAGTTAAAAAAATAAATCAATAACCTACTTAGTTTTCTTAATTTATATTTAAATACTTCATTGGTTCTAACCAGAAGCTTTCACAGGTGGCCTCAGGGGACATTTTATTTCAATATTAATCATTGTTTAATAAATAATAAATATAATATATTTTTCACCAAAACTTACCATTTGATAAATTTTTCTCAATATAATTTAAGTTTAATATTAAATTTCTTTTGGGTTTTCCAAACATCGATCTTTCCACGGCCCTAAATATTCTTGGTTTCCCCAAATTCTCAGTTTATAGTTAAATATTTAATAAAAATAAAATAAATATTGTTCCTTCAATACTATGATAACTTTTTACTCGCCACATTAAAAAAAAATTTAGCAGTCATGATTCTTGTTATTGTACCTTAAAGCTGATATATCTGATAAATTCTTGATATATTAAACTCATTTATGCATTAACTTCTTTCAAATTAAGCAAAAATGTATAAGTTAAATTATTTCTTGATGTTTTAATGGAGGTTATTTTTCCATTGACTTATATTTGAAAAACAACATTAAATGCCCTTAAAACTAAGGAAATTGTAAGAGTGGACTGAGAGAAAGCCAAGTGGTGGGCGCGAAGAAGGCACACCCCTCTCCCTATGGCAAGAGTAAGGTCCATCTCTCCTATGGATAAAGGAGAGCTGAAGGCGGCTACGATCTCCCTGGAGAACGGATACTGCATTCAGTCTATAGAAATGATTGAATGAATCATATACTTGGGATGGTCATTCTCAGGAGAGTTTTTTTTTTAAAGATGAGTCGGATTCAATTTGAATGGAAACTTTGATAAATCAGTTAAATTTGCCCACACCAGAAGAGAAAGTCAATGTTGTTAATAACTACACATTACGCACAAGGAGGTATCCTAGACTAGGATTGATGGTTGTCAATGGAAAGCTTCTTTACAGGATTGCTCCATTGCCCAGCGGCTGTCAAATGTGCTGGATGTTCTGTTTCAGTCTATATTTAATTACCAAGAGTTGGCAGAGTTCAGTGATAGACTGGGTGTTGATCAGGATTCCTAAAGCAAAGCTCTAGGACAGTTGCTGCACGAAACTTTCTTTGAAGAATGGGCCAACTATAAATGGCAGGGAATTGGAGTTTGGCATTTTAAAAAGACCCCGAAAGTGATCAGATACCTTTTTGAGAAGCAATGCTTTTGGCAGTTGAGAGAAGTTAGGTCCCTCTGTTGTAAATACAGCAGAGAGTCTTAAACACCAGCCCATGTGCTGGTTTAATGCCACTATAATTCCCTCCTCATAACTCGCGGCACATTAGGGTTAAGAATAAACTTAAGCTACCTAAAAGAAAGGAGCTTTTCCTTCTTTGATGAGGTCTACTCCTTAGATGCAGGTGGGTTAATGAGGTATGCAAACATGGGCCATTTACCCAGCACGAAATTTGAGGGGGTCATGTCTCCCTGTCTCATAATCAAATGGCTGACAGCACTTTTAATGATATTATTACCTTGTGTATTAAGAAGAACTGCGATCTAGCCAACCAAAAGTGTTATGTAATGTTGTAATGTTGACGTAATGCAAAAGTAATGTTGAATGGGAGTTAGTCCGCTTTCAAGGGAACAGAATGTAATCCCTTATTTAAATTAAAAAAAAAAAAAAAATCAGTAAATTTTTTTGTCTTTACCTCCTTTATTCTAAAGGGGCCTTAACATTCTAGAACCTCACCCTCGAACAGATCCCTCCCCCCCGAACCTTGCAGTACCGGCGTTCCACGAACAGCCATTTATACATAAGATGACGTTGAGCGAACAAATATTGCTGACGCACCCAACGCTAGCTTTTGATGAAGAAAAATTCTCCACTAACAATATATTTTATTTTATCCTATAAATAAAAAAATAGGAGGCGAATTACATTGGCGCACTAGTATCACAAACAACTCCTGTCACTTGGGAAAAACTAAAATCAAAAGGGACGCTCTACCCCTGAACACAGGCGAACAGATGAAATCCCTAGAAAACCTGAACAGCCTTCGTGAAGGCTGTTCGAAGGGAAAGTTCGTAGAGTGTAAAGACGCCTTAATAATAAGAAAGAGTATGTCAAATGTAGTGAAATGATAACTATCGCACGCTAGGTGATTCTAAAATTATGGTGGTATTTGTGTCACACCGTGATAAATCGACAACCGTCTTAAGGATTTTAATTTTTGAATCTAACTTCCATCCATCTAACTTTCAAGCGCCTAAGGACAGGATAACATTTATTAAAATCAATAGCAATGCTCTTTTTGTCACTCCCTAGCATGTCACAAAGTAGAGCCATATACTTTGAAAAATAATTAAACCCTTTTCCGTCACAATAGTTCTTAAAAATCAGGCACCAATATTTTCAGCAAACTTTCAGAATCCAAAGGGTACAGGCAAAGTACCACAACAGCTTTTCCCTTTGTCACACAGTTGTGAGATCGGTCCCTAGCTAGTTTTTTATATACCCACCACCAATCCCCTAAGATAAGGAAATTTCGTACTGAGAACATATGGGGTAATGTCGTTATGAACCCGTTTCTACGTCGAATCGTATATTTTTTCCTAAATTTACTTCAGTTTTTTTCAGGAGGTGGAGGAAGGTGTAAACCTAAATAATATTTTTATAGTGAGTCACTCCCTATACCTTATCTACATGATGATATTAAAAAAAAATCTGGTGCGTGCGCGCAACACACAACTTTCACTTACCAACTTAGATTAGAAATTAATGCGTTGTGTTAATGCCACTTCTCACTCAGTTACATATTTTTCCACATTCATCTTATTTTTGTTTTCATTTGCTCTATAACAAACACTAATTTCTTTTATTATTAAATAAAAGTTTTTACTTGAGATAATTCGGCAATGCAAGCATAATACTCCAAGTCGACTGATTTTATAATTCTCTATGTACTTGTTGAATATTTCATTTATTTCCCATGAAACAAATCATTTCCATTAAATGAACAGAAGGGCATTAATTATGAAAAATGGTCTGTCATTAAAAGCGTCCTGCGTGGGCTCAACGTGTTTTATGAGTTGACTGAATATTTTTCTTTTTTTCTCCTCTATATGTTCACTTGGTTTTTATCATATCTCATATTTAGCCATTTTTTATTTTTAGGCGTAATTGGAGACAGTTTCTTCTTATTTCTCCATATAAACCAAAAACAAAGAAACTTCATAGGAAACAAAAACAAACAAACAAAAAAGGCCCCTACCCCATTTAAGCCCCCCCTGAACATTTTAATAATGATAAAGCTTATCTGATATTAAAAAACACTTAATTTTCATTATAAATGACGAATTTGATGAAAAACGTTAAAGCTGTTTCTGAGAAAATCGAAAAAAAGGTAAAAATTGCAAAAATAGTTAAGAAATAAAGTGCCCCCTCCGTTTGAGCAATTTTGATGAAATAAGGGCTATCAAATCTTTAACATATACATACTTCAAATACCCAGTTTGATCAAAATCGTTAAAGCAGTTTTTGAGTAAATAAAAAAAACACGTGAAAATGATACGAAATTTATTAAGTAAAGTGCCACCTCCGTTTGACCAATTTTGATGAAATGTTGGCTGTCACATCTTTGGCATATACATACATCAAATACCCAGTTTGATCAAACTCGTTAAAGCAGTTTTTGAGTAAATAAAAAAAACACGTGAAAATGATACGAAATTTATTAAGTAAAGTCCCCCCTCCGGTCGATCAATTTTGATGAAATTTTTACAGTCATATCTCAGGCATATTAATACATCAAATACTCAGTTTAATCAAAATCGTTAGAGCCGTTTTTGAGAAAATCGAAAAAAAGGTAAAAAGTTATTAAATAAAGTACCCTCTCCCTTTGACCAATTTTGATGAAATTTTTGCTGTCACATCGCGGGCATATACCTAAACTAAATACCAAATTTCAGGTTCACACGATTTATAGTTTTTGAGCTAGTCAGTTCACACACACAACACACACACACACACACACACACACACACACACACAGACCATTTCGCGGGACTTGGTCATTTGGACTCAGGGGACCCCAAAACGTGTATTTCCGTTGAAAACCGGAAGTCGAAATTTTTTACGATCGCAATACTTCCACTTACTATATATTTCATATATATGTAAGTGAAAGTAATATATATATATTTTGGTAAAGGTACTGAAGAGCGGCTGATGGGCGTGGCCTGATTTAAGAGGTTATGTGACCGTGTTGTTATTGAACTCCCATCGCCTTTTTTTCAGTTAAAAAGTGCCTTGATTGTTTTTAATAGATTCTAGCTTTCAGATAAATAAACCCCCAAAAGGGTCCTTGTTGGAGATCGGGCCTTACTTTGAAGGGCGCCTAAGTGAACGGCACATAAGCCGCACTTCAGTACTTGTATTACAGTTTAATAGACCTATCGAATCTCTTCACAGCCATTACCTCTTTTCAGTAAATTTTGTACTAGTTTTGCCAAAATTGATGATAAATAACCGATTTGTCCCTCCCCGACCTGTCACTCCCTAGCCTGTACTGATTTCTGTTTTAATTAGGGAGTGACAATGTTGGTCTGGGATGGATGATCTTGGAGGGGTGATCTTGTGATTAAATTAATTAAAATTAAATTAAAAACTTGGTTATGTTGATTACTAATCATTGTTAGTTTTCGATTAAATATACATATCTTAAATCTTCCCCTCCCCCTTAAACCGCCAAATAAATTTTAAAAAAAATCTGGTGCGTGCTCGCAACACACAACTTTCACTTACCAACTTACTTAGATTAGAAATTAATGCGTTTTGTTTATTGCCACTTTCCAAATGAACAGAACGGCTTTAATTATGAACAATGGTCTGTTATTAAAGGAGTACTCCGCATGCGTGGGCTCAGCGAGTTTTATGAGTTGACTGAATATTTTTCTTTTTTTCTCCTCTTTATGTTTTCTTTATTTTTATCATATCTCATATTTAGCCATTTCTTATTTTTAGGCGTAACGAGAGACAGTTAATTTATCCATGTAAACAAAAACAAGGTACTTTATAAGAAAGAAACAAACAAACAAAAAAGCCCCCCCCCCCCCAAAAAAAAAAAACCCTCAGAACATTTTATTGATGATAAAGCTTACCTGATATTAAAGAAAACCTAATTTTCATTAAACATGACGAATATGATAAAAATCGTTAAAGCCGTTTTTAAGATAATCGAAAAAAAGGTAAACATTGGAAAAAAGTAATGAAATAAAGTGCCCCCTCAGTTGGACCAATTTTGATGAAATGTTGGCTTTTACATATTTGGTATATACACACATCAAATACCTAGTTTCTTCAAAATCGTTAAAGCCGTTTTTTGAGTAAATAAAAAATATGTACACGTGAAATTTGTACAAAATTTATTAAGTAAAGTCCCCCCTCCGGTTGATCAAATTTGATGAAATTTTTACAGTCGTATCTCGGGCAAATACATCCATCATATACCCAGTTTGATCAAAATCGTTAAAGCCGTTTTTGAGTAAATAAAAAAAAAACACGTGAAAATGATACAAAATTTATTAAGTAAAGTCCCCCCTCCGGTAAATCAATTTTGATGAAATTTTTACAGTCATATCTCGGGCATATAAATAGATCAAATACTCAGTTTAATCAAAATCGTTAGAGCCGTTTTTGAGAAAATCGAAAAAAACTTAAAAAGTTATTAAATAAAGTACCCCCTCCCTTTGAGCAATTTTGATGAAATTTTTGCTCTCACATCGGGGCATATACCTACACTAAATACCCAATTTCAAGTTCCCACGGTTTATAGTTTTTGAGCTAGTCTGTTCACACACACACACACACACAGACACACACACACACACACACAGACCATTTCGCGGGACTTGGTTATTTCGACTCAGGGGGTCCCAAAACGTGTATTTCCGTTGAAAACCGGAAGTCGAAATTTTTCACGATCGCAATACTTCCACTTACTATATATTTCATATATAGGTAAGTGAAAGTAAAAAATTAAATCTATAGTTAACTGTTGGTTCTTTAACTATTTTGATGGTATGGATCGAACTCATTACACCTATATAAGAATGAGACTGACTTTCGACGACACGAGACTTTAAAATTTAGAGGAATATTCTCTAATGGTTTAAATTAATGTAATAATGTCATATGATACAGTTTTTTACTTCCTAGAACATTTCTTTCTATGAAAATCATAATCTCGAAAACTATGAATATAAGTGTGTGCCCACTTCACATCATTGGTAAGGAGCAATCTGTAATATGCAACCAGAAACATAAGAAAACATGACTTTGAAATTTCAAAAAATTTAAAAGCCAAATACCACCATATTTTTACTTACCCGCCTCTACCTAAAGAGCCGTGATATTATCTATTATCTTTATGATATTATTTTTTGACTTACAAGGGGACCACGTCACATTTCCCTCTCCGATTTTGATGAAATTTGTTTTGGCGATTCTGCATCGAAAATAAGTCGACACGTGTCCGGCCGTTCCATTGAATGGGCCATCTGGACCGAGATATTAATTAGGTTCAAAAATCGTAAAAATTGTCTTTCACAAAACAGTCACTGCTCCATTCTACCTGAAACAATTTTAATGAAACTTTCAGGGGTTCTTCTCCTTTAAAATATATTAGACATGTGTATCGGGATTTGTCGCAATTCACCCTAGTAAGGCCAGAGAATCACATCAAAGTTGAGGCTTGCGTTAGTATAATGTGTTGATGTGACGCTCTGGCCTTACTAGGGTGAATTGTGACAAATCCCAATACACGTGTCTAATATATTTTTAAGTAGAAGAATCCCTGAAAGTTTCATTAAAATTGGTTCAGGTAGAATGGAGCAGTGGCTGTTTTGTGAAAGCCAATTTTTACGATTTTTGGACCTAAAATAATTCTCAGTCCAGATGGCCCATTCAATGGAACGGCCGGACACGTGTCGACTTATTTTCGATCTCGAATCACCAAAAAACATGTCATCAAAATCGGAGAGGGAAATGTTAGTTTGTTGTTAGTTTGAAAAGTTAACAGCTTTGTGGTTCAAGAATGTGGAGGCATATTTTATCTAAGTAAAATTTTATATTTTTTCAAGTCTCAACCAATTGTATCACTATGCCAAATTCAAGAAATTCTGAGATGGTGTGGTTGGGGCACCTCGTTTTATCACCTCTGGCCACAAGATGGTGAGGTTGCTTCGTAGTACTTATCTTGAGGAAATCGACTTAGAACAAAGCAAATGAGAAATGAGTCCGAAAACAATCGATCAGAATTTCATGAATTTTTTAAATATCCAAGAATGGACAGGAAGAGAGCTTTGGCAAAGGACCGGTTTCTGTAGAGGCACATTCACATCACATTACTTGATATACCGACTTGTTATCCTGAGGAAATAAATTGTTCCACGTCATTTTTTTTTTATTTTTGGAAGTTTAATTTTCAACATTAACTATAGAAATAAATGACATAAATTGAAGCTGAATCAGTACTATTTCAATTGAATAAATTTAAAGATGCCATTTTTCATTTTATATTTTTGTCTCATTTAAAAATAAATACATAATCAATTTATCCAATCTCTTATGTACACAACAGAACATAAAAAAACAGTCTATACTTTCCCCATTCGACTCCACTGATGGTAAATTTCGTGTTCGGTTTCGCTGAATTCTTCCAAAGACATTTCACCTTTAGCCTGCTGGTTCCTTGACATGGATGCTTTCACCATATGCTTGTTGTAGATATATTGACGGCAGCTCTCAGACTTGGGAACATGTTTTGGTTCCTCGTAATTCCGCTCAAAGCTATCGGAGGCAGGCTCAGGCATGAGAGTCAGAGGGCCAAAATGTACCATGCCGTTGGGGTACCTGGTTTTTATCACGTCTGGCCACTCATACATGTTTATTTTCTCCGTATCGCACTCGATACAATTTGAACGAGTATGCCTCACATTGAAAGAATTTATATCGTTAAATCTTTTGAAGCCATCGTTAAAGGTCTTATCTTTATTACTATCCGCATTATAAGATTTTAAAATGTTTTGTCGGTCAATCTCAGCCCAATGCTGTGAATTTTCGAAGTGTTGGTGTGAATCTTTTTCCTGTGGATTGATTCTTAGTTTGCGAATCCTATTAAGAAACGTGGTTATCAAGTTAGGCACCGGTTTTTCCGATTTGCTATTTGACAGGGATTTTGATTTAGAAGAACGAGAAGATCGTTCTAAATCTCGTGGCTTACTGTAGCTGTGGAGGCCATTTAATTTTATATTGCTCAAATTATCAGTTAGTTTTTTCATAAGGTGTTTGAAATTTGTCTCATGAACAACTTCACCGTCTATTTTTTCAAATATTTCAACTTCATATTTGCCTTTTTTCAGTGTTGGCAATTGCGACCTATCGTTGAATACAACATTAAAGGGAATATGTTTGTTTTCATCGAAAAATCGTTTTCTTTCTTCGATTTCATTCAATTTATCGTTTGTTTTATTTTGTTCTTCTGACTCAGTAGATGGAATCGTAAATCGATTTTGTGTGCTTTTATCATTCACTTTTATATTTATTTCTTCATTTTTCGAATTGGACACAATCAGTATCTCTGTTTTACCCTGGGCTTGCCTTTGAACGTGATCGCCAACATGTACTCCAATAGTCTCGATAGTTTGGGAATAAGTTTCTTTTGTTTTTTCTGAAATTATCGCTGTACTTAGCCCATCTGGGGGCACATTCTTCTCGAATTCTTTACTTTCTTTTAGCCATATTTGTGCATTTTCTATTCGTATCGTGCTTTCTTTTCTGCATATTTTATCTACATTGTGTTTTAACTCATTCATTATCTCATAAAGTCTTCCCATTACTTCTACATTAGTATTGGGATTATTCTTAGAATAACGATGCCACATACAATCATCCTCTGTTTTTTTAATATAAAGTTGATCCAACCTCGCACTATGAAACTTTTTTCCGGTGTATCTGTCGAAACGTGGTTCCTTCGCTTTTAATTCACGTATGTTTATTTCACTCATAGATCTTCTGTTATTGATAAGAAGTTTCTTTTCATTATTATTATTCGGGTTTAATACATTTCCATTGTTTTTTCTAATGGAATCGATACCTTCTTCTTTAATATTGGAATCAACCTTATTTTCTTTTAGCTCAATATTATCCTCAAATATTTTTCTCTGCACACTATTTAAAATATCGTGAGGTTCGTTTTTCTTTTGAAAAAAACCTACTGTCATCAAAGCATTCGCAATTTTTTCGTCTCCTGATTTAGAAGAAATTTCTGACGAAAGACTAATCAGAAACTTGGCCAACCTATCTCCTGAGCCACTCACCAAATCCTTAATAAATGAAGAATATTCACCTTCACAATTGAGAGATTGGCTGTCTTTTTTGACTATCTTCGATTCATTAGATTCGAGTACGAAGTTATTGCGATTTACTCTTCTTAATTCCCTCGTCCTATTACTTTGAATACGGAATTTTGAACGCATAAAACTTTCGGTATCTGTTTCAAAATCATCAGATTGAACCCCTATCGATGTATATGATATTTCATCTTTCAATGTATTTTTGGTTTTTAATAAAATAGGTTTTGTCTTTGTTTCACTTGCTAAATTTTTTGTTCGATGTTTCTTCTGCAATACTGAATTGGCCTTTTGGAGATTAGGTGTTTCTTTCAATAACTCATTAATGGCCAGTGAATCATTAACAATATCTTTGCCTTCTTGCCTAACTAAGACAGGAGTTTTTATCACATCATCATTTTTAAGTTTTGGGGAGCATTTTACATTAGTAAAATATTTTTGACAGTTGTATTGTTCTCTATACGTTGATAAATTTTTGTCTACCACTTGTTCTTTAGAAGAAACCACTGAACTATTCAAGTCTGAAGGTTTCGCTTCAGTTTTCGGTTCACTATCTAATTTTTCATCCGTCTCTTTTAGACTCTTAGCCAAAGAAAAATGGTTGATGTCGGCCCTGAAATCTTCCACAGCTCGAAGATTTAGATCGAATCTTACTTTCTTTTTCGGATTATCGACCATTGGATTTTTAACTCCCCTTTTTAAAATAGATTTGATGGCCCTTTTGGTACTATCTTCACTGAAAACAGACGTTTCTGATTCAGATATGTATCCTCTCAAAGAAGTCAAATCGCCGTAGCCACCGATATAAAGTTTACTGATATTAGAGAGTAACGTTTGTGAATTTTCTCTTATTAGATTCTCATCAAAGTATGGTTCGACTCTACTTTTATAAACTTGTACTTTATTTATAAACGGATTGTTGTAGCTGTTGCTTTCCTCCCGCGGTAATAAAAGCTTATTGGTTTCGTTTTGATTGTCTGGTGTGTACTTTTTATAAATCAAAGCTTCGCTACTTACATTTTCATAGAGTGGTGTCTTGTACGATTGATGACACACAGCGCCTTCGTTTCCTGGAGGCTCTTCAAGGCAAACATTTTTTCGAGTCTGAAAATCTTTCAATTCGAACTTACGATTTTGCATAACCGACGTAGCGGCTGGTTGTGGCTTTTCTTCTTCTAACAGATCAGGGTCATCCTCACAGTTAACCCATTCATTTGATGAAGATGACTCTGCCGAGTTGGAAGACGAACTATGACCTATGAAAGCAGGATCGAAAATGCAACTCTGTTGCAAATCTCTTTCGTCGTGAGTTTGAATCTCTCGGGCTGAATTCTCAACTTCTTCCTCATTAGTTAAAAATATGAATGTTTTTTTAGAAATTCGTTTTTCTTTGTTATTCCAATCTATGGTAGGACCTTTATACCTAGCCCTTTTCCTTTCCATGTAGAACTAAATTTAGCTTATTCACAATTAATATAATTCGAAGGCAATTTGGACATTTCTTAGTGGAATTTGATTTTAAAACGTCTAAAATGTCATTTTGGTATGGTTGTATAATGTAATTAACAGATGGATTAACTGTTTTTATTCTTAAACATTTATTTTCTTTGATCAGTTTTTCTGTAAATTTTTATTCAATTTGCAATAAGTAAGTAATACTAAGTAGAATAGTATAGTATAGGGTAACGTTACTACATGCAAGTAAGCACAGATAACTGATTAGCTGAAACGACATCAATTTTATGTCGAGCGACAAGCTAACCTAGACATACTTTTCCTAGGCTACTATTAAATTTATGTTAGTTAAAAAATATACCTAAATGCCGATGGCCATCCAATAACATCATCCATTAAATTAAGATATAGCTATTTGTGGGTCACATACAAAAATGAGCATCTAATAACACTTGGTAAGGATAGGTAAGAATCATGCAGCGTCCGTAAATTATTGATAAGTGTTTTGTTTTCGAGAGGTCAGCATTATTTGCGAGTGTCTTCGATCAGTGTTTCCGCTACTAAGTTCCTATTCCTCAAAAAAAGTGGCCTATAAACGTCCAACATGATTGTTTTGACTTACTAGCTTAACAATTTACCAGGAGGACGTTTAATTTTATTTATTTTTTACCTTTATACTTTTATCTGAACCTATCACAATTAAGCGACAATCAGCAAAGGAGATATTCGCGGGCGCAAGCGACGGTGCTGCTTCTTGACTGGAACTAGAGGAACGGGGATAGAAGCCGGGCCAGTACCTGGGATTCATAGGTTTTTTTGGTGTTTTTAATCTACTTTTCCATAATTAAAACCCAATTGAGCAAAATATTACTTGAAATATGTCTAATAGGTATTGCTCGGTCCCTCAGTGTTCAATTAGAAAATCAAAAGACGTGTCATTCGATTTATTTCCAAAAAATAAAAAGCTTTTTAAAGAGTGGATGGTAAAATTAAGAATAGATAAGCCTGTTTCGAAACATATGACGATATTTAGTCTTCATTTTAAAGAAAGTTGATCATATATATCCAGGTAAATATTAGTATTTGACATTTTATTATTCCAAAATGCTAGTTTAATGCAAATAACATTGGGACCATAGTGTCATAGATTTGTTTTTCTTTTTTTAATTTTCCCCATTTTTGTCTTACATCCGTTGTGCTTAATTGTTCCAAATTTTCAATGCGATGCCTGAAAGTATTGACAAATAAATAAATAATATTACAAAGGAACTAAGCTGTCATGAAAATGACAGCTTTCAAAACAATGATTGTATGAATAGGTAATTAATGTTATTACTAACCCAAAAGCGTAGAGTAAAGTTACAATGATGTGTTTGCATTTACCAGACTGACCAGCTTTACATGTACAATTACAAGAAAATTGCTTATTATTATTAATAAATTTGATTTCCACTTTTATTTGATGGGGCAGTCCTTTAAGATCGTTTGTTTTAAGGCACAAGGCTTGTAAAATAACTGTTTTTTTACTTGTAGATATTATTCCCCACGTAATTATGTGATTTGCATCAAGGATAGCCTGCTCTTCAATTAATAGTCTTTTAAAATTACCAATTATCTCTATCACATCAACTATGTCTATCCCCGTTCCTTCCGACATTTTTCAAAACTACTAGCGCACCCTATAGTCGATTGTGCCCGCGAATAAAGTCCTGTAATGACGGCATTTTTAGGCGTGAAGCAAGATAGTGCCCAGCAGCACATCATTGACAAGCTAACGAACATAATTTTCCAAAAAAAAAAAAAAAAAAAAAGCAGCCACCGTCAGTAGTTACTACATGGAATCTTGCAGTAATTTATTGTTATTGATTTATTTATTTCCTCCTCCCTGTCGCCTTCGCACCGATGCGCAGGTGAAAATCTGCGGGCGGAATAATAATCATTTCTTGTTTTCAGAATATTATGGGTGATTCTTGAACTGCCAGCTTTCGTCAGAATGGAATGGGAACTTATTGAGAAAAGGACTCTTTATCTCTCATATAAGTAAGTTTGATAGTCCTAATAAATGAAAACTAGTAAGCCTATCCGTGAAATCTGACAATAAATACCAATTCATATTCTACTTCTAGGGCCGGGGATAGCCGAGCGTGTTGGAGCGCGGCCCGCTTTAACACGCTCGAGCCGAACGGTGGCGGTTCGAATCCGCCCTGGGATGGTTGACTTTTATTTCGTGGAGGCCCCACGGAATAAATCTCAACCTACCCACCATGGTTAGGATAGGTTGGTTACACCTGTAGAGTAACCCCCCGTATGCCACACATGACCAGGTAGGGGTACCGAACAAAAAAAAAAAAAAAAAATACCAATCCATATTCTACTCATCACATAAAATTAGTTAATCATTTATATTTATTGAAGAAAATTTTACATGTTTAATGTTTTTGTTTTAAAACTGAGGATTTCAAGAAGTTTTTAGCAGGAAACAAAGTTACAAAAGTCGTCACGCACCATCCTTCGTCCAGTAGTCCAGCTAAGTTTTATCTGCTGAACCTGAACGGTTATCTCAAGGAGACACAAGGCCTTCTATTGTATGCTACGTGTCCAGTTGAAGGAAATTCTCCAGATTGGTCTCATTGGATTATCTATTCGAGACGACTTACGCTATCTAGTCAGTTGTGTCGGAATCGAGAGCCACTGCAGCCTCATGACACGTGCAATTTCATATTCATTTGAAAGCCAATCCACGATGAGTTGTGTGTCATTATAGGAACTATGCGATTTTTACCAAATGGATTCGCGCCGATTTGAATTATGGACTTAGTGTTCTGATATACTTTGGTATAATTGGCACTATTTTTTTAATTTTTAATAAACTATACTAACAATAAATCAAACATATACGAATAATGGATTCAAATTACATTTGGAATGTACTTAAATTATCCTTATTTTTTTTCCCGCATATATGATTCACAATGGCTGGAGGTACTGAATAAATACCCATTATCCGTTATATGCAAAGGAAAGAGAGGATTCTTCAAAAGCTTTTTAAAATAAATCTTACGGAAAATTCATGAATAGTTCGCTGATTGAGGACTACGTTAAAAACAACTTAAAACCGGGGGAGTTAAATTCAATTTTATAAACATACATACTGCGTCAAGTTGCGAATCTTTCACTGCTTCATTAGAATCCCATTTATTAAAATTTGTCGCAAATTCCTCAAACATGCTATTTTTTTCCCGATATTCCTATAAACTTTATGTGACACATTCCATAAAACTCATGTTCTTTGATCAGGAGATTAAGATTGATCATTTCCACTTATGACGAGGAAGTCTCTGATACCTGGAACAGCTTGTCACCGACACGCCTCACAGACCTCTGCCCATTTGTGGATATAGTTTCAATACTGTTTAGTCTCAAGTGGACACCTAGCTTAAGAAGTTACGTCTCACAGGCAAGCCGAATCGCTTATGGCAAGAAACCAGCAACACAATCACCTAGGAAGATGACACGAAGAGAGTTATGTGAAGCCGTTAAGTGCGTTGGGAGAGCTAACAGGCTTTTGGCCGCTTGGTCATCGGAATATATGCAGTGGACTGTCATAACTTTTTTTTTTCTTTTCAGGCAGGTGAATAGCTATCTTTAATCATGAGCGGGAAGTAGGTAATTTTCTTACAGCTGAAGGTCGAGATAATTCGCTCCTCCCTCATTATTTTGGGACAGATAAAATTTAGGGTGTCTGAGCGATAAAAATACGGGGAACTCTACAAATATGGTACTCGGTTTTTGTGGCCTGAACTTACTACCAAAAAGAATTTCTCGCATTCTCCTATTAGTTGATTTAGAAGGGGTCTAGTGGCTACTACATAAAATGATAGATTCTTTGAAACGGTTGTATAGGCGCTTCCTTCTTTGTATCTGATCTTGATCAACCCTCTTTACCTGTCCATGTCCATCATTATCATTTGAAAAAAATTTATTCTACCGTGCCGGCCCAGGATGTAAAAATGCTTTGATTTTTTAATTTTTTTATTTAACCTGTAATTTTTGTAAGCGTTGAAAATCTTTTTTTTTTTTTTTTTTTTTTTTTTTTTTTTATTGGTCCGCCCCTTCCTGGCCTTGTAGGCTATACGGGGTTTCCCGGGCCAGTGGAGAGGGTGGGGGATTGATGCCGAGTATTATTAAGTTTTCCCCTGGCTCCGGGTTTTGAACTTGCTACTTTCAGGTTGCCAATCATATGTTGCCATGGGCAACGCGTATTTTCTAACGCGTTTGCCCGCTCGGCCATCCCGCCACCCCGCCAAGCGTTGAAAATCACCAATAATGGTAGCACTTCTGAATAGTGATTCCTGGGCGTGGTCTATTTTGAGAGGTTATGTGATCGTGATACTATGGAACTCCCTTACGTACGTTTTTCAGTTAAAAAAGGCTTTAATTGGCTCTATTTAAACTTCCGCTCGCTCTTCACAGATAAATAAATCCCGAAAAGGGTCTTTTGGAGTTGAGATCGGGCCTTACTGAACAGCACCCAATTCGCTGTTCAGAAGTAGTACCGCAAAAAGAGCTCTTCACTAATAGGGGGTAAAGGCTTATGAATATGGCCTAAGGAACCGTAGTACCCGGGAAAGGCCAAGCCTTTCATAACTCCGCACGAAAGGGCAGTGGCGGTTCCAGGGGGGGGGGATATTGGGGATCAATCGCTTGGAATGTATTAATAGTTTTCATTGAATTCCGGTCTTCACCTGGCAGGGTTCCGCCGTCCACCATTCATCCGACAGTTCCTAAATCTTCTGACTTAGATGAAAATACTTTTAGCTGCTTTATTCCCCTTCTTACCTGGCAAAGTAATTTTAAATTTGTATTTCAATATTTTTTTACTTGGAAAGAATTTTGGAGGACAAATTATTTTAATCATTACGCTCTAGTAATTTTTCGATACTGACTTTCAGTATCGATACCAGTACTCATACTTGAATCCTCGGTATAGGCGGGCGCAATCGACTATAGGGTGCGCTAGTAGCATTTTCAAAATGTCGGAAAGAACGGGGATAGACTTAGTTGATGTAGTAGAGATAGTTGGTCATTTTAAGAGATCATTAATTGAAGGGCAGGCTATTCTTGATGCAAACCACATAATAACATGTGGAATAATATCTAGAAGTAAAAAAACAGTTAGTTTACAAGCCTTGTGCCTTCAAACTAGCAATTTATAAGGACTGCCCCATCAAATAAAAGTGGAAATCAAATTTATTAATAATAATAAGCAATTTTCTAGTCATTGTAAGTGTAAAGCTGGTAGTTCTAGTGAATGCTAACACATCATTGTAACTTTACTCTACTCTACGTATACGTTAGTAATAACATTAAATGCCTATTCATACAATCATTGTTATGACAGCTTAGATTCTTTGTCATATTATTTATTTATTTGTCAAAACTTTCAGGCTTCGCATTGAAAACTTGGAACAATTAAGCACAACGGATGTAAGACAAAAATGGGGAAAATTAAAAAAGAAAAACAAATATAATACTATGGTCCCAATGTTATTTGCATAAAACCAACATTTCGGAATAATAAAATGTCAAATACTAATATTTACCTGGATAAACATAGTCACTTTCTTAAAAATGAAGACTAAATATCGTCATATGTTTCGAAACAGGCTTATCTATTCTTAATTTTACAATCCACTCTTTAAGAAGCTTTTTATTTTTTGGAAACAAATGGAATGACACATCTTTAGATTCTTTTGAAGAACACTGAGGGACCGAGCAATACCTTTTAGACATTTTTCCAATAATTTTTTGCTTGATCGGGTTTTAATTATGGAAAAATAAATTAAAAACGGCATAAAACCGTATGAATCCCAGGTAATCGCACGGCTTCTATCCCCGTTTCTCTAGTTCCTCAAAGAAGCAGCACCGTCGCTTGCGCTCGCCTATCGGTACCAAAACTACTTGGTATCGAAATGAAAGTATCGATACCAGTACTCATACTTGAATCCTCGGTATCGGTACCAAAACTACTTGGTATCGAAATGAAAGTATCGATACTTTACTTATATCGATCGGTATCGTAAGTCCTTAACTGTTGGGCGCGACAGTCCTTGTAGGAGGACCTGGGCCTAGGGACATACGATACCAACAAAGTATCGATACCAATACTCATTTGAGTACTTTGATCAAATATTCGATACCACCAAAGTATCGAAAGGAAAGTATCGATACTCATATAAAGTACTAACAATATAAAAAATAAAAATATATTTTATAAAAAAAAATATATAAAATATAGCACTAGCTACATTATACATACCATTAATTAAATATCGTGTTTTTATAAGTTGTTAATTATAAGATTGGTACCCATGGAAGCTAAAATAATTAGAATGAGTATATTGTTTGGATAGGGACTTTCCCTCCAAGAGCTTCTCTGACGTCATGCCAATTACTAACGCCTCGAAATCTAACTAAATTTTTTCCACCAATGAATTTTAATTTCCTAACATTCAATCTTACTTTTCAATAAGTTGAGGCCTTATGTAGGAGTTTCAAAAGTTTGAGATGTTTAAGTATGGTTTCATTTTGGCACTTAGTGGCAGTAAACTGGGTACTAGTTCTGAACAGTGGCTCCTTTGCCGTTCAGTAAGGGGCCCTTCAGAGTAAGGCAGGATCCTCTAAAAAGGACCATTTTGAGGGTGCACTTATCTCTGAAGAGGCCACGCCCAAGAGTCACTCTTCAGAACTTGTACCAAACTGGGTACTAGTTCTGATTACAACTCTTCCCGTAAACTGATGTCTTATATCCTAATCCGACTATTCCTACATCTTCTGACTTTGATGACTTCCAGTATCGATACCAGTACTCATACTTGAATCCTTGGTATCGATACCAAAATACCCGGTATCGAAATGAAAGTATCGATACTTTACTCATATCGATCGGTATCGTACGTCCCTACCTGGGCCTCAGCCATTCTTCTCCATTCCTTGTGGTCTCCAGTGGGGCCCATCCAATTTCTGATCCCCAGTTTTCTCAAGCCTTTCTAGGTCGTCAATCTGCTGCAGGAATGCCCCTTTTCCTTTTCCCTCCTGGTGTACCATTTGGCATAATTTTAGGCTGCCTACAGGGCTCCATTCTTTCAACATGTCCTAGCCATCTTAGTCTGCCCTTCTTGCACATAGTATATCAGGCTCCCCATTCCATTGGTTCCGCATTGCTTCTGATTCTCCACCTGTGCTCTTCTGTTTTCCTTGGTCAGAGTCCACATCTCACTGCCATACATCACCACCGTCTAATCTAATTGTACAAATTACTAATTATCATTAGAAGTATTACCTCAAAAGATTGGCCTCATTCATTGCCAGTCATGACAAATAATTAAAGAAAACTTGATTTGTGCCAAAGTGAAAGTTATAAGATGTCCTTGTCCACAATTGAAATTTTAATAAGTCCAAAGTATAATAATACTGCATTGTTTGGCCAACAATTGTTTTCTTTTCTTTAAAAGTTATCTTAGATAAATTTTATTATTCTACTATTTCTATATTCTTCTATTTTATTATGTCTTTATTTCATCTCATCACCTCACAATTCACAACTCTCAGGCACTTGCACATAAAAACATAACTTGGATTTAATCCTGCATACTGAAAAATGTTAGATAATTAACAGAAATTACCTTTACCGAAATAATTATTTTTATTTTTGTCCTTTAGGCCAGGTTGAAGGAGAAATATAATTTAATGGAGGGCATCAAATAATCAATTAAAAATTAAATATATAATTTGAAAGATTATTTTGAAACAATTTGAACCAAAAAAAATTGGAAAAAAAATAATACAACTAATATAATAAAACATTATATATGTAAGGGGTAAACTCGAGAGTGGTGAAAGTCCTATTTCAATAGTTCTGATTTCAGTCTGAAAATACCATCTGGAAGGGCTAAACTGTAGAAAGAAAAGGAGAACTAAGACACAGTGGCTTTTTGTGACTCAGTTGAACCTTTTCTTTTAACTATTCTGGACTGTTTTTTCAGACATAAATCAGAACTGTTGGAAATGTGACACCACTCTGAATTTAACTCCTTCATATGAGTGTGTATTTAGTATGATGAAGGTAGTAGAATTTGAAATTAAGGACTAGGTATATCTTTCACTAGCACATTACAATCTTTCATTAAAAATAAGATTGAAGTTTTAGAATTGAAGTGGTCATAGCTGGAAAATATAAAATATAAACTTCCATAGGTGATAAACTTCTGAAGTGAAGATTTATGGTGAATCATTAAACATAAATTAAGATGGATGATCGGGCACATACCATAACTATTTTAGAAAAACAATACTGTTTAAAACAAAACATTTTCGTAAACGAAGCCATTCAGCCATCGGTGTGCTTACTTTTTTTTTAAATTTATCTTTTTATTGTTAAATTCAATAATTAACAGTGTCTTGCAGCCAATTAAAAAATAAACAAATAATTGTGACAGGTGGTAGGATGAAAAACTCCTTAATACAATGATAAGAACATTAGATTTTAATAACCACATTGTTTTTTTCTAAAGATTACACATTTTACTACAAACATACAAGTGATTCCGTTCCTTTAAATACTATATCGATCATTAAATACAATAATGTCAAAACTCAAAAAAAAAAAAAAAATATATCTGCCAAGTATATGCTTGCAGCATAAAATCAACTAGAATGGAAATTACGTAACTCCAGCAAGAGAAGTCCACTCTCTCTTGATATTTGATAGGATTTACACCTTATATCAAGAGAGGAAATCATACTGCTCGAATCTAATCTATTGATAAATCTGGGACTGCCATCAAGTCAAATTAACAGAGGTCATACATTGCTTATAGAACAGGAATTGTTTATAGAACTGTAATGGTAAAATATAAAACTATACCGCAAGATCTCGTTTCAAAACCGTTAGGTAAAATGTTAATTGAAACAAAAGGAGGAAGTATACCCTATATAATTTCAAACTTTTATACAAACAATAGGATTTGATTTATTTCTTTTAGATTTTTGATAAATAGAATAAAAAATGTATGATGGTCAAATCTGTTAAAGATTATTTAATTATCTTTACAAAATTCGTAAGATTTTATCCTTTCAAACACTTTATGGTAATAGTAACTATTGTAACTGAATTAATATTGATTTGCCAAAGTAAATAGTTTTCTCATGAATGTGTTATTAGTTATTTCTTCAGCAAATTTATTTTAAAATAAAGCTCATGACCTTAAGTTTGTTCTGCCTCATTGTTACTATATGATTTATCAATTAAAATTTAAAAGAAATTTTTATTTTGAAGATTTGGTATTTCAATGAAAATTAAAACAAATTTGAAAGGATGAGTTACCAGTAACTATATTATTATTTCTTTTTCTTTTTTTTAGTTATGACATTTTTAATGGCCGATATGTATTTTTACCTTACACTTATTATATTTATAAATATTTATCAGATTTTATACTGATTCAGCAATCAATTAATTCTATTGACATCGATACCTAACGTGTGCCTCTATATGAGTACGTAACTGATACAACATCACAGATAATTATTGGAACGCTTCCAATATGTCTTATTTTTACACATTTAGAACATTTAAAATTAACAATATTGGTGAGATACTACAACTATTTACATCAATGCAATTAATACATTGCCTTTAATTTGTAATATAACACAAATCTAAAACAGTGGATTACACAAGCTAGGTCAGTGACTATGTTCTCTGGAAAATAAAAACAAATTAAAAAGACAACCTAAGGGACTATTAATATTCAATTTTGTTTTTAACAGTTTTTTTTTTTTTATCACGCTAACGTTCTTTACACAGCCACAAACTTACTAAAACAAATTTATTATAAACCTTTAACAAAAATATTAACCACAGTAACTAACATTCATACCAAATGAGACCAAAATCAAGTACTGCACCAATCAACTGATTTTTATAAATGAAAATGGAATTTAACTTCTGCTTTTTTTTTTGTTTTTTTTTTATAAAAAAATAGCTCCAGCATTTATTTGTACAATAATTTGTTGTAAAAGTTTAAGACTTTTTCAAATTATTATTGAAAGACTGATGAAGAATTATTTTTGCATTTTAGTTACCATGGAGAACCTGACTTAGATGACTTGTTATACCTGATGTTTAGAAATGAGTTTTCTTTAAGAACTCCTTTTTCTTACATTTTTCCTCTTAATTTTTAGTTTTATATAAGCAAGAAAAAGAGCAAATTAACATGTTGAAGTGATGAAATCAAAAATTCAAATGGAGGTGCTCTAAACAGTATACATTTATATTTTGTTTCATTCAAAAATAACATTTTAACTGAATTGTTTCCAGGAGGGGCAAGGTTAATCAAAAATGTCAACAACCAATTAATATGGATACATAATACAAACAAACCATCTTTGCTACATAACCCTACCCTTCTCCAATAAATGCCAACAGTTTTATCTAACATATTTCAAAATAAATATCAACATCTGATAATATTAACTTATTTTATTTATTAAATATTCATTATAACAATAAAAACAAGTTTTTCTTTTTTTTTACTTAAGACCAAAATAAAATTTGGTTCAAAATTTACCATCTTAATAGATTTTGCAGGGAAAAGCACCCCTCTTCATTTTCCTAGTTCGAGTTCTGTATGTGTGCATCCATAATTTAATAACCTTTCCATTTTTTTGGACTAGTACAGAACTCCTGTCAAATACAAAGTGATTCCTAATCAACTATAAGATAGGGAAGGAATTTAACAGGTGTACTATGTATTTTTTAATTAATCTAAATAAATAAATGAAAGTTCAGAAAAATCAAGAGTAATTCTTGAATAATACCGTCTCCTGCACAATAAAAAGACATTAGTAGCATATGTAGATCTTTAGCATAAGAATCATTTTCTTTTCTTACTAAGCAAGTGCATATTAATTAATTCGACTTTATGGAAACCCGAATAGAAAAGAAAAAAAGTTTGAAAATAACAATTGTCACCTCCTTTTTTTGTTTTTATAAAAGTAGCAGAAGCATAAATGGAATTATTAAAACCCAGTCTTCGATTCGATTTAAGGCAATGATTTGCAGTGATAGTTTTTTTTTTTCGTTTTTTTTCTTTAATTCTCTTTTTTTATACAATAATCATCATGATTTAACTCTACTCTGCTGTTCGTTGTGAAATTTCGTATAAAACAGGTATACTACCAATCAACAAAACTGCTTTATTATTTTGTCCTTACTATTTTATTATCTTATGCATACTTATAAGATTAAATTTTTGGAATCCAATAGGCAAACATTTGTGCTTTTTTCTTTAGTTAAAACTGCTCTGATCTTCATTTGTGCATCTCACTTTTTAATAATAACCCTTTTGATCATCATCATAATTATTTATAAAATATTTGAGGGTAAAGATGATAATGCCTGTCTCCATATAAACGACTAGTGTTAAACATATATTATGAAAATAAGCAGTTTGTATTGACATATAATATGTATATTTTTATAAATAGACATTGTTAATACTACCATCTGTATAAAAAGGGTTTAAAGCATTAGGAAAAAGGATTAACAGTAAGTTGGGTAATATCCGATACAGTCTTATGTACATATTATTGGGAACCAGAGAACATGTATAACTTGAGGTGGGAACACCGATTATATATAATATATATGTTATATCATTTTTTTTTTCACTTTTTTAAAAATGTTTTTCTACAACATTTACATAAAATAACCACACCTGAGGCTTTAAAAAGTCCTTTCTTTGCATTAATTTATTGTTTAATTGAGCTGAGAATTTTTTTTCAAGCCTCACCATCAAAATTAAAAAACCAAAAACATCCATTAAAAAGAACTAATGTCCATGACAAGACGATATTTTACACCAAGGCACTCTATCTAACCAGTTTTACTATTTATAGACATCGATAGACTCCATTCTCAAATTGTGGGCAAATGAATATCAACTTTGTTAAACTCAAGAGTAAGATTGCATTTTTTTTTATTTTATTTTTTATTTTTTGTAAAACCAGATGTAATAGTAAACACTGAGATATTTACTTTAACTACAGCTAAGTTAAACAGTGCAGTTTCTTTTGACAAACGGATTTTTGGCACTCTTCCTTCGAGGGTATTTCCCTTTTTTAACATGAACAGGAAGCAATAAAAATTAAAAACAAATATATTTTGACAATAGAAAGCGACTAAACTCAAAATTTAAGCTGAAAAAATCATCCTGAAATTTAAAAAAAGACATTTTTAGTTTTTAATGTTAAGAATAATTAATTTTTACTTTCAGTTACTTACATATGAGATATGTATAAAGAAAAAATATTGCGATCATAAAAAAATTTGACTTTTGGTTTTCAATAGAAATAAAAATTTTGGGATTTGATAAATATATACAACAGAAAAAAAAAAAAATTCAATTTCTGTGATTGCAGTAATATAAATGTATTGTATATCGTTGGAAAGCTGAGAATTTAAGAAAATCGTGAAATGTATATATGCACGGAAAATTAATTATTTCTAATTTCATAATATATAATGAAACTTATTTTTTTCCATGGTGACTAAATGAAGCTTTCATAACAACTAAATAAGGACGCTTATTAAATAGACGCTAGGGAGTATTCTGTTTTGCAATTTCATACTGTCTTGAATAAAAAAAGAATATTTTATAGTTGTTTAGTGAGTGAAGCATGAAAAAACACTTGGCTCTCAAAATATTAAAATCAGTTTTTCGGGGTGAAAACCTATCACTCGTTTGTAAGGAGACTACCACAATACGAAAAACAATTTTTTTTTAGCTTAAAAGTCTTTAAATCATATTATCTTTCTATGAAAAAAATTCAAGATTATTAAATCCAATAAATAAGGCAGAAAAGCAGTCAAGGCAGCCTTCCATAGGATAGAAAGATAGCAAGAATGAACATAACGTATGCCTCTCCAGTTAAAATTTCAGTTTTTTGGATTTCAATGGCAGTCTTCTCCTCGAAGAGTATGAAAAACATATCGTACAAGATAATATTTAATAATTATATTTTAATCAACAAACTTTAGTTTCATAAGAGATTTCTGTGTTGGAGTATAAGAGGTGGCCTAACTGAAATTAATCATTGTCAGTTTCTGAAAAGGCATCAAGAGAAAAAAAAATTTGAAAATTACCCCTTGTATCGATTCCCATTCACAACACACCAAAAAAAAAAAAAAAAAAAAAAAAAAAAAAAAAAAAAAAAAAAAAAAAAAAAAAAAAAACCTCTACTATTGATCAAATAAGGATTTATTTTTGGGTCTCTTTAAAACAAGTAATAAATAATGAATCAAAAAGTATTAACGACTGCCAAGTTTTGCAGTAATTTTAATACTATATGCTTTATAGAGAATAGCAAACCAAAAAGAAGAAATGAATGTGGACTGTTTCCTTCAAATAAACTAAGTGGCCGTAAAAACTTTAACAAAACTCGTCGTGTATGTATAAGTAGGTTGTTTATGTGGGAGTTGTGTGTAGCACGCATCCGGGCCAGGTGTTTTTTTTTTTTTTTTTTTATTCAAAGCCTATGTTCAGCGTTAAAAAAAAAAATCGAACATTCTGAAATTAAATATTTATATATATATATATATATATATATATAAAATCTTATTAAAATATATTTGTTTTTAAATATACTCATCACTAAAATCTATTGCAAAAATGTTTACTGCTTAGGTATTGAAATTGTTACTTCTGTGCAGGCGTATAAGTTACTTATCCTAGTTTGCAACTAAAGAACAAATTACATTCTTACCACCCACGATTGTTCTTCAAAATACAACAGATGCAAGATAATTTTGTCCTTAACAATAAAACACAGTCAACTCTGAACATCGAAACTTTCAAAGGCACGATAATTCACTTAATAATTAAGTGCATTTTTTTTTTAAATATTATTCATGTTGTCATTATTTTTAATAAACTAGTGTTATTAAAGTAGTGCTAATTAATTTGACTTTTATTATAATACATTATACATTACTTTTGACTTGAATAAATACACTAACAATAATAAATAATACTAAGCACAATTTTGTTATTTTCAATCAAAGGGATTAGAAAAAAATCAGATATTCAGAGTTGACTGATAATAATATATTTTACAATATTTCTCAGAAATTGTCGTAAATTAAATTACCAACATTAACAAAATTATCGACAGACATTGCATGGAAAATGGCAATAAACATTTTTACTATGCTTTAAAATCTTCATTTACATCTTTTTTATTTTTTAAAATAATAATAATGTATATTGCAAAGCTCTATGGCATTCCTGTTCACTGTCCAGCATGATAACCATTCAAGACATTAAATCAGACTGATTGATCAATGTAATTGAAAACAAAGTAAAATAAATATTTTAGATTAAAAATAATTAAATGTAAGAGCTCAGAAATATAACACTTTTTTTTTAGCAATTTGTGTTCTTTCATCAATTAATAACGTTACAGATAAATAATCTATGAAAGAAAAAAATTCTATATATGTAACTATATATATCCACTCCATAGAACTATGCGAAGGCCTGATATGAACATGAAGTAAGAAGTAAAATCATTCCACAGGGTTTTTAAAAGAAATTGTGATTTCACAAGTAAATATGATTACCAATAATAATACTTGAAAGTTCAATATAAGCACTCAAAGATAATAAATATCCTGAGAACAAAAGGGTTCAAAGTACACTTCGCTAAACAGTAACATATTACACTCATCTTACCCTCCTATTGCACTGACATATTATGAGTTAAGAAATAATAAATAAATAAAAATTAGCACATTATAACTAGTTATGAAAAATAAAATTTAAAAAGAAGAAATAAACTTAACGATACGATTATACATAATGGAAGACCCAATCAACTTTAACTTAGAAAGAATAAAAAATACAATTGAAAAATTGATGAAAACCTATAATCACATTATATTGGCATTACAATTATGTAATTATTTAATAAAAATAGTAATAAATTCTTTTATTGAAATTTTACAGCAAATCCAAAATATATGCATGAAAGTTTGAGAGTCATTAAATGTTATCTATCAGGTATAATTAGGTATTAAACTTCTAATGCTGATGACCAGCCAAACATTCTTTAATGAGCAATCACCAAATACTGTTTCTCATGACATAAACCAAATATAATGTATTCATTTTATTTTAACATATATCTCATATTTAGGGGAAGTGAACCATAGAACAAATTATTAAAACCACGCGTAAGCCCATTAAAGCACAATACATTTAAAAAAGAAAAGAAATACCCTGTTACTAAGAACTTAAATCAGAATCTAAGGTCAATTACACAATCAGAAGGAAAATCACCAATAAATCATGTTACCATTCCTACATAGCTTAATCCTAAATGCTGGCATATCAATAATATACTTCTAGCATGATACAAATATATAAAATATATATAAATTATTTTAAATTTCTTTTGTTGAAATACAAAGAGATTTTATAAAAACATATTTACATTAGCTTAACCTAAATTTACTTACAACAATCGCGACATTGTAGTAAGCACAATTTCACAAGTATTAAAGTATAAAAAAATTAATTTAGTCTGTATATAAGTTAATATGAAATTTGTTGGTCTCCATAGAGTCAAGAGGTATAGATTCCAAACCTGGTGTAAGAGGCCTTACGATCCGTTTATGATGAGGTAGAAATTTTCATTAATGAATTAAAACATATTCATGATGAAAACAAAAATATCCATATTAACATAATTATCCATGAAGATTTTTCATTCCAAATATCATGGTAAATTGGGGGATGGGTTGCAGAATGTATTCAGAATTTACCCTGATATAATGATAACAGATTTTTAAAAGTAGAGATGGACCATAATTTTTTCAATTAATTCTACCAATCGGATGGTAATTAAGATTAACCAGCAAATATCTGCAGACAGAAATGAAATAAGTAAGACAATTTAGAAAATGAAGCATGAAAAAACTTGTCTTCACTTTTTTTTACAACAGTTGTGTTGAAAGACATAACAGGGGCACAGTTTTCATTATTACCCTTTAAAAAATCTGACACCACCCCTATTTACTTTCCATTATAAGAATGTCATCTTATGCAGTGTTGAAAACTATAAAAATAATTGTAATGCCAAATATTAAGTTTCGAAATGCCTGAAAGGAAAGAATGTGATTATAAATATAGAGAAGAGATGGGAGACATTAAAAGAATACATTAGGAAGCTCATGTTACAGGTTTGAGAATAGACACGGGCTCGACGGGCTGTGGTGCTCCAACCTGATGTCAGACATTGCTTTCTTCAAACTTGACCTCACGATGCCTTCTAACACTTGTCCTCTTGGGAGTTACTGGTGTCAATGGAACGGGAAGCAAGTTGGGAGGCTGTTGTTCCCGTGCTGCTGCAGCAAAGGGGGAATTCTCGAGGAATTGGTTGGCCACAACAGGAGGCCACCACTCATGCTGAGTATACTTTAATGGTGACTCAGCTGTAAAATAATAAATAAATAAATTTAATTTTTAAAAACATTTGCTCTCATAAAACCTTGGACTAGAACTCTTGATATCTGAGAGCAACAATATATGGGCCATTCCACGTCAAATCATCCAGCCGAAATTCAAAATTTTACCTTCCTCCCTCAGAGTTTGATAAAAATTTGTTGGAATTAAGTACATACGGAAATAAGGAAAAATGCCAAATTTTACCAAATTCTAACAAGTAGTTTCAGAGTTATGGTGATTTGAACTTTTGATATATTTGAAGTTCTGATGACCATCTGAGCTCAAAACCAACTTGTACGTGTTAAGACTACCCTCTGTAGAAAGGGTATTAATTGAACTGAAGCTTTCAAAATTTATTCATTAATTCTGCATTTCATACAGAATTGAATCATACCATAAATATTAGAGAGATTATTTTTCAACATGGAAAAAAAAATTCTTCAACATAAAAATTCAGATGTATTCCAAGTTGTAAAACAGTCATTGAAAAATGCAACGTGCAAAAATCTTTCTCCAACCACCCTAATAAACATCATATCAATAGAAAGAGGATAACATTTTCTATCTAATGGTGAAATAATATAAGTGGGTTATAGACTTATAAGAGTTTTATGTCTATTTGAATCTAATATAGTAAAATTTAATTTAAAAGTAGCGCATACAAATTAATACAGCTGCGGGCCGGGATAGCCGAGCGTGTAGGAGCGCGACCCGTTGTTACACGCTCGAGCCGAACGGCGGCGGTTCGAATCCGCCCTGGGAGGGATAACTTTTATTTCGTGGAGGCCCCACGGAATAAATCTCAACCCTCCCACCATGGTTAGAATAGGTTGGTTACACCTGTAGAGTAACCCCCCGTATGCCACACATGGCCAGGTAGGGGTACCGAACAAAAAAAAAAAAAAAAAAAAAAAAAAAAAAAAATTAATACAGCTGAAATCTATCTAAAATATCTTCATACAAAGGTATGTTGTTTAAAAGGGCATCTAATTTCCTTTTAAATTATATAATAATATTGGTGGGCTTTTGAGCTGAAGGTGTTTTATTACCATATAAATCTAATAAAATTGATTCAACTCAGTGAGATATGTACATTTCTGTATGGCTAAAATATCTTTCCAAGCCTATTGAAATATTACATATCGCTGAAAAGAGCATTTTCTGTCTAATGATGAAATAATATTAGTGGGTTATTGAGTTATAAGAGTTATACTTCGATTTGAATGTAGTCTAGTAAAATTAACTTTAAAAATAGCGCATACAAATTAATACAGCTTAAATGTATTTCCAAATATTCATATAGAATCATATATTGCTGAAAAGAAAATGTATTTATCTTTCATATAATTTAATAATAAGTGCGGGCTTTAATGTTTATAAGAGTTTTTTTTATAATTTAAATTTAATAATATTAAATCAACTCACAAATTATTTATTTATTTCAGTTAATATACCATAATTGTGAAAATCTTGAGATTCGGCTATTATAACTTCATACCAAGTACCTAGGGAATTAAAAAAAAATAACAAAATCCCTTTTTATTTCAAAACATCTTTTTAGTCTTAGTCAAGAATAAGATTGACTTGTACTGGCCTTTCTATTTGTTTTATTCTCATTATGAGTTTCTTAAGATTATAAATTTGCATGTTTTAACACGTGTTGCATGTTTGAAAGTCTTAACACGTACAAGTTGATTTTGAGCTCAAGTCGTCATCGGAATTTCAAATATATCAAAAGTTCAAATCACCATAATTCTGAAACATCTAGTTGGAATTGGGTAAAATTTGACATTTTTTCTTATTTCCATATGTACTTAATACCTACAATTTTTTATCAAAATCTGAGGGGGGAAGGTAAAATTTTAAACTTCGGCTGGATTTCACGTGAAATGGCCCGTATGTATTTTACTAAAATGGGTCCAGCACTCCCCAAGCAACTGAACAGAGATTTAGGGCTTTGTGAACTACACAAAACCCGACCTCGAAAATAAATTAGATCAAAAGATAAAAAAAAAAAAAAGTTTAGAAGAGTTTTCGTTATTTAATTCCATAAAAACAGGTAAATAATCATTAGGTATTGAAACATTGATATGTTTTGTAAAAGTAGTAAGTCAGCTGTTTAATGGCTCTAGCAATATGTAATTTAGATATAATCCTGAGGAGTTGAAAATATTTTCATATATAGATGGGAAAAAATTATCCAGAGTAATCAATTTTTTGGATTACTCTGAAAATTCATATTAGAGAGCTGTAAGAGACCCTTGATTACCTTTTTCTTAAAAAAAAGTGTATTTAGCCGACTTAACTTGAAGCACCTAACAGTTTTTGTGATTTCTTATATATTTTTATTATTAAATTCGATTGGCATTATTTTTTTTTTTTTTTTAGAGACAACCTTTAAGAGCAAAGGCGGAAAATAATATTAAAAATAATCATTAAATAAAAATAATTCTTCGGCTCCTAGGGCACATCGGACTGAACCCTTGGACATAGGTAAAACATTTTACCAAAAAAAAAAAAAAAATCACTGAAAAAAGTTTGATAAAAATTTAGGGCCCGTATACTAAACATGGCCACTTCTGAGATAAAAATTATGTGAAAAAATATAGTATATTAGAGCATTTATGTTTCTTAAATCAGAAATATTCCAAAACAACACTAGAAATAAAAGATAAAAAGAAGCAATAAAGGCAATGTCTGTTAAATTGTTTTTAAATTAAACACTCTTTAGTCAGGAGTACTGGTCTTGTATGCACAGATTGTAATTAGAATTAGGACACTCACACAATGCAATATTACTAATTTATCCTGTTTATATTGATTGACACTACTATATATGCTAGGTCTATTTTTAAAAAGCAACTAATTTGGATATTTAAAATGCCGACTTTCTTTAATGATATGTTTTTTCTAAAGTAAAAGAAATTGACAAAATATGTGTTTACTCACAATCAGAAAGCAGAAGATCAGACTTATCTGCAGCTTGCTTGCGCCAAGCATTAGATCTAACATGTCCCTTAGTGCTAGTGTTGACAGCATCAGCTGATAATGAACGCGACATCATTCTTCTAAGGTGATCACATCCTGTAGGGGTGGCATCTTTTGTTCCATAACTTCCAGTTAAACCAACAGCTTCATTTAACCAGTACAACTTTTGTGTTATATCCTTACCTTAAAAAAGACAATTTAATAATGAGTTACAGGGTGCAACTCTAAATATAATTATTAATACATGTTTGTTGGGGCCATTAAGCCCCAACAAACAACAACTACTTTTGAAATTCTGTCGGTGGTATTATCGAGATTTGTGATCAACATACCTAAAAGGACACTTACCTATTAAATTAGACAATATTATCTTCAACATAGGCCTATGTCTGAGCACTCTAGCTAATTTTAATTTAGGCCAACACAAATACAGACTTTCTTCTTCTGCTGTGATTGTCACCTACAATAAAAAATAAAAATTTCAATAACCTTATAATTAAAAAAACACATTCTAAAGAATATAATCAATCTAACCAAACCTGAAACAATTCATCACTAGTGACATGACCAGCTTCCCATTCGGGTGAATCGATGAATTGATATGAGTTAATATAATGGAGATGAATGTTATCACAAGTAACTTTCAACCTAAAACCATCAATAGTCTCAGATGCAAACAGTTAAGCAGTAGAACTTTAAATAAATATCAAAGCGCATTGAACAGAAATCATAATACAATCAGTTGAGAGTAATATCCTTCAAAAAACTAACCTATACTATCCTAATCACATTAATAGTTTCTAAAAAACTAACAGCTAAAATAAAGAAAATAATAATGAAGTCTATATTACAATAATATTATAATTGGTAATATATATATATATAAATACCTAATTTATTTATAAATCTAATTCTATAACACTTCACCAATATCTTAACTCTATATCAGCTGAAATTCCAAGACCACTTAGAATAATATAACACTTATCCAATAAATAACATGGTAACAAAAAGATCAACATATAACAGAACAAGTAGAATCTCTATTACAGTCTTCAAAGAACTTTATGAATTGTTTCGACTCCTCCTAAGATGTATAAGTGGTGTATGCCCTAGGAAAATAGAAGGAACCGTTCGGGCAACATACATATTAAACATACTCAATAAAACCCAAAATATATACCAAAATACCAACAACAGCCAATAACTTATTAAATGAGTATGGTATGGAAACTGTCTAACACCACTTTCTTCTATATAAGTCACTTCGGAATTCAATAAAATATCTTGAATCCATTCGTTGATGTGAATCATATTAGAAGGGTAAGATCAAAGACAGGCCAGCGAAATATCACGAATACTTCTTAACAGCTGATTAGAAGCGAAACTGAGTGAAGATGTCGGAGCGTTCGCTAACGCTTCAGTAGTACATCACTAAACTAGATAAGTCCCATAATAAATTATGCATCGATAATTTCTAAAATACATCATATTTTAGATTTCATTTAAATATTGTGTTTAAAATAATATCATTATTTTAATAGTGATGCAGAAATATTTGATTGCGCAGTCTCAAGGTAAAATGTGAGGAGCATGCCATTGGGAAAGTACATTTGTCTGGACCCATTTTTTTTTATTGAGAATTCTTATTTTGATTTTGGATAAAGATTAAAAAAAAATTATTAACATTACTTTGTGCGTGCATTTATTGAGCGTTATACAACTTATATATTTATTCTTAAGACTCCTTCCCATAATTTAATTATAAGCTGTTATAAAATTATTAAACTGAATATAGTATAGGCGGGCGCAGGCGACGGTGCTGCTTCTGCGACGGCGCTGCAGGAACTAGAGAAAGGGGGATAAAAGCGGGGCCATTACCTGGGATTCATAGGGTTTTTTGCCGTTTTTAATTTATTTTTCCATAATTAAAACCCGATCGAGCAAAAAATTATTGGAAAAATGTCTAATAGGTATTGCTCGGTCCCTCAGTGTTCTTCAAAAAAATCTAAAGATGTGTCATTCCATTTGTTTCCAAAAAATAAAAAGCTTCTTAAAGAGTGGATTGTAAAATTAATAATAGATAAGCCTGTTTCGAAACATGTGACGATATTTAGTCTACGTTTTAAAGAAAGTGACTATGTTTATCCAGGTAAATATTAGTATTTGACATTTTATTATTCCAAAATGTTGGTTTTATGCAAATAACATTGGGACCATGGTGTCATATTTGTTTTTCTTTTTTAATTTTCCCCATTTTCGTCTTACATCCGTTGTGCTTAATTGTTCCAAGTTTTCAATGCGAAGCCTGAAAGTTTTGACAAATAAATAAATAATATGACAAAGAATCTAAGCTGTCATAACAATGATTGTATGAATAGGTAATTAATGTTATTACTAACCGAAAAACGTAGAGTTAAGTTACAATGATGTGTTTGCATTTACCAGAACTACCAGCTTTACACTCACAATGACAAGAAAATTGCTTATTATTATTAATAAATTTGATTTCCACTTTTATTTGATGGGGCAGTCCTTTAAAATTGCTAGTTTGAAGGCACAAGGCTTGTAAAATAACTGTTTTTTTACTTCTAGATATTATTCCACATGTTATTATGTGGTTTGCATCAAGAATAGCCTGCCCTTCAATTAATGGTCTCTTAAAATTACCAACTATCTCTATTACATCAACTAAGTCTATCCCCGTTCTTTCCGACATTTTGAAAATGCTACTAGCGCACCCTATAGTCGATTGCGCCCGCCTATAGTGAATTTTAAAATTAAAACCTCCAAAACTCTTTTAATTATTAAAGCGCAAAAAAAAAAAAGAAAAAAAATGAGTATTAATAATGTTGAATCATGGTAAAAGTTAATATTACTTGCTTTAAGCAAACAGAAATACTTCAGAGATACATAGAAGGAAATTTCATTGGAATCCTACCATTTTCAAATGTTTAATTAATTTCTTTTATTAGTTGTTTTTCAAGAACCATAATCCTGCAATTTTTCTTCTTTAAAATGGGTTCCCAAGATATTTAAACAAAATAATAGAAAAGCATAATCTATCAACAGCTATTTCGTGGCCAATTGTGACAGAATTTTACTGCAGAAAAAACTATACATACGTCCTACTGTTTACCCCATGATTTTTAAAAAGGAGCTAAATTTTCTCAAAATGAGCGATTAATTTGTATATCCTGCAGAATTACTATTTTTCTAAAATAAACTCTAAACAATTTAATAATTTTATTTTTGAGAAGAGGCGGATTGAAGCGCCCAACCCTAAAGGTGCCTTTACACCTTACGAACCTCACCTTCGAACCTTGCCGTACTGACGTGAAGCGAACAGCCATTTATACTTCACGTGACGCTAAGCGAACCAATATGGCTGACGCACCCAAAGCTAGCTTATGATAAAGAAAAAATCTCCATTATCAATATATTTTATATCATCTGAAAAATAAAAAAATAGGATTTACAACGTTTCACAAATTACACTAGTATCACAAACAACTCCTGTCACTTAGCAAAAACCCAAATCAAAAGTGACACTAGCGCTACCCCCGAACCCAGGCGAACAGATGAAGTACCTAGAACACCCGAACAGTCGACGTGAAGGCTTCACGAAGGTTGTTCGAGGGTGGTGTTCGAATGTAAAGCTCGTAAGGTGTAAAGGCACCTTAAACCCGTATTATCAATGCTTACATTTGTTTTGCCATTTTTCTTCTTAACCAACAGATTTTTTTTTTCAATATTGACGGGGTATTTTTAATGTAATATATTTTGGTAACATTTTTTTCATATATGACTAAACTGTCCTTCCTGGACTTCCCTTGAATTCTCGTAGATCTAAACAGTACTGGTGGTTTCCGAACTTGCTTGTCTAGCGTTGCCAATCCAGGTATTTTTCACAATACACTTAGCGCATATATTTTACTCGTTCATGCATTGATTTATTAATAATCTAGGTATTATATGCTTAATCGGAGTTTTCTTTTGATAAATTACGGATGCACTTACACGCTAATACTTTTGCTTGTTCACACTGTTGTACATATGTACAATTTTAGCTACACGTAGGCACTAATAAAAGAATATTTATCCATATTATAATTTAGAGAAATACCAAAGTTTTTTAAGAACTGCGAAGTCTTGTATCAGATACAAAAATTAAACAGAATTCCCTAGAAAGTTGCGTGAATTTATTAAAGATATAATGAATTGAAAAATAATTTCAGTATGTGTTGCAGTGATTAAAAAAAAAATTCGTTTAACGATAGCAAGTTAAGCAGTCATATAACAAATATATATATATATATATATATATATGTATATATGCTCCAATATAACATTTTGAGGTCTGAAAACATTTGCTAGATGCCTTGCGATGGCTTAATTCAGTTTAACAAACCTCCATACCTTAGGCACTACTCATCCTTCTGCTTTGTTGTTTTCGCGAAGGCTCCCAGGTATCTGGTGGCCTGAGAGGATCACTAATGAAGAGATACCTACTTACCACTGCCTCCTATTCATCTCAAATTAAGGAAAAAGAAATGGACAAGTATAAAATACACTTAATGAAAGCCAGGTTGTGCTATTAATAATAAATCTTTTGAAATGTAATTCCTAAGAAACAATCAGAAGAGGAGGAAGAGTATAACAAAGAAAGGCATGGCACAGATGAAGGATGGAATGAAGCAGACTTGTACATGTCCAATGCTCCACCAGGAATACCTTAGAGAGTATTTTCAAATGATTAATATCTGAAGCCATCTTTGGAATTATTGGATTCAATATAAACTCACTTTAATTTTTGAAGGATACTTTCACCAGCTCTTCATTAATGTAAGTAGAAGAAGCAATGATCTTACTGTTACATTTTCTAAACTTTCAGATCTATAAAGTATCTCCAATGCCAAGATTTAAAGCCATCTAGAGCCTTAGAAGAAAACTATTTTTAAATTCAACTGATAAGGACACATTTTGGGATTTATTTAGCTTTGAAGAGTGAGGGTAGGGAGAGGGAGTTTAAAGCTGGAATCTAATAAAGCTAATCAAGGCCCTTTTTAACTGCAAAAGAGGCAAAGGGAGTTCGCTCATGTTACGGTCATGGACCTGTCAAAATAGGCCACAGGTGACATAGTAGTAGCTTCATCTTGGATTCTAACTTTATCAGTGTACCCCGGAGGCAGGAGACACTTAACAATACTCGGCATTAATCCCCCAATCTCCCATGGCCGGGAAACCCCCATATAGCATAAAAGACGAGGAAGGGAAGGATAAATAGAAAAGGGGTACCATTGTAAAAAAAGAAGTTACATTGTGTTACTTGACAAATCATAGGTTTTTTGAAAATTATTTCTTCAACCTCCTGATTAAAAATTCAATCCCCATTTTCAGGAAAACTTTTATACTTAGAGATTTAAATTCCTTCAACTGTAGTTGAACTTTGTTGATGTATTGGTGGAATGATTGTCTGCGGTTTGTCAACAAATAGGGAATGGAGTATTGTTAGCAACAATTTTTTTTTTTCTCACTTAGTTCTCAATATCTAAACTCTTGGAATCACTCAGTTCCTGATATACAATAGTAAAAAATACATAATAAAACATTTGATGGATTTTACTCCTTTATGTTCAGAATTGCATGATGAAAAGAACGTTTTAGTTAGGTATTAGGTCTAGAATCACCTCTTAGAGTTTCTCCATTATGAATAGAATCACTAAGTATATGTAATATTGCTATATATTATTATTGCTTCTAATGTTTCTTTACAGATATGAAAGCTATTAGCAATGTCTTAAGATTTTGGAAAAGAAATGATTGCTTCCAATATTTGGATCGCAGATGCACAAGTCAGCTGAAAATTTTAAATATATAGACAAAATGCTGACTTGCTTAGATTTTACCAATAAAGTATAATTTAGATGATAGTAACAAATGATAAGAAATAAAAAAGACCAGTAAAATAATTTTGTTGGTTCTAAACTAACACCCGAAGGGTTAGCAATTAATGTTATTAGTAGAAGAGGATAATATTACTAGGTGTGGAACGAGGGTTTAAGGCTGATTTTACAGAATTCGGTTGGAAGTTTATAGACTATGTTAAGTGGTATCTTCATCAAACCTTCATTATTATTGAGCATATGTTATTATTTTTAAGTATAACTGCTGTAGTACCAAGCTCAAAAATATATGTCAGTTCCCCATTAGTTTGATAATTGTCTGATTTGTATGAACTGGTTGTGATTTTTTATTTATTATAACTAATTCTGTAAATAATACTGTCGATATATATTGGAAATTAAGTGGTAGGTAAATATATTTAAATATTGATTGGTTATCTATTGAGTTACATCTCTATGAAATTTTATTTACTTACTTTCCTTTCAGTAAGATAGATAGCCTTTCATCAGCATTCGTAACATCTTCTATTGCATAAGCTTCCCCTGGCTCTAGCAGAAGGATGCTGGCCTCTTTAGTCAGTTCTTTAAAATGCTTTCTTGAAACTTTTAAAGGGCTAAACATTCTCACATATAGGTCTGTTAGCTCAGGTGAGAGAGAGGGGGGAACAAGTTGCACAAAAACACCAATAGTATGTAGAAAATTTAAGATACCCAGAGCTGTCGACCAAGTTACAATGTCTCCAGAACAGATATGCACCCCTGACCAGACTGCTTGAACAAAGAAGCCTGCACTCAGCAAAGCTCTGAAATAAATTAAAAAATCATTTCAGGCGTCAAATTACAGTCAATCACAATCAAAATAGATGAAATGTTAGTAAGTAATTCTAATAACATTGTAAGGATCAGGAAGATTGTACTTTTTTTCCTCCTCCTTTATATAATCATTCATTATTTTTTCTGCAGCTGATCTGCTAGTACTTTACCTGAGTTGTATGAAAGTATGTAAACATATTTGTTGAAAAAAACACCTAATAACCAAATAATATTCTTCTCGATTAAGGTTTTATAGGCTTAAATATTTCTTCAATTAGTAGCTTGCTATCTTCATCAAACCATGGCTTTCCCTTGTGCTTTTTTTTCAAACCAAATGACCTCTTTGCTACCTCAATTAACATTGCTTTATATTCTTTCTGTTTATGATCAATGGTTTTATTTTGATTACTGTCCCTTATTTTTGTTTTCATTACAGTATTGAATCTTATTAGGTATTTGAGCTTGGATATATCGAATCTTGATGCATTTGTAGTACTTAGATTTTAGCCATCAAGATCCAGATTCAGAGGTCTACATTCGCTTCTCTGTATGTCTTCTAATCCATCAATGATGATCTATGTTTGATACTAATGAGCAAATAATCAATTTGCAGTATGGTGAGCCTACTGTTGATTTATATTAATTTTTTCCATGTAGCCAGATGTTTATACGTATGTTGGAAACATGTGTTGTCAACAGAGAGCCCTTTTGAAGCTGCAAAATTATTCAATTATTTTCTCATTATGATTCAGAGACCTCGTGTGGGTTATAGGGACCTGTAATAAATAATGTTGACCAATATGTAGCTTCTTTGCCGGTTTGTGCTTTGAAATAACCTTGAACTTTTTCATATAATATTTTGGGCAGGTGTCAAAGAATGTTTCTAGCTCTTCACAGAATGCATATTTTGCATCCACTTCAAGCAACTTTAGGAATGGTATATAATTGTACTGCCATCTCTCTACACCAAGGCCTTCAGTCAACCAACCTAGAAGGATATAGTTGGAAGAGTCCAAATTCAAAATCACTAGTATCTAAAATAGAAGTGAAGAATGAACAATTATTTTTTTCTTCTTCAAATTGAGGGTATCATTTGCACAGAAGGTTACTTTTATGCAGGTCAGATCTATATCAACAGCCAGAAAAAAGTCGATTAGCTGCAGTATGTCTTTCTAGATGAATCAGTGGCCTTAAATGTATCGCGAATGATTTGTGGGAATATAAAGTATTTGTGCCATAAATAGTACTGATGCACTATGGTTCATGCTTTTCAACAATGGGAATATAGGCCTAGCAGATGAACCATGATCAGGTCACCCATTGGTTGTTGTTGATGACATTTTAGTGAACATAATGTTATAAATATCAAACTAGTGTATTAACTTTAGTATTACAATTATAAAAGGTTTTTAAGTTATTCTTCTACATTTCAATTTTGAGTTGTTTTACCAATACACCAGCTGTGTATATTTTACTTAAATAAATATATTGCCTAAAAAATATGTTGCTCTAAGTGCTCCATCACTCACTCCGGTAACATTGGCTTACAACCTAACCGCTGCTTTAACCACTCGAGTATGGTACACTGCCTGCGGCTGAGTCTGTTCTGCGTTGAGGTTATTCAGTAACAAGAGGTTGTTCAAACACTGACTATTTAAAACTATGATTTCTGGTCACTATAAATGCTTAATCCTCTTAACATTTATAAAACACTTAACTTCAAAATCTTTAATATTGGTCATGAAATTCTAGTTGTAATTTACATTTAGGATTTCTGCAGCTTGTTTTAAAATTGATTATATAATCTATTTAATAATAGCTTGGATCATACGTAGCTGCATGCAACTCTAAAAGTTTGACTTAAGCATGCAAACTGAATCAATAACTAGTCACCTTGTTGTTTTAATTTTATTGGTTAGTATGATGAAAATCAATCAGCATTTTTAAGGCCAGTCATTGAGTTATAATATTTTTTAAAAGGTTCAAGTGTTCTCTATGTTCATTTCTGCTTTTTCAGTAAAAATAAACAACAACTGAACAATAACTTTGTTAATTTTGTAATATCAAAAGACCTTTTTTTATATAAGAGTGTAAAATTGATATAAATTTAGCAAGTATATTAACTTGTGAAATTTTCAACGAAACTACCTAAATTTCTCAATCCCAATAATTAATTGAATTGAAGGGTTTTCTGCATAGAGAACGATTGATGATGATGCAGCAAACTCTTCAATTACAATTTTATAAGGTTAAAAAAAAAAAGAATATTTACCTTAAAATAAAAATTCCAGGCTTGTAACTTCTCGGTATTAGGAAAGCAGCAGCAAAAAATAAGTTGGACAACTGGAATAAGTTGTGCTGTGCTGGTTCCCACTTACCGCAGACCTGAATTTCCTGATCTACGTAAGTCGGTAGACTTGAATTGATATCTAAGTACAAATTTGTACAATTATCGTCCAAAAGGAGACTACAATTTTCCATGGTGCTGGCCAGACTCGGCTCTCCCACCCATAGCACTTTCGGCTAACTATCCTGTAACAATATTGATCCTTGAATTTTTGTTAATTTTATCTTTAAGACTAATTATTTATGATTAAATATTTTGAAAATAGCTTTGGAAGTTATATTACTAAAAGAACAGCAAAGAGAGAAAAATATTTAAATTAAATTTGAAATTGGGGTAAGTAGCGTTAAAGTTTTTATTAAAACTTTGCAGGAATCAGAATGTACTCTTATTAACAAATTCAGGGCAAAAGGGCCTCATGTAAGATCTTCCTGTTTTCCTGCACCTTCTTGGTTTTCCAATTCATTTTTGGTAAACCAAAAATTTTTTTTTTTTTTTTTAGTGCGATTTTATATTCTCTCTTCTAATTACTATTCAAAATAAATTTTTTATTTTATTTACTTGAAAAAAGTTTTGAATTGGTATTCCTCCCAAAATCTCCATTAAGCTGTGACAAATGCGAGAATATTTATTTTAGGCAAGCAAGAAATCTCATAACGAGCAGGAGTCTTTTGCAAGCTGATAAAACAGTTTGGATGATTAAATGGTATATTTAGATTTAAGTAAAAAAAAATTGAATAAATACATAAATATTAAAATTAACACTGATGTATGAATTAATAGTTGTTTAGCAAGTTTATATTAAAATAATCCCAAATACTTTTCAATGGTAATTTTGTTCAGTACAAAATCTATTGATATTTAACTATAAAACTAGCTAAAAGGCCAATAATTTAAATATAATGAAATGGTAGCTATTACATAAAGCTACTTTGTGATTATATTACTACAACTATTTTCAAATAAATACTGAAGCCTAAAACATTTCTAGGTAGCCTCATTAGTTTTGTATTTTACAGATCTATAGGCAGTCAAACTGTTACTTCATGTTGATTGGTCTGTTTAGTATTAAAATAAGTTAAAATAAATTAAGTAGTTAATTTCTATTTGTAACAGCTAAAATTATGGTTGATCATAATATCATCATCATATTTCATTTTTCGGTAAGGATGTATTAAAAAGAAATATATCCTTAATTATACGAAGGATAAGGATTAGAATAATTATATTATAAAATGGAATATGCCATCATAAAATTATAAATAGGAATTTTATTTCTGGTATATTTATATATTTTTTATTATGGATGAAAGGATAATAATTTTTATTATAACTTATCTATTAACCTTTTTCATTACCGTCATGATAAATAACTTGTTACATCATAGCTGCTTTGTGAATATCATCGTAATGATTTTTATTTAATTTACATAGCTGAATTAAAAAAAAAAGAAAGAAAAAGAGGTGTAATGTTTGTTAAAAATAGATTCATGCAGATATCTCAAGATAGTTTACATTAACCATTAAATTTATCAATCTGAATGTAAACAACCAAAGTCAAATAATATAATAATAAATATTTATGATAATTATGTATTTATTATTCTGTCCTCGAGATTTCACGCAAATACTGATATTTTAAATTAAATTTTATAAATAAAAATTAATTTACAATTATTTTTAGTTAACGATTCATATTTTCACAAATTAAAACTTTCCATGAAGAAATTGAGAATAAAATATAAAACTCACCTCATGTCCAGTCTGTTAACATTTCTGCCAAGCCTACTACTAACTGGCAGTTAAAACATCACTCTGCACTTGTGTCTCCATATTAGCACTAACCTGCTTAGGAACCAGCTGTATTCATCCAAGAATTATTTTTCTAGAAATTTTCCATTCTCAGTTATGTATATTTGGATTAAGATTTTTTTAAAAAAAATAAGATTGAATAATTTACGACAGTTATTTTGTTTACTTGATACATTTCCTTTTGGTGAAGGAGAAACATTCATGATAATTTTGTGATTTCATCTTTTTTATTTGAATTAATATGCCTTATTACCTTTTTTGGGAATGACTATTGCATCTATTCTAGTAAAGAAGAGGTTCTTGGTGGATAACAACATGGGTTGGTTAGGAATGTTACTTGCCCCTCCCAAGTGTGCAAAAATCAATATCCAGCCAACAATCACAGGCCAGTGTTTATTGCTTCAGCTGAGTCTTATAAGTTTCATAATAGCCTTATAATGATTCTATTAGTTTTCATGACTAATTTAATTATTAATTTTAATTACAGCTATCTTCAAAACTCCATGTTTCCATTTCAAAGTTTTCTTAAAAACATCCATGTTTTTTTGATTCTACAAACCACATAATTATTTGGCGAATACCTTCAAATATTTGTTATATTGATTCTGTTTCTTTATGAATGGATATTCATAAAATAGTAGTGTAATAATAAATATTTGAGGAGTTACAGTTTGGTTTTTGGACTTTGTTATTTGTAAATATTAAATATAAATGTAATAAAACAATAAACAAAGTAAAAAATTTTTATTTAAATTAAAAATATTATTTACATGTATTCAAATTATATTTCCATGTAGCATTGTTATTACAGGTACAAAGGTCAACACAGTGGTAAAAAATACATTTTTATTTTATCTATAATTATTAAAAATCAACTTGTGGTCTTTGAGGATTTTGTTTGCCATGGGTTTTATATAAAATAACTTCTTATCATGGTTTGGTCCATGTGTCTGTAGACCATTAATTCACCACTTCATCCTGGAAGAAGTGAGTGGAAAAGGAAATGACCTGATAATGTTATTCTTTGAATAAAAAAAGATCGAGAAGGACCAATTGATATTTGAGAAGAAAAACATTAGACTGCAGAAACATCTAGATTTTCTTATTTTGCAAATTAAAATACAATTTTAAACAATATTTTAACTTATTAATAGTATTAATAAAATAAAATGACTTATTGAAATTAACTAAAAGACAGATTGAAAGCATAAAAACAAATTTGTACATTTTGGTCTGTTTATATTTTCATTGGAAAATAGATAAGAACATCTCACATTAAATAATTTACTTCCTTTTCAAAATTTTTTCATCAAAACTTTTGAACTTAAATGCCTTACTGTACAAGTAATAAAAAAAAATAGTCCCCTTAATAAAGCTAACAGAACAAGGGGTAATTTCCTGTTTGAAACAATTATGAAGAAAGATATTTTACATTCTCTTTTTCTAATTCAATTGAAGAACTTATAAAAATGTGGGCCATAAAGGAAGCAATTTTCTCTGTACGTTTTTCATAGGAAAACATTCCTGTATTTTTATTAAGACTATGATGTGCCAAAATCTTAGATCAACGAATATATAAAACAATATTTTGGATTGGGTGGTAAATAATGTTAATGAAGATTAGCGGGGTCCAATAGTGGACCAACCCCTATTTTACAAATTATACGACAGTTCATTTAATTTTACTACTTGAATATATAAAATAAAATATTACAGCCACTGAAAACTTTTTTATGCTACAGAAAGATGAATCTGAATGTCTTCGTGATTGTGACATTGAAGCTTGTCATGGTAGCACAAGTAACGTAACATCAGGTTGATTTAGAAGAGGATGAGAGTGACAATGACTTCGGCACCAACGAATAAACAATTCGATCTATATTATCAACAATATTTCTGAACAAAGTATAAATAAACCAGATCATTTTCTTGTCACCTTCTATTTTAACTATAAAAAATATTTTTTGTACACTTGATTACAATAAAATATAAATTTTCTCAGCCAGAAGTTAGTTTCTATACAATAAATTTTTTTTTCAAAAATTGGTAAAATGTTTGTGCCTGCTTGTTTTTCATACAA
The DNA here is from genome assembly GCA_911387785.2 of Aelia acuminata. NCBI lineage: Eukaryota > Metazoa > Arthropoda > Insecta > Hemiptera > Pentatomidae > Aelia > Aelia acuminata. The sequence goes on along the minus strand of OU426978.1, from coordinate 35,718,500 downwards.
ATGTACAAATGATGGGTAATTTTTATATTAATTTCACTATTAACAGGTCTTTTTATGTAACTATAAACATTCAATGCTATTTTAACTGGTCAGTTAACTATTTATGTTCTGCTTGATTTTTTTCTTTATTTGTATTTAGCTCTGATAGAAGGGAAAATGTTAAATAAAACCTAATTATGGAAACTGAATATTTTATAATTTTTTTTTTCATGACGATACTTCCACTAAATTTATATTAGCCCTCTGATAGTAAACTATACATATTTTTTTTTTGTTCCTCCCTTTCTTCGCCGTTTAGGCTATACATGGTTTCCCGGGCCAGGGGAGTGGGTGGGGGATTAATGCCAAGTATTATTAAATGTCCCCTGGCTCTGGGTTTCGTACTGACTCTCTTCGGGTAGTAAGAGCTATAGAATCCAGTTTTTACATTCCAGTAATGTTAACAACTTCTTTTTAAAACATTGATTGCAAATGTGACAACCCTGGGGTGCGTCACCCCAAACTTATTTAAAAATAAGCTGCACCAAATGCTGCATCTAGTTGTTCCATAATTTGAATCGTCTCCTTTTTTTAAAGATATTTCTATTGCCAGTATAATTACAGCTCATATTTAATATAATATTCATTTTGGTATAAATTATTATTTTTTTTAAATAAACTAAGTGTGTACCAAACCAACTTCGACACGTAATAAAAATTTCCTTTATTTATTATAAATATTTTATTTTTACAAATATAGTAATTAAAGTGTACTTGAGGCATGTTTTTTTATGTTGAAATTAAACATCTTTTTCCTGTTTATTTGGTTAATAAAGTGATTATGTTCCGAAAACCAATGCAGCATCTATATTTTTGTAAACGGTTGGCTTAATGGTAGAATATTGTGACGGACAAGCAGAAGACCTGGGTTCGATTCCCTGGCCCGATGGCCAATCTTTTCTCTTATGATAAAATAATTTAAAAAATGTATTTTTGTAGAGTTGTTTTATTTTTATAAATACATCAATATGTATTTAAACTCTTTATTAATATGTACTTAATTAAAAACAGTGATTGATTTTAATATAAAATAATTGTTACCTATGTATTTTGTTAATTAAAGTTTTAAAGTGATCAGTTATCCCTTTCCATTTGAAATTATTGCGACCTTTCTGTGTAGGCCTTTAATTTTGAACTTTGTTTTGCTTTGAACATCGAAGCATAAGGTTACTTTTGAGTTAGTGTTCTGTTGCTAGTAATAACTGTTTTGTAACATGGTTACTAATTTCAGTTTGAAAATTTTTTATTATAATTTTACATAAACAAAATTATTAAAACCCAAATTGGTTTTACAATATTATATATTTTATTTATTAACTTTTTGTTTGCTTCATTTATCTCAAATGGTCGTGTTAAAATGGATATAATTTATTGTTTTATTTTTTCCTTTGATTATTACATTAAATTTTTTTTTTGTATTCTTAATTGAAGATTTTAACCCTATCATTTAACATCATCCTATCTTCTTCGACGTTTTGGGCATATTTTCCCCCTCATCGTGACCATTATTTGTCTGCTTCTCACACTTGCTTGCATGATTGTCATCTTCAATATAATTTAAAATTTCTTTAATCTAACCTCTATGTGTGACTCTATTACTGTGTCAAGATCTATGATATGAAGAAATTTTAGATAGTATTGAAAATGGCCATCACACAAGCAAATGTGAGAAGATAAATGGTGGTCTTCATGATGGGCAAAAGAGGCCCAAAACTACGAGGATAAGATTATGTGTTAATGATAGATTTATTAACTTCTATGAAAATAGAATAAATGAATGGATTTAATTAAATTTATTGTCCAGCAGTTTATAGTGTTCCATTTATTACTGAAGGGCATTATATATCTAATCACTCTGTGAAAAATTAATTTTGAACTTCCATGCTTCTTTACACGATTTTTGGTGCATTAGTTATGTTGACTATATAAATCTTAAATAATTTTTTAAAAAATTTTAAAAGTTTTTTTAAATGGCAAAAAATTGAATACGAACAAACAAAAACATCCACAGATTATAGAATGCTTATAGATATACAATTAAATTGGTTTTAGTTGAAAAGGTGTGATAAACACTTTTTGGGATTTCCAATTTTTTTCTTTTAGTTATTGTGGAACATAGACCTTGCTGCCATCTCTTCAAATTTAATTTAGAAAGTAAAGTATATCATTTTTTTTTTTTTTTTTTTTTTTTTTTTTTTTTAAGACTTGAATTCTAGGAGGTTTATTTTTAGTTTACAAAAAGTTTGATTTTGTGCAATGACTCCCTTTCAACAAAAACGTATTAATTTTGAGGTCGATTGAGATATTTTTTCTTATGGGAAAAAGTTAAAGAAAATGAACTTAAACATGTAGGAAAGCAAATATGTCTTGTATTTCTACCACACTAATTGATATCACAAACTACTTATAAAAAAATAAATTTGTAATGTATTTAGTTGGCATGACTAAAATACTAAAATTCTAGTAAATCTGCAATATTTAATATAAGGTCTGCAGTGATTTAATATTTATTGACCCCGTAACATTTAATTTTTATATTAAATGCATTAAATTTAAGAAAATAGAATGCAATCATGGTCGTTAGGTATAGTTTTTATGGTCTGAGACCTAATGATATCCTTAATAATATTTTATAAATTTAATTATGAAATATTAAATATATTTTTGTGCTTATGAAGTATTTACAAAGTTGATTCATAATATAACTTATCGTAAATCATGACCCATCAGTTCATCCTTAAAGTAATTATCTTACATGGGTGTTTGTAAAAATACATTCTTTTACACTATCATTGGTCGACAACTTCGCAACTGTGGTATTTAGAGGAAGTTTCAAGCCATGATTCTACCTCTGCACTCGATCCCAGTTCTTCAGTACACACAACTTCATTGAGTGGCATCATCTCCGGTACTCTTCCATTTGGAATAGTTTGCCCTGGTTTCTTCTCCTTGAAAAGCCTCTCTCTGCTACCTGTTACTGCAATCATTGAGGGCCTTGATGATTCTCACGTTTAATATTGATTTCAGGACAAAATTTTATTTTTGTATCAATAAAATATTAAGTTAATTGAATTTAAATTGCTATCAAATACTACTTCAACGCCAAAAGCTGATTACAACAATATAAAATTAAATTTTCATGTATAATTAATAACACAAAAAAAAAAAAAAAAAAAAAAAAAAAAAAGTGGAGCTGTAAGTTAAAGTTGATTTACAAAGCTCATTTACTGCTGGATGATTTGTTAAAATAAGTTGTTACTAGTGACAATTACCATCATAATTTAGAGAATAAGAGTAAGAGTGAATTTTATTCATTTTTTGGAATGTTGGATCGATTAGATACATCATCGATCAGTAAAAATTACCACATTTGTAAACTTTGCTGCTGGGCTGAAGATTTAAATAAGGTATTAAGATGTGAGGTGGAAGGCGTATGCTTATTAAGAAATCAAATTTGTGAAGATAACATAAGAGTGAAACTATAGAAGATAACCAAATGATTTCTCAGGAAATCCTGATGGTGAAGGAAAAACTAAGGAAGAAATTTGAGAAAGGGAATTTAGTGATGGGCGGAAGGAGCCCTTCTTATTGAAAAACTAAAACTAAAATCAACTATAATTGAAATTTCAGTGAATCAAGAAAGGTGACCAAAAGCATTATCCTACCTCTTCAGGCCTCCATTAACTGCTGCTTGGGAAGAATTCTGGGGATCTGGTGGCCTGAGACATCAATAAAAAAGAACTTTGGATTGCAACTAAGCAACTTCCTATCCAACTGGAAGTAACAATTAGAAATTGAAATGAGAAAAAAACACTTTAGGAAGTGCCATAAAAAAAAAAAAAAAAAAAAAAAAAAAAAAAAAAATAACTTTAGTGGAATCGCCAAGGTACAAGAAAAAGAGGAAGACCAAGAAAAACCTGGGGCTCTCAGTTGAAACGGACCTGAATCAGACTGGCATGAAGCAAGCACTATCGCTACGAAAAGAGCGAAACAGAATGCATTTGTTGAATCCCTATACTCTACCAGAAGCCAACGGTGTTAATAATATTTAGGAAATATTTATAACCAAAAAAATATATCATAAATATTTGTAAGTATAATTTGAAAAGAAATATTTTTTTTTTACTTTCCAAAAAATAATTGAATCAAATCACATTCAGCTGTCTAACTCTCCTTATTTAAGCAATTGTATTTTCTAGCAAATTAACTTTAAATAAACTACCAAATTAATTATCAAAATAACATCTTTGATGAAAAAAATAATTTAACTGGCTAAAAATATCTGAACTCCAATTGTATAATTTTTAATAAATCCATTATTATAGGGTAATTGTATATTAACCATTTTTAAAATAGAACTGGGGTGTAAAATATATAATTATGAAATATTAAGATTTTCATTTTATCAGCTTTTTTTTTGTAGTCCAGATATTGCATTATTTTGATTGTGGTTTATCGCTGCTGTGCAAAGAATAATAAAAAGTGAAATAAGTCAGTGCTGTCCTAAGATGTGTTTGCAAATTAGCAGTGTTTGACATATTGGCTGTTAGCCAAAGCATGGAGCAGCATTAGTACGTACCAAAATATCTCCTACAGCATGTATGTTGTAGAAAGCCAAATAAAAATCGTAAGAAAAAAATAATATTAAAATTAAATCCCTAAAATATACTAGTTTATGAATATTATTATTGTATGTTATACCAGAAATGAAATATAAATAACTGAAGTTGAGTAAGAGGAAACCTTTACTAATACTTTATACTTAATATGGCTAAAACAGATCTTAGTTTGGGCAAATTCGTCAAAAAATCAGCAAATATTGAAAGTAATTTATAAAGATTTGAAACTTCTGGGAAATACTCATATGAGGTATTTGAGTTTTCACCCCCTATATTCCCAATTTTTTATTTATTTTTTCACAAATTTATTTTTGGAGAAAATGGTTTATATTACTATTTATATATTATATGTTATTATTACTAATAATATTTATATATTATACCTAAGTATTAAGTAAAATTCTGCTTAAAATTGATACTTCGAGACAACCTATTTTCGAGATAATTGAGTTAAAAGAAAATATCAGTCAACGAAACAGTGTCCCCCATTTGTGCCCCTAATTCTATTTCAAAATTGTTAATATTTTGGAGACCTCTGTTTTATGAAAAACTATTAAACTGCTGAAAAAAAATTATACTATGCATTATTTAAGTGAGTGAACATGCCCTTGAGGTAATCCAGTAAATGAAATAACCATTAGTATGTAAGTTCGGTCTAATTTACATCTTATTTATTTTATTTTATTTTTTTATCTTGTTTCTTTACAACTTCTTACCTTTTATACATAATTACATATGTCATGAAAAAGATAAATATAAAAGAAATACAAACAAGTTGAAAATTTAATGGATAGGAACACTAATGGATATTAAATTTTCGTCCAACTGGATTTTCTTGAAAATGGGTTGGTTGGCCTACTTAAATCATGTATGGTCATGTATCAATCATATTCGAGCAGAATTTTACTTGGAATACTTAATGTAACATTTGTCTTTAAAATATAAACCTATAAGTCTAAAAAGTGAGATAATCTAAAAAAAAAAAAAAAAAAAAAAAATATGGGAATTAAGAGAAATGGGGTGCAAGGTGCCCCCTCTAGTGGTGCGAACTTTTCTGTATCTTACTACTACATCCCTTATCACTATTTTACCAAATTTTGAAACTTTAGAAATTATTTCCCCTATTTTCTGTTTTTTGCCAATTTGCCTGTGCTAATTTTCTTTTACTGGATTATCTTGAAAATTGGTTGTCTCACTTCAAAACATGCATAGCATCATTTTTGAGCAGAATTTAACTAGGAATATTTTTTATATAAAAGATTCCTTCAAAATACAAACCTTTTTTTTTCTTTTTTTTTTTTTTTGTTACCCCTACCTGGCCATGTGTGGCATAAGGGGGGTTACTCTAGAGGTGTAACCAACCTATCCTAACCATGGTGGGAAGGTCGAGATTTATTCCATGGGACCTCCACGAAATAAAAGTCAACCACCCCAGGGCGGATTCGATCGGCCGCCGTTCGGCTCGAGCGTGCTAAAGCGGGTCACACTCAAACACGCTCGGCTATCCCGGCCCTCAATATACAAACTGTTTTCTACAAAGAGTGAAGAAAAATAAAATTTATAAATGGGAATATTGGTGTTAGGAACGAGGGATAACCCCCCCCCCCCTGCGGGTGGGAAATTTTCTGTTTCTTACTACTACACCCCTTCTGAATATTTTCCCTGAGTTTCAAAGCATTATAAATTATTTTCCCTATTTTTTCTAATTTGCCTTTAGTACATATCCCTTTTTTAAATTTAAGTTTGTTTAAAGTGATAAGCCATCCAAGTTTTAAGGATGTATCCAACTGTTCCAAGACATTGTGAATTCAAACTTCAAACAATTTAAATTTGAAAAAAAGAAATTTGTATTTTCTGGGCTTGATTTTGAATTAACGAATAGTATATGACATTTATAGTTAATTTTCTCTTTGATGCTGCTATCAGCATTTACTTGAGAATCTTCTTTTTGGTTTCTGTTCCTTTTACCATGTCTTTCATCTTTTACACTGCTATCCAAAAAAGCTTGACAGAGTTGCATCCGAACCATCCTCTCAGATCTTTTACATAAAAATGTCTTTTTTCTTCTCAATTTTTCTTGTATGATAACCTAAAGTAATACACATCTTTCCCCTCAAATTACCTGGTCAAAGTAACTTAATTTCTTTCTTTTGATGCTTATGATAATTTATTTTTCTATCCCCTTCCTTTGGAAAATTTCCTCATTTGTGAAAAAATTAAGACATGAGATCTTGAGCATCCTGCGAAGAATTCAGAGGATTCAACCTTTTTGAGTTGGCTTTGTTTTAAGGTCCATGATTCCAACACAGAAAAATGTAACATTGAACTATACAAATTCTTAGTGTAACATTTAAGTTTCTGACTGTTATGAAAACTAATAAATTCCTAGAGCGTCTTTAGATTGTGGCGGTGTGATCGTTACTGTCTTCAAATAGTGTTCCCAGGTATTGGTGCTGTCTCACTTTCTTGACTATATTGGAATGAATGACTATGTTAGGTGCATTCTGCTGCTAGGATAATGCATAATGGCCATGCTTCTGTTATTCTTCCCTAATAAATTCTAGAAGTCTGTGCATTTCTTGTAGTATCTAGTATCTAGTATCACCCTTAATTTGAACAGTAATTATGGTAGTATTGTCTTCACCAACAGCATTGTTTCTTTTTAATTTGCAGGTTACTTCACCTAACTCCTCTGTATTTAGGAAATGGTTTCCTTCCATCCAAACCCTCCAGGTTCTCTCAGCTGTATTTTACTATTTATTATTTAACTGAATCAACTATTGTTCAAAAGGACTAGTAAGTACCTTCCTTAGTAGCATGCCTTCCTTGCTTCTGGATCCATTATTAACACTTTCTTAAGTGAACATGTTAAAATTCTGCCTCTGAGAGATGCTTTGAGACAGCTGGTCCCAAGCCTGGATAAAAGAGGAGGGCTTCAACATAAGGTAGGCTAACAACCCTATGTACATTAAAAATACATTAATTAAAATTAAAAATCAACAAAAATGCCCCCTATTTCAACCTAATATTGTTATATGGCAATTTTCTGGTTTTCATCCAACTATCACGAAATATCTAGACTGTTAGTTTGGAATGTGGATGAACTCAGAATGAGTGAATTAACTTCTTTTAAGCAATTTTTCCTTTACCTTTTGTGAAAACTTTTGTAAAGTAAATATAATGTATAAAATATGTAATAGCTTTACGGACTAACAGTTAAAAATAATTTGTAAAAAGCTATGATTATATAGCTATGATGTAAGGTTTATTGCAGGACAATGACATTCGAAACATCAAAGAAACAAAAATTATTCATAACCATTTTAAAAAATGTTTATTAATATCAATTCAAAATAAAAAATTATAGTTTTTATAATATATTAACGTTTAATATAATATACATTTTAATGTAATATGTATTGTTTTGCTATAAAGTTAATCTTAACAGTACTCATATTTGAAAGAAAAAGATAATAAAAAGATTGTTACTATCTGTCTCGGAGGAGATCCATTTGAAGATACAATTCAGAGAAAAATATTTGACCTTAAATATATGCATATATTTTGTTTATAAGTACATGTAAAATATTAACCTATCCTTAGGTCATAGTTTAAAAAATCACAGTTTAAATTATTAGCTAAACAAATTACCATTTTCATTAGAATTTTGGCAAGCTCCTGATAATATTGCCTTATGTTTCACTAGGGCTTTGAATGATGGATTTTTGTGGTCGCCTGAAGCCAGTGAAGAAGTTATACTCGGTAGCCTTATGTCAAGGTGGTAACCTTTTTCTGTAACAATCTAAATTAAACAATCAATTTATTAATAAGAGTTAATATATATGTACATATATTTAGGCAGCATTTTGCCGAAGGGAATAAATCTACATTGCTTGTGTTTTAATTAAACTTGCCAAAGTTAATGACCTTAAAAATTCTGGAGGGTTTCAAATTTGTTAATTTTCTTTTTGCCTCAAACATCATTTTATTCATTTTGAAATATGAATTTTATAAACTGGTTGATGACTAATGAATTTAATAAGGGTTTGGTAATTAATATTTTTTTAATATAGGAAAAACATTTTATTTCCAAAGTTTTTTTTCTACTACAATTTGCTATTTTAGATACTTTCACCTAAAGATAGTAGTGATTTTCTGCTGAAGATGAACTCAGATATTACATAAAATCATCTCATACTCAATTTTGCACTTTTTGTTGATTCCCTTCTATATTTCATATATTTGTATTGGTTATAATACTATTAAATTCTTTGGAGAGGGAACAGTTTATGTTTAGAAATTGAAATATTTTTCTTTAAGACATTACTTCTTTTAACTATTTTCACTATCAATTTTTTCAGTAGAAAAATGAAAAATCCTGACACTACAGAAAAGTTGGGTTTGGACCAGCACCCCTGACTCAAGAATGCTGAAGTAGGAAAAACACGTCTTTCATTCACTTAATCACTACAGAATATTGATTAGAAATTATTCCATAGAAGAAATTAGATGTCTTATTATCAAGATACCTGCTTTTGACTCTGTCAAATTTTCCTTGATAAATAAAAGTTTTAAATTTTAAGTTTCTTGTCCTAAAAACACTTTTGATCCTGGCCATTTGCTCAGATTAATTAATAGCTGAGTTTATTAATCTGTATTTTAAAAGTTTATCAATTTGTAGTTTTATTAAAATTATAGATATTTTAAGACTGATTTAAACTCAGTTTATCTCTTGCTTTGTTGATTGATAAATTATTTTAACATTAAATTATCAAAAATCAAGCATGAAAGAATGCATTTAATCATGTTAAAACAGTCCTACATTATTAATGCCTTTTATTTTTCTTGTACAAAGGTAAGTTAGAAATACTTATTTTGAAAGTTAATATATTTTCATATAGTGATTGTGACTGTTATCGCTAGCTGATAAAAAGTGTCACCTTATTGTTCATAGCGTACAGTTTCGTTGTTATGTCTCTAGCTATTAAGGTGGACATGACTGTGGCAAGATACGTTTCCTTTGCGAACAGGTATTCAAGCGATGTCCTCTGCCAGTATAAGTATCTACATGAAGTAGCAGCTACAATCGACACCTATGAATATAGTTTGTTACTTAACAAATAATATATTATATACATATATTCATTTCAATAATAATAATATATTAATCATACATTGGAGAGATGACATTCTAAATTCAACAAAGTCACTATTTTCATGGTAATTATGTCATATTGGGAACCGTTTAATTGCTTAAGATTGATCCATCTAGATTATGTAATCTTATTATTAGATAATAAAGAGCATTTAGATTTTGTCGAACCATGTACCCAAACTGCCTATCTTGGACACCTTTGGCTAATCTTTCTATTATTGTATTAGCTGAAGATGCCTGAAGCAGATTTTTCAGTTATGTGGTTTGATGTTGTCTATAAGTACCTATAGAATATATCACAGGGTAATAAAAATTGGGTCATGATTGTGTATTAATTCTTCTTTCCTTTTTTTTTTTTTTTTCCAACCTCTAGTCTTTGTTATAAGAAAAGAGAATTAGGAAAAACAATATACCTTGAACTTGTCGTCCATATTTGCTCTACTTTCAAATTCAGGCGAGTCCAGAAATTCACAGGCCAAAATAGGATGTAGGAAATGGCCATCACAAAGGACATTCAGCTTTCCAGACAAAAGCAACCCAAGCCTATCTGTCCTTGTTAAATTTTGTAATGCATAAGCTTCACCTGCGTGCAGTGACATGATTTGAGCCATATCATTGTTTATGAGTTTTTTGAACTGAATTCTTGTGACCTGAAACACACGCAAACAGTATTCTTTGGGGAGAACTTTAATTTAAAGCAAAAATGTTCTAAATGGTAAAATTTTCATGTTTTTCAAAACCAATTTTCGATTTTTATCATAAAATATTAACGAAGAAATATTGAAATTCTGATTTCCTATGGGTTGTGTCAATATTATCAATCAGTATTGTAATTTCTTATACCTATTTCAGAGCATAATATATTTCCTTACACTTACAAATGTATAACATCATGCACAATTCTGTAGCATGTAATGAAACCTAAAGAACATGTAAGTTCTTAGAAAATTATGGCTTTAAACCTTTTAAAATACATAGTAACTAATATTTAAATAATTTTAAATTTTATTGTCACACCTTGAAAGGCACAAATAGCGTATGGTAAGCTTCTTCCAATTCTGGATCAAACTTAACTGGCCTCATCCTATAAAGTAAGAATATTAACTGGAATAAATTGATGATAGTATAGCAGCTGTTCCAAAAGAATATGTCTGGTGCGCAAACAATAATCCATGCCCATGCGGAAAAAATGAAAAAGCCTAAAAAAAATAACAGTTGTGATAGAACAAAATATAATTTATTTTAAAAAGTAAGAAAATCTGTACTAAAAATCAAATCATGTAGGTATGTTTTGTTTTATTGCCTACATTTTTTTTTTTTTTTTAATAGATAGTCATTAATAGTAAACCCCATTTTAATTCAAAATTAACAAACAGTTTCAGGACTTCAACAAACTGTCACAAGAAAAAATCTTTTTTAAAAGTTGTCCATGCTTGCAGGGAAAATATATGGAGTAATTGGCAAGACTAAATTTATTGGTTCGGTATTAGGAGAAACGTTTCTCTTATATTTGGAGATGCTGGATGTTGAAAAAACAAGCTACCATGAAATGGTACCCAAATGTGCCACTTTTTGAAGGTTTTCATTAATAGCTCTTAGCAATATTAACCTAGAGCTTTTTTACATCTGGATTGGGTACACAACAGGATACACATTATTGTGCCTCAGAAATGCATAAATATCCGATGTGAGATATTTTTGGGCAGACATTGTTAGCAGTCTACAGTTAAAATGAACTAAAAAGTATTTTACCTGTGATTTTTTCTATTTAAAATATTTAATGAAACTGATTAGAAAATTTATTGTAATGTATCTATTATTTTGTTGATTTTGCAAAGTGAGCTGCATATTAATAATATTTACCTAAAACAAGTGCTGCATGCATAAACAAAATTCCTTTTTTTGTAGAAGGCACTGCGTATGAAACAAAGAAGCAGGCATTGGCCAGCTGGAAAATCAAATGCTGGGGTGGCCTCCAGTTTTCACACCATCCGAGGCTAACTGCAAGTAAATCATCATTCTGATTAAGATTAAAAATTGTATTCCATCTTCCCGAAATTACTTAAGAAAAATATTGATAAACATTCCACTGTTTTGAACCTGATCTGTTTGTAAATAATCCATGGTACGTGACTCTTAATGCAGTTTCTTCAGTGCAGCAGCATTAGACTTCGGTGTTACATTTGTTCCTAAACCCAAAAACCAATAAAATAATTACAGCATTTATCTTTCTTCAGCTTTGTCATCATTTTATGCTCAGCAAGAACAAAAATTGTGCCAGGTCATTGGTGCTTCTTTCATCGGCAGACTCAGCGAAAAACTATCAACTAAATGTCAGAAGCTGCTGATATCTTTTAGCATCACATTCAGGACGTAAGTTCTTGTCATGAGGTATCAAGGAATCTTATAATATTGTATAATGATTATATCATAAAATGCCTTTGAATATTGCAATATAGCAAGCTTTGATTATTTACAAACAGATGGCAGTGCAGCAGCTATCAGCAGTACAGCTTCGCTTAGTAGTTAGTAAAGACATTACTGCTGATAAATTGCTAATGGACAGTATAACGTATATTACATGAATAAGATAATCTTCATAAAAAATATAAATTAAAAATAAGAAAAAATATACACATAACTTATGTGTATACAAAAAATTTGTAAAGCTTTGATAGTAAGTAAGGCAATCTACGCTACATCGGGCATCAAATTGTCATTATATAATGTAGTATATATATCAATTTCTAATTTTTTGTGGGTGCTGAGACATTAGAATATGCCCACAGTGTTTTATGGCTTGTCCCAAAGGTGACTAAAAGGGCCACTGTCTGTTGATCTTAATACCCTTTCCTTTTCCTTTCTACAACATATACCCTCATCCTCCCAATTTCCTTTTTCTACCAATATTTCTCTAGAGCTACCTTCTTAACTGGAACAAGGTTCCAAATGCTAAGTATGACAAATGTTTCACAAAACCATTGCTCTCTAAATCTAAGGGTTGGTCATAGGGCTAACAACCGTACTCTGTCAAAAACCAAATGACAATGGAATGGATTCAGGTTATGAGCTGGACCGATTTAAGGTTAGGATAATCACAAGGAAAAGAACAGCTACCGGCAAACTTGAATGTAGAAGTTTGTACCAACAAGGTGCTAGTAAAGTGTAGAGAGAGGGCTATTGAGATATAAGATATACATAGCTAGTTTATAGGAGATTAGGGAGAAATCAACAGAAATAGTAAACCAACGTAAACAGATTATTCAGAAATTAATAGTAGGACTATAGGACCAAGTATTTTGTTTGGAACTGGTTAACTTATAGGAATGGCAGTAAGCATGATGTGGCCTGTGAAAATAGGATTAGAATAGCTTAGGGACTGTAGCAAAATACTGTAGACTGACAAACTGCAACGAACTGCCGTTTGTGTTAGCAACGAAGAGATATGCAATGAAATCTGGATGTTGCCAGAAAAGAGCTCAAGAAATCAAATTAATAATATTTTAATAGATGAAAGGTAATAGCAGAGTCGAAGAGCTAGTCAAAACTAAAGCAACCAACTAGAAGCAGGACCCAAGGATATTCAAAAGGTCTTTGTAGATGAAAAATATTATAATGCAAGTCATATATGTATACATTTATTGCAAAGGAAACCTTTGTCCACTTCATTTAGTTTTATTTATTTATAGTTATTGATGATAGTATAGCAGCTGTTCCAAAAGAATCTGTCTGGTGCGCAAACAATAATACTGTAGACTGACAAACTGCAACGAACTGCCGTTTGTGTTAACAACGAAGAGATATGCAATGAAATCTGGATGTTGCCAGAAAGGAGCTCAAGAAATCAAATTAATAATACTTTAATAGATGAAAGGTAATAGCAGAGTCGAAGAGCTAGTCAAAACTAAAGCGACCAACTAGAAGCAGGACCCAAGGATATTGAAAAGGTCTTTGTAGATGAAAAATATTATAATGCAAGTCATATATGTATACATTTATTGCAAAGGAGACCTTTGTCCACTTCATTTAGTTTTATTAGTTTTTTTACCTTAATTTATGGATGTTTGAATTTCATTACTTAGTCTGTCTTCAAAGCATTATTCATCATGCAGTACTATTCTATTATCTAAGCAAAGAAAGAAGTATGTCTAAAATATGATTTATGTATTCTAACAATTTTAATGAAATATTTACCTATAATATTTACAGATTTTGTTTTGTTTTCTAATAATTATCTACAATATTTTCTTAACTCTACTTGCACATTGATGAGATTGGCCTACTATTGTGATATGTACTGAAGCCTCAAATTAGTTCTAATAAAAATATTTATTTACAGTATGGAAACTTTTCTACCTTCTGAATTTTTATTTCATTAGTATTATATTTTTATTTTACATACTCATTTATTCAATCAAGTGTCACAAATAATCTTTTAAATCCCAAAATCTTATCAGAGGGTCAAAACTAAATAATTTTACTCTAAATCACATTTTTCAATAGCAATTACAGTATCAGACAAAATCTTCAGAACACTTCATTTATTGCTCGTTTCTAAATAAATACGTGATTTAATGTAATTTTTAATCCAGAATGAAACTATAACATAAATATACTAGGTTTGATTAAATCCGTTATGAGAAAGAAAAATATTTATAGTTTAAAAAGTTTCTTGTGTTCAAAAGTTTCCAAGGTCTGTTGATTTTCATTATTAGGGATTACCTTTTATCTTAAAATATTTTAGTTCACTTCTAAAAGTGACTTGTATCACAAGTTTAGAAGTGCGTGGAAGAATTGTCATATTTATACAAAACAAGAAATCTTATCATGGAATTGCTAAAATTTTAAAAGTTGATACAAATCATGTTAACAATTTTATAAAAAATGAGATGAAGGTTTCAGTGATGTGGGAAACACGGTTTATTTTTTCTGTTATATTGAGGAAAAACTGCAGTGATCATCAACACTAAGTTCCGATTCCGAAGAAGTTCCGATTGAGAAACCTAGTAAAAATTCTTTTTCATATCTTTATGTTCATAATTTAATTTATTTCCACTAGAGAAGCAACCTAATAGCCAGAAATAATTCCCTAAATTATAATTTTTCTGCCGCCATGGTTAACCATTGGAAATCGGTGTAATTGATCGTTCCTTTTGTAGATCGTTTGCCTTAAAAATCTCTCATCACTTTCAAATAAATAAAATGTTGATTCGTTGGGAAAGGCTAAATTTACCTACAGCTCTACGGGCCAGTCTCGGTGATAAATACAAAATTTTGGATGGGTGTCCTTATTTTTTTTTTTATATTGGGTTTTTTTACCCCCCCCCCCCCCCCCCCCCCCACTTGTCCAAATAATTTGAAATATTTTAATCTCCTAGACAAGATATTCCTTTAATTGAAATCCCAACAGCTATTTCATACACATCTTAAATAGTATTTTGACTTATTTTTAAATCTGAACTAAAATATTTTCTCAATAATAGGTAATCCATAATAATAAATAAGCTACAGACCTTATACAGCTAGCATCCGAAAACTTTTGAACACCAAAATTTTTTCAAACTATAAATATTTTTCTTCCTGGAGAAGAAGAGGATGGTCTGGGTTACACTCAAATAACTTAATAAATAACAAATTACCTCATCCCAGCTTGGCCCAGTCAATCATGAAAACCTCTAATATATTTACGAGTATGTTTGATCATGCTGCAATTTCGTTCTGGACTAAAAAATTCATTAATTCATCTATAAGTTTTTAGAAATAAGCGATAAATGAAGTGTCCAAAACTTATGATCAATATTGTATGTGTTAAATGAAAATGGTGGGGGAAGGCAGTCAAAACATTTTCCACCCCAACCATTTCCTCTTCACTTTCTACTGTCAAATATTTTGTCTCAAATATCAGTTTTACTTATGAACCGGATAAACTTTCTCCTTGCTCTATATTAATCTCATTGTTACCTTATTTCAATGTCTTTACAAATATTGGTTTAAAGCAACATCCTGTTGTAGAGGTGAATAGTTGGTTTTCTTGACTTGGAGACAAAATTTATTCTGAAAATAATTTTTAGTCATATTCCTGTTGTTTTTTGCTTTTTAAAAAAATATTCAAAGTTTTATGGAAGGATAAAAAACAATAAAATAAAAAATATATATATAATTCAAAATCAAAGATGCACTATTAAAGAATCTGATAAGCTAGTGAAATTTGATTACATTTAATTTTTGTTTTCTTAATGATGCAATAATCACAATACGCAATAGAAATTTTAATACACAATACTTGGTCAGGTGTGAAACATTGCTCTTAAATGCACAATTAGCGTTGAATAATATTTTAAATTATATTTTATAATAAAGTTATATTTCAGTAATATTAAGTCGGCTATTAATTTCTCCTTTTGTTTCTGTCTTTGTTTATATTTTATATTTTAATCAGTTAAACTTACTTATGCCTAAATAAGTTGTATAGTTGAACGGGCCTTCTTCCCATGTGATGTTATTATTCCAAGGGCGTACATGTATGACCGTTGCTCCACGGTCATATAGACCCTGGTCTTGTGACATACTGGACACTATACATGACAAGTAATTATTTTATGATAAAAGTTATTAACGAGTACAGTTAAAAAACAACAACTGACAGGCGTTAGCATTAGTTAATTTAAAATATAACTTTTAATCAATATGAATTGATTAAACATTACCATTTTTTTACTTTGATGTTGTATTAAATATTTGTACATAAATGTCAAGCAGTTTTAATTGATCTTAATATATTGTTTGTTAAGTTGATTTTTTTTTTTTTAAATAAGCAATAATCAGAAAATTTAAAAATATCTGTAAACTACCTTCTATACTATACTATGTTAACACATGCCTATTTAAAAAAACAACTAATTTTCTGTGAATAGCCTCTAGCTAAAGCTAGTCTACCTAATGATAATAAAGAGAAAAAAAAATATGATTCAATATTTTTATTAACTGGAATCTTTGATACAAGGCTCACCTCTTAATTTACATTACAAAAACAAGAATGAGTTGTCAACATCAAACTTTAAAACATGTGGAAAGAAGTGTGTGCTTAAAGTGATGGTGTTTTCTCCTCCACATTATTGATCCCTACTGAAAGACCTTTAGTTGACTCCCTTACTGACAGGTAGCACTTCATGCTCTACCATTTAGACCTTTAGTGCTTTATGCCATGTTAAAGATGAGTTGAAACTGGATTTTGTATAGAGGAAAAATTATTAATGTGTACTTTAATACAAATAGTATTTGTATCTAATTACCAATAAGTGAACTATCAGGAAAAGTTATAACTAACATAAAAAAAGTATGAAATGGATTACAAATAAATTATGATTCATTAAATAACATTTTTTTTTTCAGAATTTCATTTTAATTAATGTTAACAATATTTTTTTATTGATGTAATTATTATAAAGAAAACAACATCTTCTTAAGCAGTACTTATAAGTACTTAGTCATAAGTTTTTATGAACTTTATCCATAAAAACTTATGGGTATGAACAAGGACTAGGTCTGAAATGTTGCAAGAACTCACACATTAGATAAGCTTCTTCTTTCTAATACATTCAAATTATAATAGATATTAGGGAAACATTTCTATTTGTATGAACAATATGATATAATTTACCAAAATAGTCTATTCATGATATGCTATTGGGAGTTGGGCAGTAGTTAACTTATTCCGGTAGTTCATTACATTTTTAACTACTAACTACAAGTTAAGTAGTTACATTGAGCAACTGTTTATTAACTACTAGTTGGTAGTTAGAAATGAACAACTACTTTTTTAACTACGTTAGAAGTAGTTAATTAGTATTCTTTACTACCAACTACTAGTTAGAAATTTTTTTAGCTACTATTGCTAGTTGGTAGCTAAAAAGTAGTTAACTACATTTGTAGCTAACTACTTTTGAAAGGTTTTCTCCTACAAGCAGTCCTCGACTAATTATCAAGCCCCTAGTCTTTTGAGTCTAAGTTTAATATTTGGTTATCACTTTTGATTGGCTCTTGTTGATAACCAATACAACTTTGAATCAAAGGAGTGGGGGACATGACAACTCCTCGAGGACTGCTTGTTGGAATAAACCTGAAGTTGACTAGTAAATAATTTAGCTTTCTGCCATCTGAATTCTGAACTTTATTTCTTTAAGGTTTCTAGAAAAGAAGGAATCTCTTCCATATTTTCTTTAATTTCTTTATTCACTCAACTTTTCATCACATCTTTCAGGGATATCTGTATTATAACACTGTAGTACATTTTTAAGACTCCATAACCATCTGTTTGTCAAGAAAAAGTTATGTAAGTTACATATGTCATTGCTTCAATAATAATTAACATTTAATACTATTCTTCTGTGGTTGTGGAGCTATTTCCATTGTGACACTTTTCTATTTCTTTAAATAATTTAATCCTCCTACAATAAATATGAATCTTGGCCATTTTCTTATAATTTTTGCTATATTTTTCATATTTCCTGTTACTGATTGTATTGTTATCCTACCAATAAAGAAAGCAATTAAGGTAAGCTATTCTTTTTATTCATAAAATCAGAACTACCATCTGGTTACAGTCATCAGTAGTTTTACATAGAAGTTAAATAATCGCAATTACCAACTGCACTTTTTAGTTAGTACTTAGAAAAGTCTTAACTACTTTTTTTAACTTGTTGTTGGATGAATTTAAATACAAACTACTAGTTAAAAAACGCTGTTGCCCGCTGTTAAATACTAAATACAAATGTAGTTAGTAGTTGTAACTACAATCAAACACAGTAGTTGTAGTTAGTAATTACAAATACATTTTGCTACAAGTACATGTTGCCCAACCCTGGCATTTGGTTAAGTAAACAATTTACCCACTTAATAATGTCTATTAAGGACTAAGAAAAATTCTTTTTAGGATCTTCGGAGTAGTCCTTATCGACGGAAACTGGAGAAGGAGGACGAACAGCAAAATTTATCATTATATGTATACAGGTAATACCTTTTCATATGATACAAAATATTTTTAAAAATAGGGTAACATTGTATTATTTCTGTTCCATTTTGGCATTTAGTAAGTTGTAGGTGGGGCTTTGGCATTCTTGTAGAAACTGTAGACTACAATAACGAAGTAGGCAACCAATAATAGGTTGATTAGCTGTACAAGGATAGATGGACCACCTTGAAAGATTATAGCAATGATTCCAATGATGAGGATTACCAGGTAGACAGAAGCTGCTGTCAGCCAAGTTTTCAGATACCTCATATTTTTCCTATAAACTCCATAAAGTAGATAGACACCCATCAGGACAATAAACACTGATACAAGGAGCTGAAACATATAAGAAGACTCAGTCTTCTAGCTGCTCTTCAAACCTAACGACGCTACAGTTACTGTCTGCAAAATGCCAGACATATCTCAAGTACAAACATGTTGCTTTTGCTGTACCACAGAGGTGGGAAGTAAAATTATTGGATGGTGGCTTCTGATCAGTGGCATATTAGAAGTCTTCTTCTTCTTCTTCTTCCTCGTTCTTCCCATCAAATGGTCACTTCCTCTGGTAATAAGTGAAGAAAGTCGGCAGTCCTCCTGAGGTCCTCCAGGGTCCCGTAGAGCTTTGCTTCCATCGATCTCGGTTCTGGCCAAATCCTCCTCCTAGCCTCATCGAAAAGGACACAGTCTTGAAGCACATGCTCAGCTGTTTGTTCTTCCCCACCACAGGTACACATAGGACTATTACCTATTTTAAACTTCTTGTAGAGATGAGCATTCAGTCTGTTGTGGTTAGTCCTAAGTCTGAATACCATAATTTGTTCATTTCTATTTAGTTTGTGGTAGGGGTCCTGGGGGTTGTTTTTAGGATGCCTGGTGTTCCATCTTTGTCTTATCAGGGCTCTGTTTATTGTTTTTACCTCGTCCAATGAGAGACAAGCATCTATTTGCTGTTTAAGTGTTCCAGCCTTTGCCAATTCATCCGCTCTTTCATTACCCCTGATACCACAGTGTGCGGGAATCCATTGCAGAACCAATTTATTGCTGATTTGGTTGAGCTTCTCTAGCTCAGATGCCAGTTCAAAGCATTTTTTGCCCCAATTTGATTTTAGAGCTCCCAGGACTGATGCGGCATCCGTCAAGATCACTATTTTTTTGTTCAGCTGGTTTGGTAGAGCAAGGATTATCCGCACGGCGCCCACTATAGCTTCTTGCTCAGCCCGATAATTAGTTGAGATTTGACCTGTAGGGATCGACATTTCAGTGGTACTGCCATCCGGAAATTCAATATATATCCCAGCACCACCATCCTTGATTGCTTCAGTAGCTGAGCCATCCGTATATATTCTTGTCCATTCATAGCTTGGGTAGTGGGTATTAATGTGTTTCAGGCTGGTGGCTCTCAACTCATGGATTAGCATATCCTCCTTGTTGTCTATTTCTGGTATAATGCTGACAATATCAGGGCGTGATGTTTTACTCCAAGGGGGCAGAACGTTTGCTAAATCTACACATGCAGCTTCCACATTTCTCATTCCCAATTCTGTCAGCAGACTCTTTGTTCTCTGGATAGGACTTTGCCTCTTTAGTCGCGAGGAATAACCTTGCTTGGCTCTTTCTTTGAGAGGGTGGTCCGTCATGCATGTAGCCTTCGAATTTAAATTAAGATATTTTTAGTCTCTCCTGTCCTCTATGCTTTGTAAACCAGTGATGGTTTCCATTGTGTTGATAGGAGTTGACTTCATTGCGCCTGTGATTATTCGAAGGCTGTGATTTTGTACACAGTTAATTTTTTTAAGGTTTGTTGGTGCAGCAGTACCCCAGCTTGTAATACCATATTCTAGTACTGGTCTAACATAACCTGTGTACAGAGTTTTGAGCGTTTTTTCGTCTGCTCCCCAAGTAGAGCCAGTGATTTTTTTTAGTAGGCAGGACCTTTTTATACCCTTTTCAGCCCATTTTTCAATCTGCCTCTTCCATGTTAGTCGTGGGTCTAATTTAATCCCAAGATAGGTTGGGGTATCATCTTTTGCTAGTATGTCTTCCCCCACTCTGAGATTTATTTCCTGCGGGATATTGGGAGAAAGACTGAAAACTGTGAATGTTGTTTTTTGCTTGTTCATCTTCATGCCCCATTCCTCAGTCCATCTGTGGAGATTATTCAGTGCTTCTTGCAGCCGATACCTTATAGAGCCAATTAAATTAGATCTGCTCCACATAGCTATGTCGTCTGCATATAGTGAGGCTTTTACACCGACAGGTAGGTCCTGAATAATATCATTTATGAAGATGATAAAAAGGGTAGGTGACAGAACAACCCCCTGGGTGTGTTGTGTGGAACTCCATCCTGTGGAACAAACCCTGTGGAACTCCATTTTTACATTCCCTGCAGCGACTTCTCTGACCGTTTATGTGCACTCGGGCTTTTCTATTGTGGAGATAGTTCCTCAGCCAGATCAACATCCGCCCTCCTATTCCGCTTTCTGCAACTTTATATAGTAGACCTTCTTTCCAAACTTTATCAAATGCTTTTTCAAGGTCTACCCATATTGCAATTGTGTGCTCCCCCTTTTGGAATCCATCCTCTATGTCTTGGGTAATGTGAGCTACTTGATCCTCTGTGCTTCTGTATTTTCTGAAACCTGCTTGTTCTGGTATAAGCATTTTCTTCGATTCCAGATACCAAATTAGTCTGTTGTTTACCAGCTTTTCCATAAGTTTCCCAAAGCAGCTTAGTAGGCTGATTGGTCTATAGCTATTCACATCCCCTTTCGGCTTTCCAGCTTTTTTTATAGGGATTAAGGCTGCTTCCTTCCAGCATTGTGGAAATGTTCCACTTTTCCAACTGTTATTGAAGAGTTTTAAGAGCCTTTTCTTTGCCTTATCCCCGATGTTAAGCAAAAGCTCATTTGTGATGCCGTCAGTACCTGGCGAGCTTTTTGGTTTGAGGGAGGATAAAGCTTCTTCAAGTTCCAGCGTTGTAAATGGGGAATCCAGTTCATGTGTCTTCTTCTTTGCATCCCTTATGTGTAGGTTCAACTTTTTTTGAATAACCTTCCTCCTTTGCTTTTTTGTTTCTGTATTGCTCTGGCAACTTATGTGATCCACTAGGAGGTTTGCTGCTGTTTTACCACCATAGGGTTGTTCTTCATGGACTATTGTTATGGGATCATATTTGTTTACATCCTCTGCTAGAACTCTGGATAGTTTCCACAGTTTTTTTCCTTCTTTATCCATATTTAATTCTTCTGTTTTTTCTCGCCACGTCCTTTTTTTGGATGTTCCTACAGCGAATTTGAGTTTAGCTTCTGCATCCTTCATTCGTATGTTATTCTCAGTAGAGGGGTCGTTCTCTGCACGAACCCTTGCCCTGCTCAGTTCCTCCTCCAACCGTCCAATTTCCTCCGTCCAATAGGGTTTGTAATTTCTCCTTGCTCCCCTTGGTATACTTTCTTTTGCAGCCTTCATTAGTGCTTTTGTAAAAGCTTGGGCTGAGTTATTAATTTTTTTCTTAGATAGTGTTATTTGGGACACATATTTATCGGTTAATACTTTATACTTGGCCCAGTTGGCTTTTTTATAGTTCCATCTGGGGAGTGTGCTTGCTTTTTGCACATTGGGATGGAGATCAACGGTTATTATGATGGGACGATGATCACTACCACCTAGTTGCTTGTCTACCGTCCTAGTCATATTTGCAGCTAAGTCATTGGTAGTGAAGACTAGGTCGGGAGAGGTTGTAGACATCCAGGTTCTGGAATAAAAGGTAGGTGGGTCATATTAGAAGTCATAACTAGCATAGTATTTATGATTCTTCACTGGGATCTAAAAATAATGATTCTCCTGGTAATTATATATTCCAGCTCCTTGTATCAGTGTTTATTGTCCTGATGGGTGTCTATCTACTTTATGGAGTTTATAGGAAAAATATGAGGTATTTGAAAACTTGGCTGACAGCAGCTTCTGTCTACCTGGTAATCCTCATCATTGGAATTATCTTTCAAGGTGATCCATCTATCCTTGTACAACTAATCAACCTATTATTGGTTGCCTTCTTCGTTATTGTAGTCTACAGTTTCTACAAGGACAATGCCAATGCCCCACCTACAACTTACTAAATGCCAAAATGGAACAGTAATAATACAATGTTACCCTATTTTTTAAAAAAATTTATATCACAGCAAAATTTATTTGATTTTTAATGAAAAAGATGTTCTGACAATAAAGCTAGAAAGACTGCGATGGGCTGACCACGTGGCTAGGATGGACAATGAAGCAATCCCTAAAAAGTTACTAACTGAGCCTCTCCATGGCACTAGAAGAAGACTAGTGATATTCTGGGAGTCAGGTGCTGGATGACTGCGGCAGAGAATTGATGATTGGAGGAAGCAAGTGGAGGAGGCCAGAACTCATTGACGAGTACTTATGCCAAGATAGTAATAATAATGTCTATGTTAATGGAAGAGTTTACTGAATATTATAATTTTTTTGTAAACTGTTCGTAGTGACCAATAACATACTAAGAAAATAATATTGTCTTGTACTATTAGTGTTACTACGTCTACTAGTTAAATTTAAACTACCATAAATACAAACTTAACTAAATTACTGTTCAAACATATAGCAAATTTAGGCATTTATGATCACAAATATATAAAAAAATAGTCGGTAATATTATTCTTTTTGAAATTTTTTACTGGGATTAAAAGGTCATCAACTTTTGCCTTTTCTAATTGTGTTATTACTTTTCTAAGCTAATTAACTTTACATTTGGTTGGTTCAACTGCATTTTAAAATCCTAGAAATTATGGAAATTGGAGCCTTTAAAGATTGTCTATAAAAGTACAAGAAAAGATATAACATATAATTAAAATATATATCATGGGGTCACCTGTGGTGTTGTGGTTAGCATGGCAACCTACAATACTAAAGATCGCGGGTTCAATTCCAGCGGTGGCCCTAGGATTTTTTAATGGGAGTAAAAAATCCTTAGCTATGCCGTCCCTCGGATAGGACGTAAAATGGAGGTCCCGAGCCTGTACGATGTCAGGTACTCGTTAAAGATCCCTATCCTAATTATACCTGGATAGGCAAAATTTAGGACTCCCACTGTAGCATCGTCCGATTAGCCTAAGCAGCATAAAAATGGACGTTAAACAAACAAACAAACAAACAAATATATATCATATACCTTAAGAAAACGTTTGGGAGAGATTTAATGAAAGAAAATTTGTTTTTAAGTAGAAAATCCATAAATTTTAATTTTTCTTCTTAATTAAGAGTGTTGCTAAATTATTTTAGCAAAACTCTTAATTAAGAATAAATAGATCTAAATAAAATAATATAAGATAAGATCTATACAAAATTTATTTTTACTTTTTCTGATATTTTGAAAGCTAACATCCAGATTGTTTTTTTCCCAGACTGTTCAACAATAATCTATATAAATAAAGATGAAATTCTGTTTGTTTGTTTGTTTATTTGTTCTTTATAGAAATCCATACCGTTTGTCCTAAATTCTCCGAATTTCGCTCAGTGGTACTTTGATACCAGGTGCGAACACCCGTCTATATTAAAATTGCATAGCTTCAGCCAATCTCTGGGTATATTGTTTATTGTTATAAAATTCGTCATGATCTCCCTTTACAATGGTTTTTTTTTACGAAATCGACCGTTTGAGTCGAAAAAACGGCCTTTAAATTCATTTTATAGATTTTGAAGAGGCCAACAAGGTCCGGTAAGACCGTCCCTTGGCAGGCGTCGAGTTCTGGGATTTTTAAACCACATTTTTTTTTTTTTAACATTACAATACGTTTATTCACATGTATGGTAAATTCATTTTTTAAAAATGCCTCCTAAGAAGCGAGCTTCAATAGGAGTAGTGAGCTCAAAAGCTAATAAACAACGTCAAATACGAGCAGCTGAAACTCTCGACGAACATCAAAATAGGATTGAACAACAGAGGCTTGGACAGGCAGAATCGCGGGAAACTGAGTCTGCCCAGGAATACGAGGCCCGCCTTGCGCGACAGAGGCTTAGGCAAGCCGATTTGCGAGAAGCTGAAACTGCAGGGCAATATTTCTGTTTGTTTGTTTGTTCTTTATAGAAATCCATACCGTTTATCCTAAATTCTCCAAATTTCGCTCAGTGGTTCTTTCATACCAGGTGCGAACACCTGTCCATATTAAAATTGGATAACTTCAGCCGATCTTCAGCTGATATTCTTTATCCTAATAAAAATCGTAATGATCTCGCTTTACAATGGTTTTTTTACGAAATCGACCGTTTCATAGGAAAATTAAATTTCCCGGGTGAAACCGGGACATACAGCTAGTAAATAAATACAAATAAAAATTTGATATAATTCCTATTTCAAATGCTTATAAAACGATTGAAAAATGAATTACTTCGATCCCGGCAAATCTAATAAACCTCAAATCCATTTTGCATTGAATAACTTTCTTATGACAACCCAGAGAGGTTCTATTTCAATGAATCCCTTAATTTTTTTCCTGCAAAAATAAATATAAATAAATCTTTATGAAATTAAAGCAATTGAGGCGGGGAGGTTGGTTATCTGGACTACTTCTGCTCGGGAACTCTCGGTTAACCCGAACTGAATAGTGAATATCGTGTAAGGCGTGATTGGAATACCTTGTGGTTTACGCCGGCCGCCATATTGTAGCTGCTCATCCGAAGTAATACCGTACGGTTTACTAAACAAAACAAGGAAGTGCAGAAGGGGACACGACATGAATATTTATTTTTATGAAAATAGCGGAAATTTAGATCAGATGACATTCGAAAGGATGTTAAAATCAATCGAAATGTTTTGGCCGCCTTGTTAATTCTAGTTCTAGTTATGTTAGTGTGCAGAAGTATTTCCATCTTAATAAATGTTGTTTACGTTCTTAATTTTGTATTTTTCAAACATATGACATTGATAAATAATATAATATCCAAAATCATAATTACTGTAAAAAGTAACTGGCGCCACTAAAGTAAAAAAGACCCAAAATTAGTTTTGTTAATTGTTAATAGTTATAGTTTGTTAATTGTTAATAGTTTACTACTATTAGTTTACTACTAGTTGTTAAAGTAACAACTATTACTCGACTTGGCAAGGAGAGGTTTTGCACAGGCGTCATTATATAAAGTGGACAGCATTGTCAAGTCCAGAATCCGGTTCCAGGGCGACCGCTGGAATCCCGGGCTGTCACTGGAGGAACGGAAATACCAGACTAAAAATACCAACTTGACGAAACTTGAATTATATGTGTAATAATAAATGTGAATTTAAATTCCAAAAATTCTTCAATTAATTTGAAAAATTGTTTTTATAAATATATTTTTTATTATATAATATATTATAATTAATTTAGCTTTCACCGAAAATCCATAACTCTTCAATCTTAATAACAGCAAAGATTTTTCACCCTTAAAATTTAGAGTAACAGTAAAAGAGTCGGTGAATTGAAGGCCGTTCCTGAAAGTCGTAGTAGCCATACCGAATACGTCAATGAGATTATTGAGCATTGACGGTAACCATTCCTGATCATACACCACCTAATTCGGGACATCCTCAACCTAGTTTACATATGGGTATTTTACCCATAAAAACTAATGCTCCTGATAAAGAATCTCAGGAATATGTTAGTTGCAGTGCAACATGGGAATTAAAGACAAGAATAGTACTTAGTACAGATTACCATCAACACTGCACTTATAAAAATATTAATAGTATACATAAGATACTGTTTGGTGAAAAGCCAAAAGGAATACCTAATGTATTTGCTAACAGTGTTAATGGATTTGCACCATATGAATAAAACAAAGTTTGTAAATATATATTTATTAATAAAGGTTTTACACAAATAAATGTTTATTTATTCCCATTCACCTATTTCCCATATATCATTTACTGTATTGTTCACTAGACGCTCGAATTGTATTTGCATGTCGTTTGGAGTCTCTGGTATATATCCATATGCAACATTGGTGTTTTCCTCTTCCAATATCCTCTTGCGTATATACTCCCGCTTCGTTGAAATCGATGAATGTTGTATTGTTTTATAGCATATCAGGAGATAAAGCAGCTGCTGCAGAATTGAATTCCAATAACAGCTTATATAATCCATCAGGATGTGGCATTCCATGTATCCTAGAAAGTATTGGGTCAATTCGTTTTGTCCAGTTGTATCTGTATATTCTTGTTTGGGATTCCGTATTGTTTGGAAATGGGTCTGTATTGCAATAAGCAATAACGGGCGTACGGTTAATCAGGTTACTACTTTCATATTTTATTTTTGCGTATAATGGTGTACCACTGAATAATAATTTAAAGTTTTCAAATGCTGAAAGCTCTACGTTCGGTTCGTCAAATATTAGTAGGTTTCGTCTGGGACAGTCCTGAAATGGAAATTGATTGTATTTATTAGAATTTCGTATGAATCCCGTATTTATCATGAGTTTGCTTACTATATTAGCAAACCATGTTTTACCTACCGAAGGTGGACCTTTTAACAAATAACAAAGTCAGTTACAATAGCAGGTCATCCCATAAGTAATGTCGGGTTTTAATGACGTGCTATAAGGTATGGGATAAAATCAACGAAACACGTTCAATCTAAAATGTATTTACTATCTTGTTGTATAACACTTTGCCATCTTGAAACCAAATTTTGAAAGCATGTTCTGAAAAAATCCTTTGGTTTTGAATTGAAGAAACCTAACACCTCGTCGACTTAATTCATGTTCTTGCCGCTTAACAAGTTCTGGAGACTGCGGAAAAGGTGATAATCCGAAGGCGCCAAGTCTGGGGAGTACGGTGGGTGAGGAATAATTTCCCATCCAAAGTCCTTTAATTTTTGCTATGTATGTTACATGTTGCAACATGGGGCCTCGCATTGCCATGATCGAATAAAATTCCGCGTCTATTGATAAGTGATGGATGTTTTCTCCTCAATCGCTCGCTTCAATCGGTCGAGCTGATCACGGTACTGATCTTTAGTGATAGTTAAGTTAAGATCAAGGAATTCATGATGAAGGATTCCTTCCATATCCCACCATACAGACATCATCACTTTTTTCGGATGAAATCCTTCTCTCCCTTCTGTCCTAGGTGTTTCTCCAGGTCCTGCCGCGACCGTCTAACATTCCAATAGAGATATTTCTGCAATTTTTCGGTAAGTTGAAGCAGCATTTTCTCCTTTCTTCGGAGATCTATTTCAAATGAAATTTCGGCGCAGTATAAATAAGTTTCACCAATCAAAAAATCATAAATATAAGTGTATTTAATGCTTTAATAAACAAAAAATGTAAACAAAAATAAATTGAAAAGGATAGAATAGTAATCTACACATAAACAAACAGAATATTAAAAATCGACATTACTCATGGAATGACCTAATAATTCGTGGGGCATTGAATATTTTCGTTTTTACTTTCACTTACCTATATATGAAATATATAGTAAGTGGAAGTATTGCGATCGTGAAAAATTTCGACTTCCGGTTTTCAACGGAAATACACGTTTTGGGGTCCCCTGAGTCCAATTAACCAAGTCCCGCAAAATGGTCTGCGTGTGTGTGTGTGTGTGTGTGTGTGTGTGTGTGTGTGTCTGTGTGTGTGTGTGTGTGTGTGTGTGTGAACAGACTAGCTCAAAAACTATAGACCGTGCGAACCTGAAATTGGGTATTTAGCGTATGTATATGCCCGCGATGTGACAGCAAAAATTTGATCAAAATTGCTCAAAGGGAGGGGGTACTTTATTTAATAACTTTTTAAGTTTTTTTCGATTTTCTCAAAAACGACTGTAACGATTTTGAATAAACTGAGTATTTGATCCATTTATATGCCCGAGATATGACTGTAAAAAATTCATCAAAATTGATCAACCAGAGGGGGGACTTTACTTAATAAATTTTGTATCATTTTTACGTGTTTTTTTTTATTTACTCAAAAACGGTTTTAACGATTTTGATCAAACTGGGTATTTGATGTATTTATATGCCAAAGATGTGATAACCAACATTTCATCACAATTGATCAACCGGAGGGGGGACTTTACTTAATAAATTTTGTATCATTTTCACGTGTTTTTTTTTATTTACTCAAAAACGGTTTTAACGATTTTGATCAAACTGGGTATTTGATGTATTTATATGCCAAAGATGTGATAACCAACATTTCATCACAATTGATCAACCGGAGGGGGGACTTTACTTAATAAATTTTGTATCATTTTCACGTGTTTTTTTTATTTACTCAAAAACGGTTTTAACGATTTTGATCAAAACTGGTATTTGATGTATTTATATGCCCGAGATATGACTGTAAAAATTTCATCAAAATTGATATACGGAAGGGGGGACTTTAATTAATAAATTTTGTATCATTTTCACGGGGTTTTTTATTTACTCAAAAACGGCTTTAACGATTAACAAAAATATGATATGAATGTAGAAAAATGTGTGACTTTGGGAAATGATATTTAGCAAAACACGTCAAATTCTAATCTAAGTATGTTGGTAAGTGAAAGTTGTGTGTTGCGCGCACGCACCAGATTTTTTTTATTTGAGGCTAGACATATTTTAGTCGAGTATTTTTGTGATCCTTTATATATGTCTCAATTGTTTAATTCTTTGTTCTACGTTTCGGCATATACGCCATTATCAAGATATTAATATGTGTGAAATAAAAATATTTTCAATTAAATAGGCGGAATGCCCTCGTCAGATAAACATTAAAATTTTTTACTAGTAAAAAATCAGTCTTATTGTATTAAAGCTTGTAAGTCAAATATTTATAAAGTCGAGATTTGACTTTCAAGCTATAATACAATATTAAAGCTTTACTGATTTTTTAGTAGTAAAATTTTTTAACTTTTATCTGACAAGGGCAATCAACCAATTAAATTGAAAATATTTTTTTATGGTCACAGATATTTTTATCGTTGTTTGTTAAACGCCACTTTATGCCACCAAGGCTAATCGGACGATGCTACAGTGGGAGACCTAAGTTTTGCCTATCCAGGTAGAATTAGGATAGGGATCTTTAACGAATACCTGACATCGTACAGGCTCGGGACCTCCATTTTACGCCCTATCCGATGGACGATATAGCCAAGGATTTTTTACTCCCTTTGAAAAATCCTAGGGCCACCCCGGGACGCAAACCTTTAGTATTGTAGGTTACCATGCTAACCACTACACCACAGGTGATCCTGACTATTGTTATCTTGATAATGGCGTAAATGCCGAAAAATAGAACAATACATTAAAAAAGTGAGGCTTATATAAAGAATCACAAAAATACTTAGCTAAAATAATTTTGTTTTCATTTATTGAGAGTTCGCTTACCATATACATTAAAGAATTCATAGATTCCTTGACTAAAGATTTTGGAAACAACCGAAGAAGTTCGACTTCATAAAACGAACGAATCCAGAAATAAAAAGTTATATTTATAACTATGTAGTTTAATGTCTTGGTCCGTCACTCTATGCATCCGAATCAATTATTAGGAGATCCATTAGTATAAATAAATTTTTTTTAACGATACAGCAAAGTTTCGATGAATTTTATTTTAGTTTTATCTTTGATCCGGATATCAAAATAGATATAAAAATATAAGGCAAAGCTGGGTCGATGACCAGTTATTTTTGTATTCATTCTTCTTTCTAAGACTTGTATTTCTTGTTCTGTTTTTAATCCAGATCGGTGATATAAGAGGACTTTGGAGGAGATTCAGTTATGTAAACAGAAGGGACTAATGAGATATCTTTCAACGCCTTCCATAATTGGCTACATCATGATTTATTGTACCGGGATGGAATTAAAGACAACCAATAAATGAGCTTGTTACATTAATAAAACAGTGTTACTATAAATCGTAACAGATTCATTCTATAGGATCAAAGGATAGCAGGTTTTTTCATTTTACTTTTGAAATGAATGTTTATATATATATATATATATATATATATATATATATATATATATATATATATATTTTTTTTTTTTATTGTGAATTAATATTAATTACTCGTTTGAAATAGAGACAGTAGTTATGGTGCGATAATAGTTATGGAGGTAATAGCTATGACAAGATCGATAGCTTTGACTACCAATGTAATGTTGATATACATCTTTATCAACATTAGTCAAATACCTTATCAAATACCATTAGTCTGATGTTGGGAGTGGATTCGAAGGTGTTAAGTACACATTTGAAATCTGACTTTTCTGTTTGAAAGTAGGAAGTGAGAAGGGCACAAATGGCACTCAAATTGCAATCAAATAAATACAATTATAAAAATTCTACATTAGTAAAAGTTACATTATTGTGTCAGCAATGGTGATATCCGTACCAACAGAAAAAGTTATTTTCCCTAGCAAGTGGGTTTGATAGAGAAAAAACTATTTTTGATAAAAGATGTCCTTTTCTAAAAAAATAGCTAAAGGATTTACTAAAGATTGTTTCCTTAGCCTCAGAGAGAAAACTTAATGGAAATTTTAAAAGTAATGGCATATATAACTGTTGTGGTTCTGAGTAGTTTTTAGAGGGCCGGGGTGTGGAAGGGAGGACTTTTCAGGAAAGCTTTCTCGGAAAATTCATTTATCTTAATTGACAAGTCCCAATTTCCAAATTAAATTCTCGGAATACCCGCATGAGTGGGACACAGTATTCTATTTGAGAACCTTCAATAATCAAAACCTTTTATAGCTCTTAGGTTGGACAAAATTCTTATTTTAATTAAATCATTTTTTTATTTTTTTTTTATCTTAAGTTTTCAGTTATCTTGTAACTGAAAACTTAAGTCTTCTTATTGTATGCCAACTAAGCTATCGATTGTTTAATGATGATAGAACGTGACTTAAAGTGACATACAAGAATGAGAGTGGAGAAGGGGATCACTAACTTATAATCTTCCGTCGGGGGCGAAGTCTGTGTTCCCATTGGCTAGCGCCCGAGGTTAGTGATCCCCTTCTCCACTCTCATTCTTGTATTGGCCCTGAAGAAGCCCACAGCAGGATGGGTGAAAGCTAGGCCGTTGGAAAACCTGTGACATGGTCAAACCTGGAAGAAGAAATGCGGATAATGGATTCAGACCATGGAAGTCTGAAACAACAATTTTACATAGTTTCATTTATCTACTCCATTTTTTTTTTTTTTTTTTTTTTTTTTTTTTTTTTTTTTTTTTTTTTTTACATATTATGAGATAAAACATTGGGATTGCAAAAAATTAAAAAAATATAAATACTATTTTTAAAACTGCACATGATCCCCGTGAAAAGTGAAACATTAGATTGTTGTTGTTTGTTTATTTAGAGTCCCTTTATGCTACTAAGGCTAATCGGACGATGGTACAGTGGGAGTCCTAAATTTTGCCTATCCAGCTATAGTTAAGATAGGGAGTTTTAACGAGTATCTGACATCGCACAAGCTCGGAACGTCCACTTTACGTCAGAGGGACGGCGTAACTTAGTATTTTTTACTCCCCATAAAAATCCTAGGGCCACCGAGGGACGTGAACCCGCGTACTTTACTATTGTAGGTTGCCATGCTAACCACTACACCACAGGAGGCTCCTCAGTTATTAGATGAACATATAATGTAATTTTAAAGCTTATTAATTTATCCTCTAGAATCTTTCAGTCTTTAAGTCAAAAACATTCAGAACAACCACTAAAACATCATAGTATGTTATTAACATTACTTTACATTGCCGACTGTCAACAAACACATATGCACGCACAACAAAAAGTTCCATGACAAATTACAACTCACTTTCCTGGTGGGCACCCCAACTCTCTCATTAATGAAATGGCTACAACACGTATGCCTGATAATACCCTATAAGACTGAATCAAGGAGTAAAAATTTCTAATGAGATCAGAATTAATAAATAAGTTTATGTGCCAACAAAAAGCAACTGACTATATCATTAGCCACTAAATATACTTTTATTTTATTTCTTTTAATCAGCTAATTGATTAGTAGTAGTAAACATAAAAAAAAATCGTCTTATCCATATGAAGTGGAAAGAAGTAGTGGATTCTTACACGCTTTTTCTCAATATAATAACATTTGTAATCTAAAATATCTACAAAGATCCCTTAAAAGTGTATTCAAAACATTGACATTCTTTTCAGCATGGGCGGATCCGTGGGGGGATATGATTCTAAAATATTTTGACTTTTAAATTTTGTTTGTATGTTTAAACAAATAATGCAATTTAGGTAGTTACTATGCCCTAAAAATAACACTTTTTGTTGTTTAGGAGACAGATTAAGTCCTTCTTTATACAAGGTAATAATCTGATACAAAAATGGTGCTGTCAGCAGCCACGTGATTATAAGACAGGGGGGTCAGGACCCCCCCCCAAAAGTTCGTGCTGATTCCGCCCTTGCTTCAACACTCAAAACCTGGCTAAATTTAATTTTTGACCATTTTTTTCATTGTTTATAACTGAATCAATTGAGTGACAACTGTCTATTGAAAAACAATAGGTTTGAGTATTCATGAAAATTTATAGAAACAGTTTATATCCTATAAGGAAAATTTTTAAAAGTAGACCAGGTGATTTTTATTACGTCACTGCTAAATCAGACCTAGTGAAAATTTAGTGTCCAATAAATGGTAAAAGCTGAAACTTTTTTTTTTTTTTTATTTAATAAGAGAATTTTAATGAAAAAGCACCTTTTAGATGAAAAATCAAAAACCGCTATTAATGGAAAAGTTATGGAAATGGACATTTTCTTTGCTAGAGCTTCTTTGTATGAAATTTTAAGTAGAATCGCTGGCATTTTTTTGTCTTTACTTATCCTAAACACCATGTATATATTTTTAACCTTAGCGTATAATTCATTACAGTACATAATCAATGTCTTGTTCGTAAATCGACATTAAGATAACCTTATTTGTAATTTGTGAATTATTACGCCGACAGAATAGGATAGAAAAATTAATTTGTTGAGATTAAACTTACTGGCTAAACTTGTAACTAGGGGGAAAATGAGCCCATTTCCATATTTTCGTAAAGCTTTTTCCACAATTCACCGCAATCCAATCCACGGACAAAGAGCAATAAAAATTCCAGAAGCTGCTGGAGAAAGTGGGTTCTAAATCAGAGTGACTATGGTAATAGTGGCCATCTCCTGGATCTTGATAATTCTAATGGCCCGTCATTACGTCCATTTTATCGTTTTATTATACCGTAGCAATATTACATTTAACTGCCCATGTTTCTGATAGCTGGAGATAGCACTGGATTTTATGTCCTACCTGAGACTTCTAAATTGATTTTTTGCAATAATTTTAATAAAAATCTTTAAAAACGAAAGTATAGGCTGTCAACGATATTTAATTTTTGAGTTTTTACTTTCACTTACCTATATATCAAATATATAGTAAGGGAACGTTCCGACTTCCGGTTTTCAACGGCATTACACGTTTTGGGGTCCCTTGAGTCCAAATAACCGAGTGCCGCGAAATGGTCTGTGTGTTTGTGTGAAGACTAGCTCAAAAACTATAAACCGTACGAACCTGAAATTGGGTATTTGGTATATATATATGCCCGTGATGCGTCAGCAAGAATTTCATCAAAATTGGTTCAACGGAGTAAAGAAGTACTTCATTTAATAACTTTTTACGTTTTTTTTTTTGTTTTTTTTCGATTTTCTCAAAAATAGCATTAGCGATTTTGATTAAGCTCGTCATGTTTAAGAGAATCAAGTATTTTTTAATATCAGTTAAGCTTTATCATTATTAAAATGTTCTGAGGGGGCTTAAATGGGGAAGGGGCCTTTGTTGTTTTCCTATAAAGTACCTTTCTTTTGTTTATGTGGATAAATTATATGTCTCTGGTTTCGCCTAAAAATAAGAAATGGCGAAATATGAAAAAACCAAGTTAACAAATACAGGAGAAAAAAAGAAAAATATTCCGTCAACTAATAAAACTCGTTGAGTCCACGCATGTGCAGTATGCCTTTAATGACAGACGATTGTTTATAATTAAAGCCTTTCTGTTCATTGGAGAAGTGGCAAAGCGAACAAAACGCATTAATTTCTAATCTAAGTAAGTTGGTAAGTGAAAGTTGTGTGTTGCGAGCACGCACCAGATTTTTAATTTAATGATCATCGCTTGAATGTTCTCGCTCGTGCCTTGCAGTAATTTTTCTTACAATATTTATTTTTATTTTACTCCCTAATTGCTCATTTATGTGCGGCATCTGCGTTTGGGGTTATCCTGCAGGTAACCAATTTATTCTAAACGAGTAGAGATTCAGTCGGTCGTTCTGCTAGCGAAAAATGTCATGCCTAGGAAGTCAAATTATTTTTGGTTATTAATGAAATTTATTTCTGAAAAAGATATATAGCTTTAAATATTAAAATAAGATTTATTAGCTTTGAGCGGATCCGAAGGGGACAAGGAGGGGGTTATGGCATCATGACACCCCTTCAAATATTTTGGCTTTTAAATTTTTTTGTATATTTAAACGAATAATGCAAGTAAATGCCCTATGCTATGCCCTCAACATAATACTTTTGGTTGTTTAGATTGCAGCCCTTCTCAATACAAGGTAATAATCTTATATCAAAATTTTGCTGTCAGCCACGTGATTATGAGACAGGGGGGGGGCCATGCTCCGGACCCTCCCCAAATTTCGTGATAATACGCCACAGATTGAAACCAGTTGAAATACTACCACCAGTACAATCAGTAAAAATGAAATTGATAGAAATGTAGGTTGGTTTATTGGTTTATTTGGTTTAATGGCGTAAAAACGCAATTCGGTCATCAAAGCCTGTAAAAAAAGTGTCAATTTTTTAGGGATTTTTAGATTCAAATTTTCTTCATTAAAAGTATCAACTGTTCCTTAAGTCAAATTTTCTCTATAATTTTAACTTCATTTGAACTTTTAATAAGATTTCGTAAAGAGTTCTCTTCGTCGGCTAAGGCTGCTTTCACGTCTGGCGGCAAACCGTTCCGAGAGAGTACTCTTCTGTAAGTAGGACATCCTTCAATAATGTGTTTTACAGTAACGGGTAGGTCGCATTGATAGAAATGTAAGCAAAGTTACAACTGTTTTCTAACATAAAATATATGCAGTCTTAGAGTTAAAAGAGTTAGAAGAAGAGAAGAGTTAGAAGCTCCAAAAATCAAACAGTCGTCTGAAATATCAGTTAAAATCTTGTGAAACCAAGGTAAGGAATTAAAAGCATCAACTTTATTTTTTTAATGAAACATAGATCAATTATTTAAAATACGAATATACACTTATTTGCATGGCATCGGATTTCCAATAACCTAGTTTACGCTAAAATAGATACCTACTTCCCATCTCAATTTTTAGTACCAATTAATATTCATTTCACTTTATTTATTTACATCGTAAGATTATAGTACATAACTAACTAAAAAAATGATAATTTTTTCCAATCATCATTTTTACAGGAGTTGTGAGTACTGGTTTCCAGCATTATTGGATAAATTAATCTTCAAGAAGTTGATTCTATCGGTTGGTTTGAAATTATTATATATCATATAAAAATCTTTTGGGAAAATATATTCATTGAGACGAAAAGCAAAGTGTACAAAAAACCGAATATATGATATCGACAGGAGCTATTATTCTTACCTTTGGGATGGAAAAAAAAAAAAAAAAAAAAAAAAAAAAAAATATATATATATATATATATATAATAAAAGCAAAAATACTTCATTTCTCCAAATGTCTTTCGAACCCATCCAACTGTAAGGACCTGTTCTGGATCTGATCAGTTGATTGAAGATAAGAGTCATTATGAAGGTAGAGGTTGACCGTAGAAGTTTTTATGATGGAAATGGTTGGGAGTGCGGCCAAAAAAAATGTGTAATAACATATATTGTGCCGGCGTTTCGGTGGCAGTCGTTCTATACCAGAACTCGACAGCCCTGATGAAGACCTCAATCTCGGGTCGAAACGTCGGCACTATACATGTTATTACAGATTTAGTGTTGTTTTATTTTACCGCACCCCAACCATTTCCATCACACAAAGACAAGAGTCGTCGATGGAAAACAAGGAAAACCTAAGCTATGAAAAATCACGCCAGTGGACACTCGAACCTTTGTCGAAAATATGGCCAATATTTTATCTGTATTATTATTTTTTTTTCTTTTAGAATAACTGAGTATCATAAATCTTTAGTGACCGCTCATCATTCAAGGGAGGTGGCATTTAGCGACTCTCATTTTCCTCAAATGTCCTTATCTCGCATTACGGACAAATCGTCCCATTAATCAGAAATATTAATCGGGAATACAAGCCGAGTTACAGGAGATGATATATCACCACTTCTTTATAAATAACAGTACGACTCTCTCACGGCACAGGATAGCTCCTACCTCGGTCCAAAGATCACCCCCGCTGACCCCGACATCGCCGTCCTTGCAAGTTCGTCCGGGCATCACGAAGAGAAGGTGCCCAGACGCAGAACATTTCACATCCAGCCGCCAAAGGACAGGCGTGAAGCTCTTGGCCAATCACGCACGCTTGGCGAAAGGATTCACTAAATAATGTTGGCTGATTAGCCTAGAGGTTGTTTTGCTTTAGCATTGCAGATGAACTTGCTGAGTCGTCGAATCATTATCGAACCACCGAGAGGGATATTATTATCACTGATCGTTCTTTTAATTATTATGTCTTCTATAATTGTTTTGATGATTATTGTATAATCTAGGTACATACTTAGCTACTGCATTTACTTTAACAATATTTACTTAATTTGAAATAATGAATAAAGTGGTTAACCAGCTAAAAGTAATCAGAGCAAATAGAGTAGGTAGCCTGTTATTAATGTGTTCTATAATGGTTGGCATGGACTAATTAAGGCCCAGCTAAAAAAGAAATTTCGGATATGTTTTTTTGACTGTTGATATAAATGTTCTTATAGGGTTCTTGAGGTCCAGTCAATAATACGCAACTATATTAGGGCGACGCACAGTGGTCCACGAGGCGAAAAAAAATCAATTTTTCGACATTTTTGAAAAAACAAATGAAGTTTATATTTTGAAAGCTTAATAGTTGAGTATTAAACCCCCATGATTAGGAAAGGTAGTGGTGCATTTTACATTATGTAACAAATAAAAGTATTCGTCACATACGTACACATATTTTTTGAGTTTAATAATACGTATTCTATTTTATTTTTAAAAATATGTTGTAAAACAATATTATATTATTTTTTCCGGTTTTCACAACATACCTAAAAAACAGAAAAGGCTATATCAATATCCAGATTTTGAGTTATAATTAATTACAGATTTTTTAAGTAGATGGTCCAATAATCAAATTTTACGAATGTTTAGTAATCCATAACTATTGAGCTCCATCATGCTCCGTTTTCATACTTGTATGAAAACATCACTTATACTCTTTTCTAAAAGACCTAATAGGATTGACCTGCCCCAACTTGCCCCTGCGGATTTTGTCTCAATAATTCCAACTCGAGTATTAAGACTGAACTGTTCAGGAGTAAACAATGCCACTAATTCCTCCAGTCGATAATACTTATTTATTTTTCTTAGTCTTTTGCTACTGTTTCAATAGAAATATTGTCATCCCAGATATTTTAGTCTCACGATGGAAAATTTTCATTGCACGTATCGCGAAATAGTTGATATGTATAATATTAGCAAGTGACCGTGATGTTGTGAAGTGTTTAGAAAAATTGAAATGTAATTACCCTTATCTAACACCGGAGGACCTGGACGAAGTTAGCAGGTATTTGAAAAAAGTATTTTTACCACATTTTGGACGTAGATGGGAAGAAGCAAATCGTACTTACGACCGCTTTTTTAAAAAAAAAAAATGGAATTTGGCTGAAAAATAATATTTCAAAGAGGGATATTGACGTGGTGAAGCATGGAATGGGTACAACCAATGATGGGAATACCTCACGACGATTTTCCCAGGATCCACCTACTACAGCTAATATAACTGGAGTGAATGAAGAACTTATTTACCGGTTTGGAGTTATCCTGGACGTAATCAACAGCGGTGCTGCCGTAGATCCATCAAAATTTGGAAATTATTGTCAGGAAACTGCTAGTTTATTTGTAAATTTATATAGATGGTGCATGCCTAATACTGTGCATATGGTTCTTTGGCACGGATGCACCATAATTTCTGCTGCGATGTTACCGATAGAGATGTTACTGAAGATGCACGGGAGGCGCGCAACAAAGATTAACGCCAATCGTCTCAGCACATCTAGAAAATGTAGTCGAATTTTGACAAACGAAGATGTTTTCCATATGCTCCTTGTGACGTCAGATCCCTACATTACTAAATTTCGTAACGGAACCTACAACTAAGGGCAAGTTGGATTTTCATCCAGAAGTGAAAAAACTTTTATTATTAACTGAACAAATTTTGTGAGGAATTCAATTTGTTTTTAAGAAGTATAAATTCAATTTAATTTTATATAAGTTAATTTTAGATATAAGGTTATTTTATTATTACATTTTTATTTATTTTATTTTATTATTTTATATATAACATAGTTAATTTTATATATAAGGTTGGATGGCTGTATATATTTTATTTTCTATTTAGGTTGTATGTATTTTAATTCCTATTTTAGTTTATATTTTTCGTTTCTCATTATTATTTTGTTTATCTTGTGTGAATGTATCTTTTGAGCACTAATATTAAATGCCCTTAAGTGTTTGTATTATTTCTTTATCAATAAAAAAAAAGGTTTATATAACAAAGAATTTTGCATTAATCTTAAATAAATCATGTATATATAAGCTAATACTGTGTCTTCATTTATACCTGACCCTTGAAAAATAAAAAATAATATATCGATTGCTATGTAATTTTTTCGCCAAACAAGCTGTTTCGGACCACTGTGCGACGTTTCGAGACTATATTGTTTTCATAATGATGCCCTACAATAAATAAACAGGTTGGAATACAATTAAATGAGTTACATAGGTAAAATTACACTAAATTTAACAGTAATATAAATGTATAAAATACATGGTTGTATGAATTTATATAATTCAAATGGTAAAAGTGTATGAATATGCTTACAATGTTGCACTAATGGTTATTCCCATATAAACAGCATAGGTGTATGGAGATTAACTATATTACTCTAAAGTACATCGGCAAGTTCAGGACTGTAAAAGAAAAGGGAAGTAAAGCGACATAAGGTTCTTAGGTTTTTCCGGACTTTTTGGTATCCAATATTATGAATACAGAGGGCAGAAATCATATGTGAACAAGTGCACATCACCTTAACAAAACAAATAAAATTTAGTAAGGCTCTTCTTTCATATCAAAGAAACATCGACATAAATTTTATTATGGAAGGTATCTGAGATCGCAAGTAATATTCATTCGTACATCAATATTTAACCTATTTTTCATATTGTCCATCAATTCTATTAATATTTTTCTTATTTTTTTATCATCAAACTGTTTATTTTTATCATCAGTATGTTTTATACCTTTATATCAAATACTTAAGATTTATTCCATGATCCTTGATGTATATTTTTTTGTGATGAGCTTACGGTTTCATTTCAAAAACCCGCCAAGAACGACTTTAGTCTACGTCCACTGTAGAAGCGCCGCACAGTGGTCTCAATCCAGCAAAAAATACTTTTCGTTGACGATTTCGTTCAAACTTGATGTTATTTTTATTGAAGGTTTGAGCAGATGTCTAACATTAGTTGGGTGGCGGGATGGACGAGTGGGCAAGCGCGTTAGAAATTACGCGTTGCCCATGACAATTTGGAAATACGAAGATAGCAAGTCCAGAACCCGGAGGCAGGGAAATTTTAAATAAACTCGGCATCAATCCCCCACCCTCTTCCCTGGCCCGGGAAACGCCGTATAACCTACAAGGCGAGGAAGTGGAGGATAAAAAAAAAATAATAAAGTCTAACATTAGTTACATAAAAATAGAACTAATATTATATATTATATTGTTAGTCTTGATTAATATACCCATAAGAAAAATGCAGAGGAATAGAATAACACAAACTACTAATTAAATAGGTTCTAAAGAAAGATATTCAGTAATGTCCTTAAAGTCTTGTTTCAAACTAGGTATTTCGGTTTAGTTATATATTGGATTTCACGAAAAAATTATCTCTATTTTTATGATTATTTAAAATACCGCATAAAAAAAAAACAAGATAATCTAGAAATATTAGCAAATACTACGTGAAAATATAATAGAAATTCATGAAAATAAAATAGTTTTAAAATGAAAAATGCAGATTATTTTATGACGTCAATGCAAACATTTGAAAAATGACTATAAAAAATATATTTTGATACTGTAAAATAAGTGGATTATATAATCTATAAAAGATTATACAAATTAAATAAACAAAATTATAGAGAAACAGAAAAATAACTGCGACCGCGTTTAATATACTTTTTTTATGCAGCAGTCTGTTTGTTACCAGTCTGTGTTGTCATGACTCTGGAACAAGTTGCTGCAGCAAAACTTTACATGGTTAGTTTTGTACTTAAATATGCTATGTCATGGTATAAATGCTTACATGGAACTCGTTGGAACTTACATTTTAAAACCTTCATGAAGTTTTAGGTTTTAAGAAAAAAACATGGCGAGTTTGAAAAACTCCAAGTCTACTAAAAAAAATTGTTGGGTATTCTTTAATATGCCGTTTATATTTATAGAGAATGTATCGCAGTTTGAGGGAAATAAAATTATTTTGTAAAAAAAAATTTCTTTAAATTGAAATTAACATACATATGCACACTACACTTTCCAATCGAAATAGCGTACTTAAGAATGGCAATGTTTGAAAAATCGCTGCGGCCAAACGAATCAAAATTATTCAAAACCAATATTACCATGGTTTTGGCAGCAGATATTCTATAGATATATAGGTAAAATTATCATTTTTTTTAAAAAAAGTTGATTTTTCGAATTTTTGCACCATGTTTGCTGGATTGGGACCACTGTGCGCCGCACTTCTTCTCCTCTTCTCCAGTCGACCTCTCTTCCTTATTACCTATAGCACATGCTTAAGCATTTAAAAATAGATGTTTACTAAAATTGTTTTATAAACCTAGATTCTAGCTTTTGTTATTCACAATGTCAAAATAAAATCTATTTTACATGGCATTATGAACAAAAAAGCAAGATACTTGGTTTATAATACAATTTTAGTAAATATATCTTGTGCAATGGGGGAATAATAGGTTTTGCTTACCTACCGCTCAGGTCGAATCACTTTAAAACTTTTCCACATGTCACTCACTTATAGTCAGTGACACACTTAAAGAGGGGAATCGTCCATGGCCCTACTTTAGGGACGCCACATCAGGG
Source organism: Aelia acuminata (assembly GCA_911387785.2). Classification (NCBI taxonomy): domain Eukaryota; kingdom Metazoa; phylum Arthropoda; class Insecta; order Hemiptera; family Pentatomidae; genus Aelia; species Aelia acuminata. The sequence continues at coordinate 35,676,313 of OU426978.1, read as the reverse complement.
AATTCAACGGATTTTTTTCCCTCCACTACCTGGGGACTTAGAGTATTTCTGGACACTTGGTCAGGATAGAGGTATCCCCACTTTAATTCGAATCCTAAAAAAGCAACGGGTTTCAAAAGCTCACCATTCTTCTATAAGTACATTTTAGGTTGTTATATTACTATTTTTTGTTCTTTATAGCCTCTAACTGTACCTTTTCTCTGTTTGATAATACCACTTCTGATGTTATGTAAGTTAACATTATACTAAAATAGTGATTATGGATGACAAACGATTTTTAAAAACCATATATTCTGGAAATCACTATAGGCGAGCGCAAGCGACGGTGCTGCTTCTTTTCAGGAACTAGAAAAACAGGGATAAAAGCCGGGCCATTACCTGGGATTCATAGGGTTTTTTGGCGTTTTTAATTTATTTTTCCATAATTAAAACCCGATTGAGCAAAAAATCATTTGAAAAATGTCTATTAGGTATTGCTCGGTCCCTCAGTGCTCAATTAAAAAATGAAAAGACGAGCCATTCCATTTATTTCCAACAAATAAAAAGCTTCTTAAAGAGTGTATTGTAAAATTAAGAATAGATAAGCCTGTTTTGAAACATACGACGATATGTAGTCTTCATTTTAAAGAAAGTGACTATATTTATCCAGGTAAATATTAGTATTTGACATTTTCTTATCCCAAAATGTTAGTTTTATGCAAATAACATTGGGACCATAGTGTCATATTTGTTTTTCTTTTTTAATTTTCCCCATTTTTGTCTTACACCCGTTGTGCTTAATTGTTCCAAGTTTTCAATGCGAAGCCTGAAAGTTTCGACAAATAAATAAATAATATGACAAAGAATCTAAGCTGTCATAACAATGATTGTATGAATAGGTAATTAATGTTATTACTAACCGAAAAACGTAAAGTTGCAATGATGTGTTTGCATTTACCAGACCTACCAGCTTTCCAAGTACAATGACAAGAAAATTGTTTATTATTATTAATAAATTTGATTTCCACTTTTATTTGATGGGGCAGTCCTTTAAGATTGCTAGTTTGAAGGCACAAGGCTTGTAAAATAACTGTTTTTTTACTTCTAGATATTATTCCACATGTAATTATATGGTTTGCATCAAGGATAGCCTGCCCTTCAATTAATGGTCTTTTAAAATTACCAATTATCTCTATCACATCAACTATGTCTATCCCCGTTCTTTCCGACATTTTGCAAAACTACTAGCGCACCCTATAGTCGATTGCGCCCGCCTATACTGAAACACTTATGTGGGTAACAAATATTTATTTAAGAGAAATATACAGTTATCACAATGCCAATGAATTATTACAACTTAAAAAATTGAGCAGGTTACAAAAATGATAACTTTATAACACGCACAATCATATGACTTGAGCAACACAGTCAAGACACAGACTTCCAATAACTCGTACAGTCACTGCTCCTTATATATAATCGTAATTTGTCAGGCCTGGATCCTTCTAGAACAATGTGGGCAGTTCTACGCCTTAGTGGACTAGGCGCGAAAGATTTAGACCCCAACAGTTCGTTCCAACCGCATATTTTGTTCCAACAAACGGTCCGGGAGTTTATGTCATATGTTTTTTTTATTTGCTTATCAATTTATCGTTACAATACTAAAAACTTACAAGTTTAAACATATTGTCTAATAAATGAAAGTATAAGAATATAAAGTTGAAATGGGCAAGATTCAAATTTATGATTCTTCATTCAAATCATCTATAGATTATTTGACAGTAACGACAAGCAAACATTTTTCGCCAAAACATACTAACTGCATTGGTTAAAGGTACATATTTTTTGTGCCCTGGAATTTTCGAGTTTCTCCTGACAACGATTATTTGAATTGTCTATAAAAGCTGATAGATCAACTGGGCTTGTCGAATATTTCTTGAATTAGCTTTGGCAGGCAGGGAGTTCAAAAATGAAATAAATAAAAAAATATTTTTTTTTGGATAGGTCGGGTTTTTCTCAAACGACTGATTCAATTTTTTTTATAGGGTCGAAGATTCTTAAAGACATTATCACTTTACCATATTCAGCCCATTATTTTGTCTATTCTTAAAGAGTTTATCACTTTACTCAGTGTAATGTGTCTTAGGAAAAGCTGCTTTGAATAATGTCTAAAGTCTAGAAGCCACTCGGTCTAGCTCGGAAGGAGATTGATGGGAGAATGGGACCTTAGATTGATTGAGAAAGCTGCATTTGGGTCGTGAGGCCAACTATTCGAAACCCACACTGACAACGGGATTGGATAGCTCAGTGTTTGATAGCCTCCGTGCAATCTTATCTACTTTAGAAATAGGAACATCAATAGATTAGAATAATATAGAAATAGACAAGGAAACATAAATTTAAAATAGCATAGAATGAGATATCTATAACAATACCATATATATTCCAAGATTGAAAGTTACATGAGGGAGAAAATGAGCAAAAAGGGGTGATGACCTAATAACGACAAGTGCTTTTAATTTCTTTAGAATAGAATAAACTCCTATACCACTAATACAATAGAAGCCAATCACATAGATAATTTTATATAAATATCTGTAAAGACAAGAATCAGACTAACCTCAATTGAACTACACATTTTTTTGGATCGGAAAAAATGACTTTGCGCAAGCGTCACACAGTAGGTATGCTGAACGTATTGTTGGAAGTGTCTTAAGAAAAGCAATCAAAGTGAAAGAGAAAAAATCTGGTGCGTGCGCGCAACACACAACTTTCACTTACCAACTTATTTAGATTAGAAATTGACGTGTTTTGTTAATTGCCAATTCACAAAGTCACAAATCTTTCCACATTCATTTCTTATTTTTTCCTTTTATGAGTAATTTAAAATACACGTGAAAATGTTACAAAATTTATTAAGTAAAGTCCCCCCTCCATTTGATCAATGTTGATGAAATTTTTACAGTCATATCTCGGTCATATTAATACATCAAATACTCAGTTTGATCAAAATCGTTAGAGCCGTTTTTGAGAAAATAAAAAAAAACACGTGAAAATGAGACAACATTTATTCAGTAAAGTGCCCCCTCCAATTGATCAATTTTGATGAATTTTTTACTGTCACATCGCGGGCACATACATATACTAAATACTAAGTTTGATTGAAATCATTAAAGCCGTTTTTGGGTAAATGAAAAAAAAAAACACATAAAAGTGGGACACAATTTATTAAGTAAAGTACCCCCTCCGGTTGATCAATTTTAATGAAATTTTTACAGTCGTATCTCCGGCATATAAATAGATCAAATACTCAGTTTAATCAAAATCGTTAGAGCCGTTTTTGAGTAAATAAAATACTTAAAAAGTTATTAAATAAAGTACCCCCTCCCTTTGAGCAATTTGGATGAAATTTTTGCTGTCACATCACAGGCATATACATACACTAAATACCCAATTTCAAGTGCGCACGGTTTATAGTTTTTGAGCTAGTATGTTCACACACACACACACACACACACACACACACACAGACCATTTCGCGGGACTTGGTTATTTGGACTCAGGGGACCCCAAAACGTGTATTTCCGTTGAAAGCCGGAAGTCGAAATTTTTCACGATCGCAATACTTCAACTTACTATATATTTCATATATAGGTAAGTGAAAGTAAAAAGGAGAGGAGGGCACTACAAATTTCTTCTAGGCGCGCCGATAGATCTTTTAGATCAAAGAATATCAGACAACACACGTGATGACATTTTTAGTGGCGAATATTTCTTTAAGATTAGAATCTGACTTAAACAAAGCTACATATCTTTTTATGTTGTTACTTTTTCTTTTTTTTTTTTTTTAGCAAAAAATATAATTAACTCACAAACATATGGCAGCTAGTGGATGGATGAATCATCAATTTTACCACGCGCTGAATATTGGTCAAATTCATTAGCTTGCTGCACTTCCCTCATAAATATAAAATCAAAAATTCATTATGCTTGATAAATGGCTCATTTTCTGTTTTGAATTATTCAAACTCTTACTTTCTAGCTTTTATAAAAAAATTGCGCTGGTCGTTTAATAATTGTATTAATTTTACCAATGATGTTATCTTTGAACTTGTTCTATAATAATTTATTTTTATGTGATCGAGAACTCTTACTCTATTATGTTAGTCGCAAGTTCAATGACTGGGTAGATTCATTTATGACTTAGATTTTATCGTTTCTAAGATACTCTCCAATAGCTAGAATCAATTGCGAGCTGCCGGAACCTCGTAGGACATATTTAACTATCGCCTTATCCGGAATTCCACCCATACCTACGTTTTCTATGGGAACGATTCCAATAAACAAGATCGAGTGGTCCTATAAGGAATTTCTCCCTCCCTTCTTTTGGGCCAAGTGTTGGACCAACTTTACTATAATATAAAAACGTTTTGAAATATAGTAAGAATTATTATATTATTCTTAGTTATTCCTAAACCCTCATTGGCTCCCCCCCACCCCTTCAAAAAAAAAAAAAAATGATACAAATGATTTTCATAGCAGGCATACTACAGATTTCAATCTACAGACTGAAGCTTTATTCGCAGTCAAAACTCCGAACGATTCGCCCAAGAGAAGTTTGAGGTACTAACCACAAGACTTGTTCTTAGCTATTTATTTTTGTATTTATCTTTTTTTCCACAATTTCGTTTTTTAATTTCCTTTTCTCTAGTATAGTTGTATATTAATAAGGTAGGGAGCAAATTTAAATATTGCCAAAAATATATATTTCAAGTAAAATAAATAATAACGATAAATGAAGGAACTATTTAAATGATACAGTTTAGCGTTCAAGAAAATGTGCAAACCCTCTTTATGCCTCCAATTAATCGGTTTTCAATTAACCGATATTCTTTAATCTTTTTAAGACGATGGATTTATAGCTCCTCTTAAAATTAAAACTCTTCAGTAATTCCTACAATAAATTATTTTATTGTTCTAATGGATTGGTTTGCTTAATTTTTTTTTAAATTGTTTACAAAAGAATTTTTTTATATTCCTCTTCATTTTCTGTATTTTTTAAAAACATGTTCGTGAACGCCTTAAATTATAATATTAGTGAAGTTTATAGCATACTTTTAATATTATTATATTAATAAATCAGTTTGTCATTATTTTCACAACCACGGTTTTGTGAGTGATAAAGCCCAGGATAAAATATTTGGGATTGAAATAGATAAATTATTTATTTGCTGAGGATTTTATTTTATTCTAATTAAAAAAAAAAAAAAAAAAAAAAACTGTGATTTCTGAATTTCAACCTCACAACGGTTTCAATTTATAAATTATAGGAAAAAAATTATAAAATAACTGTGGGCTTCTATACTTAGCAAAATTTAAAAAATATAAGTGTTTCGTCATAGTCATCCAGAACTGAATATAAAAAGCTGAATTATTGTTATTAAATGAAAAGTTCTTTTATGAGTGAGCAATTTTTCAATGGAAACAAAAAAAAATAACTCCAAAATTCTTCACATGAATGATTTCGAATATTAAGTTTTGGAGTATTAATGAGGTTTTAACAATTACAATATTTTTACCAAATACCATTGTTTCCTGTCAGTATATATTACATTGCAGTACAATACCTATGTTATTAATGAGTAATGAGTAATGAGTAATGCTTTTATTCGTCTTTAGGGATGAACCATATACAAATAGAGTTAGCCTTAGAAAATTACATTTTAAGTTATACATCTTATAAATAGAAAACGTAACAATTACAGCATTATTAAGCATATTAATAATATTAAAAAGTCCATTAGTATGCGGTATTTTCACTTATATTATCTATACTTATATTTATATTTTCAGCGTGGGGAATATAATGTTTTCTAAGAGAAGAATAAATCGGGCAAGAAACAAATATATGATAGAGGGTCTCTTTAGTCTGGAGATTACAAATTATACAGTTGAGTTGAGGTTTAATAATATGTACAGTGGTTTTATAAGAAATTTTTATAACATGTCTACCAGACAATCTAAGTTGAGCTAACATACGGACCATGGAATTCAGTATTGTTTGTTTGTTTGTTTTTGCTTTAAGGCATAAAATATTTAAAGTCATCAACGCCTAGTAATTCTATTTTAAGTTAACCTCATGGAAATAAAAAGTATGAATTACAGTAACATTTTAACTTTCAAGGAAATCAAATTAAATGTTAAATATTATCAAGCAAAATTGCCTGTATGTGTTGGTATCACTAGACAAATTACTACAACTTATTAAGGAGATTGTGTTTTTTCAAAAATTTGAATATTAGTGCAATTGAAGTTTCGTTGTTGGATAGAGCTACAGATAAATTTGGGGTCAATCCTATTTTATTTATACTTAAAATGTACTGAGGACATTCCTCAAATATATGTTTAATGGTCAAAGTTGATTTGCAGAGCTGACACAATGGAGGTGTGAGTTTTGCGTATCAAATAAGAGTGTGTAAGCGCAGTGTGGCCTATTCTTAAGCGGGTTAGCACTACCTCCTCCCCGCGGCTGCTGCGGTATGATGTGGACCATGCTTTAACAGTCTTTTTGATATTTTTTAATTTGCTTGGCGGGCTCTCGTCCCACATGCCCTGCCATCTGTCTGATACTTCTATTTTAAGAGGTCTGCCGAGTTCAGAAGGGGTTAGAATAGCAGTACCTCGGCCAGGTAGTGCAAGCGCCTCTTTCGCAGCCCGGTCGGCCAGCTCATTGCCCACAATCCCGACGTGGCTTGGAATCCACACGAAATATACTGACTTACCCTGCTCTTGAATCATTGAAAGAACTGATTGTATCCTTATAATTGCTGGATGGTCCGAGTACATGTCCTTTATACCCTTTAGTGCCCCTAATGAATCTGACATTATGACAATATTTTTCTGAGATATGGACCTACAGAAGTGGAGGGCTGAGGCTATTGCGAAGAGTTCTGCAGTATATATATAGCACAGCTTATGCAGCTTAAATTTATAGGTCGAATCATGGGTTACAAATGAGGAACTAGTAGAATTTTCTGATTTGGATCCATCGGTATTCAGTATTTTATTTTATATTAACCAAAAAAAATTATTTCTTTTTTATGCTCGTCACTGATACCTGTAAAACTTAGTCGATAACCATGCCCTTATACTAAGATCAGAAGAGTTATTGATGAAAATAATGAAGCAGTTATGTAAATGCTAGGCGGGCATCGACCTATGGATCGGGTCCCTCCATGTCTTAAGAACTACTTCTATTCGGGAACAGATAAGGACGAAGGATATTCTCCTAGGAACAAGCGGACCTAATGAAGCGTCCTTTCTTCTTGCGCGATAAATTTGATCTAATCCTTGGTCATTAATTATAAATTCGCGTCTCCGAGGTGTGCACGAATGAGAATTTTTACAAATCGTTCGTTGACAAACGATTTTATTTTTTTGAAACCTGTTACGCGGAATGGGCTCTCGCTTCAAGATATTAATTTAGGCAATCCATTATAGACCCAATATTAAAAATTCTGTATCTGGTAGAGAGTGAGCTCTAGCAGATAGTTGTATACGTCAAATGTAAAATACTGTTGGATCAATTTTCCTATTTTTTTTTAATAATTAATTAATAATATTTTTCATTGTTAATTTTTTTTTATTTAAAACATTAATAACGTTTTGAGGTCCTGCCTTATCGTATTTTATTTATACTACAATTCAGCAATATTTTTGAATAAATCAGCTACTTATTTATGAACCCTTTGCACTCGAGGTCTCCGGCGCGGAGCCATTTAAAATTTGTCTTAAACTCGAGGGCTCCGCTACGGAGACAAAATAATAACAACATAATTTTCAGTTTTTAACATATAAGGGCATAAACAAATCGTAAAAACTATATTTCGCTTTTGGTGGTAAATGACGGTCGCGCCTCGCAGTGTTTTTCGTTATTTTCATATTAGGTTAATCTTTTAACATCGGCTATATTTTGTGGTTTTAATTCATCTTTTATTTCCTCAATTGTAGAATAATTTAGTTCGGGGCACCAAATAATCCCTGTACTTTGATTTAGTTTCCCATGTGCTTTTACTTTAACCGGAAAGTTATTAAGTAGATTTTCACATTTTAGGAGCTTTTCTGATTGGATATCTGAGAAAACTTCAACTAAAAGGTCCACATCTCGTAATTTTTTAACTGGTTTTACTTCTCCAATCAGATTTTTTATGCTTTATATCTAACTAGCCGTATAAACCGGTTTCACCCGGAGAATTTTATTTTTTAAATCTATAAAATCTTCAAATTGAGACTTTTATCGAGTCAAGCGGTCGATTTCGTAAAAACCAATGTAAAGCGAGATCAAAACGATTTTTACAACGATAAAGAATATACCCAGAGATTGGCTGAAGCTATGCAAGTTATGCAATTTTAATATGGATAGGTGTTCGCACCTGGTATGAAAGAACCACTGTGCGAAATTTGGAGAATTTAGGACAAACGGTATGGATTTCTATAAAAAACAAACAAACAGAATTTCATCGGGTGGCGGGATGGCCGAGTGGGCAAACGCGTCAGAAAATACGCGTTGCCCATGGCAACGTATGATTGAGAACCAAAAGATAGCAAGTTCAAAACCCGGTGCCAGGGGAAATTTAATAATACTCGGATCAATCCCCCACCCTCTCCCCCGGCCCGGGAAACCCCGTATAGCTTAACAGGCGAGGAAGGGGAGGACCAATAAAAAAAAAAAATAATAATAATAATTAAATTATAGAAAAATATATAAAATTTAAAAAAAATAATTTTGAAATTAATATAAAATTACAAAAAAAAATATAAAATTTAAAAAATTTAATTTTTTTTTTAACTATGAGTTCTTGAAGCTTCACAAATTCAAATAACCTAAATTTCATTACAATTCCTTACTTGGTTCTAAAATATCACTGTACAATATTACGTTTTCAGGGTGTACGTTTTCGCGAATAAGTTGCGTCGTGTTGCCGGTAGGTAACCTCCGAAACGGTACCGAGTGCAAAGGGTAATATTGTAACACTGATATGGGTTTAAATAATTTTATTGACGCAAAATTATTACATGAAAATATCAAACAAAGATATAGATCTAAAATTAGTAACAACGTTACTCGCAGTAATAGCAGTAGTAGCACGGTGACTCAAAAGTAACTGCATTTTTCGCTATCAAACGCTAAGACTGACACATTCGTTGACCGCTTTTTATATATGGTCCGCTAAGGACCCTCCCAGAAAGACATAGAAAATTCGAAACGTGTGATCGCATACTAATACATGACTATAAGCGTCCAAGGCATTTCTTGAACTTGTACAATGTAACATAAGTAAACCTTTTGGTGTCCCGTCCCAAAATAATTATTGTTATTATGCACTTCGACTCTAATGATGGCCCTTTCTCCTGTTCGCCCCTGACATTTCCTCGCTTATTTATTTTTTTCCCTCATCTGACCAACTTGTACTGTTTTTATATTGTAAAACATTTCTCAGGTTGTACTACTCAATTGTCTTTTTTTACTTCCATTGATGTCTTGATATTTAGTACTCTGACTGAATAATAGAGCATGTGTCAGATCTCTTTAATCACGTCCAACCTTTAAAGTGTTCAACTGCTGAGAAGATGTTTATGTTTTTATTCAGGAACTTTACTTATTTTTTCCTCTTATTTCATAATAGTTGGCCATTTAAAAACAAGTAATACGTAGTAATAAAAAACTTATTTTTTGGTATTTGATCCCAGGGGTGCACAGAAGGCGCGTTATAATTTTTTGAGAGGAGCACATTTTATCATGGAATGAGGGTAAATATGTCAAAGATCGCAGCTTTATCTGAAATAAACAATTTTATTGCACATTTTTTCAATTTCACTATCTTTCTGAAGAGAAAAAGCAACACAATTTTAGAGAGAATGGAGGGGGGATGGAGGTTGTTCGTTTGCGCCAGGTCACTGTTGCTTATTTTCATGCTTAAAAGAAGTTTTGTTATTTTTTTGAAATGACCAAGTATTGTATATGTATTGCTAATTTGGGAGACGACTCCCACAATCCAACAAATTGAAATGGTATGGGAGAAGCATATTGTGATTATTTTGTTATTTGTCAACTCGTGACTGCTCTTCAGCGTTAAATATTATATATATATTTTTTTTTTTTTGCTTCATGTTTCAATTTACGCCTTTCAACAAACCTTGAAAATGAAATTTTATGGGAGAAGCATATTGTGATTATTTTTCTATCTGTCAACTCATGACTGCTCTTCAGCGTTAAATACTATATTTTTACTTTCACTTACCTATATATGAAATATATAGTAAGTGGAAGTATTGCGATCGTGAAAAATTTCGACTTCCGGTTTTCAACGGAAATACACGTTTTGGGGTCCCCTGAGTCGAAATGACCAAGTCCCGCGAAATGGTCTGTGTGTGAGTGTGTGTGTCTGTGTGTGTGTGTGTGTGTGTGTGAACAGACTAGCTCAAAAACTATAAACCGTGCGATCCTGAAATTGTGTATTTAGTGTAGGTATATGCCCGCGATGTGACAGCATAAATATCATCAAAATTACTTAAAGGGAGGGGGTACTTTACTTAATAACTTTTTAGGTTTTTTTCGATTTTCTCAAAAACGGCTCTAACGATTTTGATTAAATTGAGTATTTGATGTACTAATATGCCCGAGATATGACTGTTAAAATTTCATCAAAATTGATTAACCGGAGGGGGAACTTTACTTAATAAATTTTGTATCATTTTCACGTGTTTTTTTTATTTACTCCAAAACGGCTTTAAAGATTTTTATCAAACTGGGTATTTGATGTATGTATATGCCCGAGATATGACTGTTAAAATTTCATCAAAATTGATTAACCGGAGGGGGGACTTTACTTAATAAATTTTGTATCATTTTCACGTGTTTTTTTTTATTTACTCCAATACGGCTTTAAAGATTTTGATCAAACTGGGTATTTGATTTATTTATATGCCCGAGATATGATTGTTAAAATTTCATCAAAATTGATTAACCGGAGGGGGGACTTTACTTAATAAATTTTGTATTATTTTCACGTGTTTTTTTTATTTACTCAAAAACGGCTTTAACGATTAACAAAAATAAGATATGAATGTAGGAAAATGTGTGAATTTGGGAAATGATATTTAGCAAAACACGTCAATTTCTAATCTAAGTAAGTTGGTAAGTGAAAGTTGTGTGTTGCGCGCACGCACCAGATTTTTTTTTTTTGCTTCATGTTTCAAATTACGCCTTTCAACAAACCTTGAAAATGAAATTTTATGGGAGAAGCATATTGTGATTATTTTGCTATTTGTCAACTCGTGACTGCTCTTCAGCGTTAAATATTATATATATTTTTTTTTTTTTTTGCTTCATGTTTCAATTTGCGCCTTTCAACAAACCTTGACAATTAGCAAATGTGCGCTATGCTATTGAAATAAGGGCATTTAAGGCATGGGGAAGGATGGCACCCAGCGGTACCTCTTCCCTGGCTTGTTTCAGGTAATCTGGATTTTTAACGAAAGAGATCTCTCATCCAGCGCCTTTTTAATATCCTATTTATGAGCATATTGACATTATGTACTGGTCAATATTATTGGACGATATATAAAAATCGTTTAACCTTTTTACTGCTACAAAATTAAATTCTATTTCAGAATAATAGATAAATCATAATTTTATAAGTAAAGATTTTTCTTGCTCCGACATTTCCCATGAATTATTGATGATTCAACACTGATCCATAGTATAGATAGCTGTGAAATATTTCTTTAGGGTGAAATGTTTGCTAAGAAGCGAGTGTCCTTTGGTAGAGGCCACAACTAAAAGGCGATGCACTCTCCAGGATCTTCTGTATATTAGAGAGTCGTGTTGTCCAGGGGTCAGCCGGAGAAGGTCTCTGGGCCTGTGAAGAAATCGATCAGAAACCTACTAATAATGTTATACTAAGTATGTACTATGCTGTTATACTAAGTAGGTATAGAATTTAAATTTGCACCATCTCTGCGCAAGCATTGTTAGATGTATACTGATACATAGGTAAATGGATAGGGGTGTTTCTTATTGTGAATTGTAATTGTAACAAGAGTACTCATGCAACTTGTGACGAATGTTCAATGTGTTATAATGATAAAGGATTAATAAGAATTTTTAGTAAATGTTGACCCTAGGAGAACCAAGGTTGGTAAACCCATTGTCCACCATGTTTTGCACCTAAATTATTAAATAAAAAAATCTGAAAAAAATAGTTGTCAGAAAAATATTCGAGATTAATGTAAGCGTGGATTAAAATTTTTCTGTAACATTTTATATCCAGAAGAAATAGTTAAGTGAAAATTAACCGCTTGTGGACTCTTGGATATAATTTTAAATTATTAAACTATAATTTTATAAAGGCATCGATAATAAATTCCCAAAAAATAAAGTTTTCTTTTTCTTTATGTACTAGGAAACACAATGCTCAAAAGTGTAAATTAGTTAAATATCTTGTAGGGTAAACCATACAGTTACTGACACTCTGTATAGTTGTTGACACCCCACTTTTAACTTAAAGAAATAATTATACAAGTCTTAAAATGATTTCAAGATATACATCAACCTAATGTTTGAAGGGTCCTCTAAGTCGTCTATGAAGTAAGACTTTAACAAACTAACGGTAGGGAAGATTTAACAATTATCACAGGGTGTCAATAACTAGTTTTTGCACTTTAAACAATAAATATTGCCATATGGTAAAACTATTTCAATTTGATCCCTTCATAAAAAGTATGTTTTTATAATTTCATCACAGAAATGTAGTCTTAAGGGTGTTAATAACTGTATGGTTTACCCTACATCATGAATGATGAATTTTAACAATATGGAAATGACATTACTAATTATCTAGAAAAATTACTTACATTTCCCTCTGTATATATATATATATTTTTTTACATCCACTGTTTGATAAATATGTAAATATAGCATTCTCAAAAAAAAAAAAAATAAATAAAAAAAAATATATTTTTGAGTTAATTAGCAATAAAATAAAGCTAAGAAGTCCGATACCCTTATTAGTTATACCCTTATCCCGATTATTAGTTTTTTCGTTTGTTTATTTATTTAGCTTCATTGTAGCCATTAAGGCTATTCGGAAGATGGTAGAGTCCTAAATTTTGTCTATCCAGGTATGATTACGATAGGGATTTTTAACGAGTACTTGATATCGTACAGGCTTGGGAACGCTACGTTCCCTCTGAAGGACGGCATAACCAGGAATTTTTTACTCCCTTATAAAATCTTCGGGCAACTTGCCGGGTCACGAACCCTTGACCTTGGGTTTTCATACTAACCACTGAAGGTCAGGCGACCTCAAATTTATCATTTAATAGTATATTAGTCGATATATTCAGCTGTTCGGGTGAATATTAATTATAAGTTTGAGATGGGATCTCCTTGGAGCCAGAATTCGTCACCGCAATTTAACCCTTTAACCGGGGAGTTCCCTTTTAAGTTACGCATCCTACAACGGGCGCGAGCTCTTTCACTAGGACGTGTATATACGTCCCGCCCGGTGCAATGTAACTTCATATTATTATTTTTTTTATTTATGCTTAAAATAAATTGAAAGACTATGGAATATATTCGTTTCCGTTTATTTATATATAAACCATAAAGGAAAACACAAAATGACAAACAAATAGTAAGGAATACCAACAAAAATATAAAAGTATCGAATTAAGAAATTTTAAATTTTACAGCCTTAACCAATATAAAGAGTACAAAAGATATATATATATATAAATATAAATTAAATATATTATTATTATAAATATTATAAATTATATATATATGTATAAATATATATATATATATATATATATATATATATATATATATATATATATATATATATATATATGTAAATTCACGTCGTTACATGTATCGATGACTAATACCTCTGTTGTACGAAAATATAAGTCCCACCCGTTCCAGGGCACAACATATATTTCAAGGACGTATTTATACGTCCTGCCCGTTGGCGCTGTAGTTTAGGTTGGACGCCTATATACGTCCCGCCCGGTTAAAGGGTTAATTAAGCGTTAGAATCAGATTTCGAAGATGACTTGGTCGCGATAATGAATGGAGACAACTTTTCCCGCAAAGCCCAGCCATGTTTTAATATAACTTACTTCTAGATATGAATGAATTAATCTACTATGAAAATGGTCTTTTGCGGGATTATTATTATAATTCTTGAGCTTTTCGAAACCAGATTTAATGCATTGCTACGTTCTATACCTCTTCTCTCCTGAGATAATTAGAGTTTAGAAGACACATTTTATTTAAGTAAGGGATGAATACCTGAAAAAAAAAAATGAAATCCTTTTCTTGCCTGTTAAAACATAGAATAATACAAATTTATTTATTTGAACGAACTATTTATTTATTTATTTGAACTATTTGAACGAATATTATTCAAATTGCCAGACATATGCTCCGTACAGCAGGTATCCTGTTCATAGGGGAGGCGTTGGCGATAAAGGAAAGACGCATACATATAAGGTTAAATGGCAACGGCAAGTGGTATATGGTAACAGATTCAATGAGTGCACTATTGGGCATTGGAAATGCCAAGCCCAAATCTTCCTTAATAACAGAAATAAGAAACGTTTAGTGGAAGTTGAGGAGTAGATATAATTTCCATATGGCTACCCCCCTCACACTGCGGTATTACTGTTAATGAACTAGCAGTATAAACGGCACGCCCAGCATGAATTCAAGAAACTAACTCGTTGACAATAATAAATAAAATTCCTTTCCATGTCATCGTTAAGACAGTAATACTTGAAATCCATAAAATATGAAAGGTGAAATGAAACCAACAAGAAGCCAAAGTAATGAAGGAGAGGAAACTTGTCGGCAAATAGGGCACTGTCAATTCTAACACATATTTGCTAAAAGTTCTTGAACCCCTATATGCAAAATATGTAAAGTAGATATAACAGTATAACACGTAATACAAGATTGCAAAGTGTTGCAAAAACCTTAGAAGAAAATTAGATAAATCTTGATGGTGAAGAGAAAACAGTAAAAAACAAAACAAAAAAACAATACAATATTTAAAGCTAACGAAGTACTATCACAAAGTCTAATATCAGATGTTGCCAATGACTCTGCAAGGGAGAGTCAAAGAAAGATTACCATTGCCACAAAATTATTGAAACACAAATAATTCAACAGGTTACAAAAATTATCACTATATAACACACAAATATAACACACAAATAACCATATGACAAGACTAACTCTCCAGTCCATCGCTCCTTAAATTTAGTCGTAAGAGGATGGGCCTCGAATGTTCTGGCCCGGCATAGATGATACTCGAACATCTTAGTCACAAACATGTACTATGACAGTTTGTTCAAATTTTTAGTTCGTTACAACAATTAATATAGAACCACTCCAAAACAATTTTTTTGTCTTTTGTTTTTGTTTAACGTTATAATATTTTTGATTTAATTTTTCTGGGAAAATTAAAGGGGACATTAAATTAATATATTGAAGCTTTGAGGTGAACCTATTGGATAACATTATACAAAATCGATGGGGAGTAGTGAAAATTTCATATTTTTTTAGCAGCTATTATTTTCAACTGGCTGATTATATAATCGAAATCATTTTTTAAACTCGATTATGTTCTAGTAATCGATGTATAGCTATCGAAAGCAGAGGTCGGGGACAGGGCAAGGCTCCCATGAGGCCAAACTGGTTCTGTTGCATAATATCTCTTCTGCACGGGAGCGCATCCCGTCACACGCGTCGTTTAGTTTTATTTAAATTATTAAAAAAAATCTCTTTCTACATTCTGATAGATTTTCAAAATATGAAGATATAAAAATAATTACAATTTACTTGGACAATGAAAAAAAATACCTATTTATTGTAATTTACTCGGTAAATTTGAATAACAACAATAAGTCGGATTTTTATGAGAAATGTCAGCAATACGTAGGAAGTACGAGAAACAATTGGGTTTGGAAGAGTGTCGAATTTATTATGAAATCGTATCGCTCGTTTGGAAGAATACCCACAATCCAAAAAACTGATATTTTACAGCAGAAGCTTACATTGTGAGAATAAGTGTTATCCTTCAACTGTATGGAAGACGCTCTTGACTGGTCTCTCGAAAAAAATCTGGAATTCTTCTCAGAGAAAAATGATATGATATAAAGCCTTTTATAAAAAAAAAAAAAAAAAAAAAAAAAAAAAAAAAAAAAAAAAAAAAAAAAAAAAAAAAAAAAAAAAAAAAAAAAAAGAGAATAATTTGAATAGGGACTGTCTTGATCCAAATCAGCGATATATATTTGGATTGTGTGATTTCTGCTACTTATCGCATGCTGGAAAGATTACTGAAAGACCGAAGAAAAATGCTTTTTAGAACTATTTATATTATAGAGGGTTCCAGCTTGGGCTAGAATGATACAGAATTCAAATTTAATAAAAAAAAAAAAAAAAAAAAAATGAATAAACAAATTAGTGTAACTGAAATGGGCGGAATAACCTCGAACAATCTTCAAACTCGATTTCCCACGAGTTTTTATTTTTATTTTTTGGAGATATACTTGTATTCTTCCCAACATGCGATATGGACAATTGCAGTTTTCATGAATGATTTTATGGCTAACAAAATAAGGAACATATTTCGGTGCTCGATGCGTGATGGTTTCTTTTAAGCTTCAAAACTCAACTCGATATGTCAAATTATCGTCAGGAAAATAAGCCTTTTGAAATTGCCGGAGTATTTGCTTAAAAGCTGATGATGTTAGTCGTGAGATTTTGTTACGTATAGTAGTTGTAGAATATCAAATTCTGTGTCAAACATGTTTAATATTAAAATTAGCCCACTCCTGTGGAGACAAAGTTATTAAAACGTATTTAGCGCTTAGCGGCCTAAAATCCACGAAATTGTTGGATTTTTTTTTTCCGTTTCTCGCATATAAATTGCCAAATACGACCACTAAGTATTGCTCTCTCTTTGCTATAATAGGTAATACTAGTGCAACTAGAATGACATATTTGAAGTTAAAATCAGGATAGTGGTTTAGCCGAATTCAAAGATCTAAATTCAGTAGGTAATATTTACGATTTTGGTGGGAACCGTGTTCCAACGTCTATAACTAAAAAAAATCTAGTGTACAGAGTAGTAGAGCAGAGCTTTTTAAAAAAAATTTCTTCCTTCATAACCCTATTTCCTTCTAGATTACAGAAGCTAATTTGATTTTGATTGTTTTTTTTCCAAGAAAGTTTTACAATTAAACTTTTTCTAAGGCCTATGCCAAGGATTATAAAAAAAGAATCAATTTTCAATTAAGATGCAACAACTTTATCAAACCTAAGAAGGAAGAAAAACTGCCATACCTTGTTTAATCAAAGTAGTTTGAGCAGTTTTTAAAAAAATCTTAAAGCGAAAAGATGACTTTTGGATAACCTACCTGACACAAATATCTAATTTCACTTTCGTACGAGGAACCGTTTCTGAGCTAGTCTACTCACATCCTTACAGACATAGGTAGACACCCTGTTGGATTTTTTGAGTAAAATATCAACCCTTTTAAAATTCTTTGTTACTTTTCGTCATTTATCAGGGCCTATTATGGAAATTATTGTCAAAGGAGGAAGGCTATTTCGAGGATAAAGGAGAAATACTTATTGTTACAAAGCAGGAAAAAGGTCCGAGGAATTGCCTTACATTGCCCCGAAGACTCAAAGGCCCTCTCATATTTCCTCTTCCACAATAATTGAAACGACTCGAGTATGAAATCTCCTCCTTCTCGATCCACTTCGTTTCCTTGACCTCTTCGGGGTAAAATAAAACTTGAGGAATGTTCTTTGGGCTGAAAAAAAAAGAAAAAGAAATTTTTTTTTTGAAGAAGAAATGGATTCATAACACAATTTAGTTCTAAATGAGTTCTTGAATTGCTTAATTAGTTATAATAATTTAAAGATTGTCGTAAAATTTGTTTCATCCTTTACCATATAATGGGAAAAATATTTAAATGAAATATTATGTATAATATATAAAATTTAATATATGTAATATAATTTAATATTATATTAAGTTATATTATATTAATATATAATATATGTTATATTAATTTTATAATTTATAATTTTATTATATAATAATAATAAATTATATAATAATAAATTATAATAAAATAAAATAATAATAATAAATTATAATAATAAAATAATAAATTATATAATAATAAAATTTTATAATTTTATAATTAATATTTATAATTTATAATTTTATAATTATAATATTATAATTTTATAATATAATATATGTTATATTAATTTAATATTATATTAAGTTATATTATATTAATATATAATATATGTTATATTAAGTTATAAATTAAAAAAAGGTTTAAAATCACAAACCTTTTGTTGGAACAAACTAGAGATTGGAGCAAATAGTCAGATCACGTGTTTGGGACTAGATTGTTTGAGTTCAAGGCCTGGATGATTCGACGCAGGTCTGGATCCTCCCGGGCCAGTTCTTTTAGTACTATATAAAAGGAGCGAGTGACTGGAATAGTTAGTCTTAGTCTTTGTCTTGACTGTGAAGCTCAAGTCATATGATTTGTGTTACAAAGTGATAGTTTTTGTAACCTGCTTTAATATTTGTGTTTTTATAATACTTGTGGCATTGACTATCGTTATATTTTTGTTTAATAAATATTGTTAACCCACAGAAGTGTTATAATACAAATGTATAAATAAAAGCACAATTTATATATTACACGTTGTGTCCTTTTTTAAGGGCCTTTTCGCGCACCTTTAGTAAAAAAGGTATTGAATTACATAATTTTTTTTTTAAATCACGAGGGGTGTTTTTCAAAATTCTAAAATGAAATTTTTATTTAATTTTATATAAAAATCAACAAATTAATATTTTTTCTTTTGTTTGTGATTAACTCAGAAAATTAACATCTCTCATGGCAATATTAGGTAAGGATCATTTAAATATCATAAAATTGTAAACGAAGCTAAGCTAATATCTATCTGTCATCACAGTGACAGTGATAGGTAAGCGGTTAAGTCGATTTACCCCAAAATCGGTTAAATATTTAAAAAGAAGAATGAGGGCGGTTTTTTCGTAGTGAATAAGTTTAGAGATAAGACGTTCTATTGAAATATTGCTATCATAATTTGCTTTAAATCTGTTGCAATTAATCGAGTATCAATTAGTCAACTCTATTAACTCATTACTGATAAGGTCTGTTCAGTTAGTTTAATGGTCGTTATCAAAAAGCACTATTTTGGTATTTCCGACGAAATTTAAACGATTTGAAAATGAAATCATCATTTAAAAGCAATACAGTTCAAACTTTAAAAGTCCTACCCTGAAAAGTAAGGAGCCTTGGATTACCCGCTTATTCAATGGAAAGAAAGATCTAATGAAACAGTATTTTATTTCTGATTTTTTTTCCTGTTATACATCCACATCTATCAGTTTCTCGATGATGACGATAATGAAGATGCAAATGTAGTTATGCTCAGACTTGAAAGCTATCGTTAATTAACTCTCTGTACTTAACCAAATGTAAAGAGGTATCCTAACGCTAACTATCTACCATTCGCTAAAAGGTCCATTAGGTTTTAAATCAACTCCACAAACTCCAGTTGATAGCTTCCAACCGGATGCTTAAGGGCAGACCGTTGACGCTTGTGAAATAGACAATTGGCCACAGGCAAGTACACATGAGAGCTAACCCTGCTAAAATTATTTACACGATGACGGTGTGGAATTAGGTTCTAACATTTGCTCTGTACGTCAAAAAGCCAAAATAGAAACAGTACGAAGCTGAAATTACACTGGAGTTTGGTGAAATAACGAATAACATGTCAAGGGAAACATGTCGATTTCCAGTTGTTCTTGCAGCTATTTGGTTTTTAACTCTTCTTAATACCATACCTTTCAATTTCAAAATAAATCAGAATTTTTGAAAAATAAATTCATTAATTCAAACGGATTATTAGTCAAAGAATGGTCGATGTATGAATTGAAAATCCAAAAGCACTTTAAATATCCAAAAAGCTTAAGTCTTCATAAGTTTCCTAGATCTTGTATACATATACAATACTAAATCTAGAAAAATAATCTACATCTAGTTTCATACCTACATATATACAAAAGGAAACGTTATTTATAACTTCGTAGACACATCATGTAAGAAAAATTGTTGGTAAAGTATCCAGGAATCTCACATTTGCTACTACATTCGAAACATCAAAATAATGTAACGTTAAATAAAAACATATGGTTAAAATCCCAGACATTTTGTTGGAACGAACTTGAGGTCTGAGCAAGCCTGGCCTAGATTTTTCGAGTCCAATCCATGCATTGGTTGAAACTTCCACGAAGGTCTGGAACCTTCCAGAAGGTTCCTTTTACGACTATATATAAGGAGCGAGTGACTGGGCTACTTAGTCTTAGTGTGTGTCTTGACTGTGAAGCTCAAGCCATTTGATTTGTATGCAATAAAGTTATAATTTTTGTAACCTGCTCGAATATTTAAGTTGTCATAATTCGATTGGCATTGATATTGTTATAGTATCGTTAATAAATATTAGTTAACCCACAGAGGTGTTACAATAAATTTTCCTTTCTAGAGGAAACCGACTCCAAACTTTAAAAAAAATAAATATCATAACTATACAAAAAATAATTATCTTCAATAATTGATAATTTTCAACTTGTTGTAAATCAATGCTTAATATAAAACCACTGTAGATACATATAGCAAAGTTGAGCTAAAACTAAAATTTTTATTTTTTGAAATCTCATATAGAATTTTAGCCACATCTTTTCTAAAAGTTGCAAATCAAGAAGTAGATATGAAATAACTAGATAGTGTAAACAAAGTAAATTAAGTAGTTTTCCCAATAAGAAAGCATAGCTAACGCATTTATGATAAAATGATGTATTAACGCGTTTCCCCCTAACAGCGTCCATTTAATTAAATTTCAATTAAATTTAATAGATAATTTTATATATGACTTTTATCTGAAAAATTTTCAGTAAAAACTTTCGCACATCTGCAGCTCTGGATAATTATAGACTAACGTAACATTTAATTACCTGGATTTCAGCTATATCTTTTAAAGGTCTTATGTGATTCTCAAAAAGAGTTAACCTTTAAATTTAGTCACAATAGAGCAATGAAATAGTGAGCTATCAACCGTTTTAAGTAACTACTATATTTTACTAAATTACGATGGACCACCTGATTAGGTATGGTAATGAAGGATGGCTAAGAAGAGTAAAGCCTCGACCTTAGTCGCTAACCTTTCACAAAAATAAAAAAAAGATAATTGAAGCCATTCCCTAATTGAGGAGGCTCTATAACCTTGATGGTCCCCTAAGTATATGCACCGGTCTACAACCTTCCATCACTAATAACGGTGATGGTTCGCTGTTATCACTGAAACCAAATGCCAATAGTTCATTTCGGTGTTAATGCTCTAGGATACTGTAGGAGCAAGTTCTAGGCAAGAACATTACACCAGGCAAACATGGACAAAAATGAGGAAAATAATATATAAAGTTTTAAAACTTTGAACATAGGAGCACATGAAAACACTCATAGGGGAGGAAGAAGAAAGAAAAAGAAAATGGAAACTTGGGGGGAGGTATGGGACTCCATTTCCGTCCCCCTAAATTCCCGCTTTTATTTTTACCCCTTTTCAACGATTAGATGGAATATTTTATATTTTGAACCATATTTTTTTTTTTTTTTTTTTAATTTTCTTTGTAAATTCTGCCCAAAAATAGTAAAATAATATGATGAAAATTAGACCGAACTCACTCACAAATCAATTTTTATTATTATTCTAACTGGATTACCTCGATAACGGGTTGTCTTACTCAAATCATACATGGAATCATTTATAAGGAGAGTATTAATAGGAATTTTTTTATAGAAAGACATGTTCATCATATAAATTGTTTTGACTAAAAAAAATAAAGTCATAAAATAAGAATTTATAGAGCGGAATCGACGGGTTTCGAAATTTTATAAAAAATTCACCTATTAGTTTTTTTTTTTACTAATTTTTCTTTTTATTACAATCCTGGGGTCATTATTATACGAATGAATCCAGTCTAAGGATCTACAATTGGTATCGCTAAAGTGAATTTATGGGAATGGATTCCTTAACAGTTCTGTTTAGATGGGAGGGGTTTGCCTCTTCCCTCTTTCTACGCCATCTGCTTACCTATGTAAACTTTCAAGAGATATTTGCAAGATTAAAACTGATTGTTTAACATCACATTATGCCACTATGGCTAATCGCCGAATGCTACAGTAGAGAGTCCTAAATTTCACCTATCCAGGTATAATTAGGATAGGAGTCTTTGAGGAGTATCTGTCAGCGTAGAGGCTCAGAACTTCCTACTTCGACTTAACGTCATATCGGAGGGATGGCGTTTACTCACATCAAAAAATCCTAGGTTCACCGTGGGACGCGAACCAGCGACCTTTAGTATTGTAGGTTGCTATGCTAACCACCACACCACATTTGATCCCAGATTGAAACCGATAAAAATGTAAAAAAAATATCCAAGAGGCTGCATGGCCCTCTTCAGTACAAAAGACTAACCAAGCAAGATCTTAGCATATAATAAGTATCCTAAGTTCATAAAGGTCTTGTTCAGGGCAAAGAGGAGAGCGCGTAAAATATGGCAGGCTAACGCCCCTGAGTAAGATTGAACAATCACTCAAAAGAGAATTCCAAAAATTCAACAGAACATTCTGCGGCGCGGACATTACTGTTATATACATAACCGTACTTTAATGTTTAGTATTTCATATATATTAGGATAGCATTATCAAAATTTGTCAAAAAGTAAAATTTAATTGAAGTTTTTATAGCGGTCTCGGTATTTAATTATCTATTAAAATTGTTCGTTGTGATTAGCGAGTTGACGTCTAGTTTACTAGCATAATAATGATTAATTTGCATAGGTTACAGGCTTACTTGACCCAATATTCAGATTTGGAGATGAAAAATAGGGAATCGCGATTACTTATGTATACCGGGCAGCTGCCTACGACCTGCGTCTTTTTGTCCCTTAGCATAAACCTGGTAGCAGGTGTTCTAATAATGGATCGGCAAAAACAATTTCAACTAGGCTCATTCACAGAATCTCTGCAGGACGAATGAGCAGGTTTGAAGAAGAAGCGAATAGGGGGTTGGTACAGATTTATTGGCCAAGGCTTCTGAAATATTTCAACTATGTTTAGACGTGGAAGATTTGATAAACTATCAATGTAAACTATAAATATTTTTCGTTAAATTGAGAGTTCAACCGAATATAAAAAACTTCTCCACTTCTTACTGTCTGAGTTCTCCTATTTTTTGAAGGTTGTTGGTAGGGCAAGAAAAGCTGGGATCTCCAGGAGTCAGGTTTTGCCTGCCATATGAGGAATTCGGTTTTCTTGCTTTAAGCTTACACAGATATGAATACTTGTTTTTGTTTTTTATAGTTATTTGTCTTTATTTTATATATTAATATTTCTTTTTAGTTACTCTAGGCTGAGGGAATGACCTCTTTGAGCATTATGTCTAATTCACTTATATTTGGCAGGATATATTACATCTTAAAAAAAGATAATAACAAAAAAAAAAATAGGAAGTTTGGAATAATGACAAAAAGAGCCCAAAAACTTTGACAACTTTTCAACTTTTATGTGTACATATATTTAGACATGTATGAATAAGATTTATGTAATGACTTGCTTTTATTTGTATATTGTTCAATGTTAATTAACTTAAAAAAGGAAAACTATAAAATCTTATTAAACTAATGATTTTTTTTCACACTAGTTAATTAAAAGGAATTCAGAAATCACATCTGGTGAACAGAAAAAAAAAAATTGGAAACAGTTTTTTTTAAAATAAATAAAAGGCTATTAACTACTGGCATTTACTAATCTACGCTTTTATTTTTTGAAATTTATATTATTATTTCCAATATACAATATTTCAAATATATTTGTAATCCAATAGCACCGTTGGTGTATTTTAAATGTTCACATTTATTTATTTATTTTTTATTAATCAGCAAGTTCCCAAAACTGGTTTCTGCTAATTTAAGAAGTCAGAGCTTATGAATTCAAAAATCATAATCTGTAATTTTACTATTAAGTAGCTATTAACATGTTAATTTGAACTCAATAGCCGGTTACAGGACCTGATAACATGGCTAATACGAAAAATAATTGTTTTAAATTGATAGACGGCTTATGCAAATACTTATTATAATAAAGGGATATTCATGAAAATTATTTTTAATTTTAGCCTATCGTACACTTTCATCAATATCATACTCTTTGATCTTTTGATTTAAAAATAATTCCCTGGGTTAATGAGCGTTTTACTAGTCTGGTGTCGTGTAAGAGATTTTTCCCAATGATCTTGATAATTTTTTTTTTAATTTTCAATTAGTTTGATGCTAATGGCTATTTTTTTTATTTCAAGTGGGAAAAATTGATTTAAATCCTGATATAAAATAAATTTACAGTCTTCAGTAATCTTCGATCCATTTTTTTTTTTTTTTAAGGGGGAAATCCTACTTTTTTCAAAAGTCGAGTTTTGTTTTTTGTTGTAAAAAAGTATGCCTCGAATGAAAATAGATAGAAGAAGTGTATTTACTGTTTGGAGTATATTATAACTGAGTTTTCGAATTTATCATCCAATGTCATTCCAGAAACAGGCGAAGATGATTATCGATGATTGTTCCTGCAAAACCCACCTTACGGCTCATTTAAAAACCTATTATGACTCTAAATTTTTAAACGAAAATATAATTATTAAGGGTTATATTGCACCACATGTTAAAAAAAAAAAAAAAAAAAAAAAAAAAAAAAATAATCTTTAAATATTTTCAGCATTACGTGGTTTTCAACGCATTCACTAAATAAAGAATTAATAAAAAAGGTTTTATTTTTATGTTTGACAATGTGACAATGCAAGACATGCAACATGACGTATAATTTTATTTATCTATTAATTGATTTAACTTGAATATGAAAACTTAATTTAGTTAACATGGAAATGAATGGTTTCCGTTGAATAGGTATGTTCCAACAAGCACTTAAAACACGTAGATCTTTCTCATGCGCGTTATACTTTACTAGTAAATAATGGGTGGTTATTAAAGGCGTAATGCGCATGAGGACGAGTTTTAAACGTGTTTTAAGTGCTTGTTGGAAAATACCAAGTATTTTATAAATATCCTTAGCATAAAATGAATTTATGATATATTTTTCGGGAAATTACATTTTACGACTTCATAAACTAAATATTCTATCTGAATCTCAGCTTTCTACAGTCCTGCATAACGTTTCGCTAGCAGTATTTACTTAGGCTTTTTTATATACTCAAACTAGGAAGACACATAAAGACATCGGTATTTAATACTTTATAATCTAAATGCCTCAATGCATAGATTCTTGAATGTAGTAGGTAATTCATAATAATGTTTTCATGCTGCTGAGTTATCTTGAACAAAATTGGGATAATTAAGTTTATATGATGTAGACTACTATTTGTGAATAAAAATTACAAATTCATTACGTTGTTTTGGCATAATTTCATTCCAATAGATTTTTTTTTTTAATTCAACATTGAATGCATTCTTATAATATATGTTTACAATGCAATAACCATTGCCATGATTATTAGTGAGCATAGACAGCACTCCAAAATACAAATCAAACTAGTTCAGAATTATATTTCTGCTTTCCAACCAATAACAATAAAAAACAAAAAAGATGGGCTGTAAATCGTCTATGAGCATTCCAACTACAGTTTCTGTTTAATTGTATTAAGAAAAATATTTAATTTGTTTTATTTATTTCGTTTAAATATGACATTAGAAAACCTTACCATATTGAACTAGAAATCATTAAATTTGTAAAAACACTGTAGCAATGATTTTATTTCAGCAATTTATTGTTACAAACTGTTCGAAAGTATTCGCGAATCGTGGTGTCAAACACATCTTATGGCTCTGTGATTGTTGCGCAGGAATGACATGTCGAAGTTGGGCCTACTATAAACAACTCATCTCGTGTTGTTAACGTTTGTTTCTTTATCGGTGAACCATGTTATAAGATGGTCTTTGAACTTCCAAGTTATTTGAGGGTCAAAAATGTTAATGATACCATCTCAGATATCCCTCGAGGCATTGCACACGCCTTGAACGATTGTATGGTTCCATTGTTTGCTACTGATGGGAATAGACCGAGATCGCTAATGAATTATACATGAATATAGAGCAGCAGAGGATGAAAAAAAAAATGGCTCGGAGGAAGGATAAAAAAAATAAATTGCTAGGTTGCCTTTGAAAATGAAAATAAAATTCTTTTGACTAGGCATTATAGGTGAGATAGCCACACTTTAAGGTCAAGGTCTTTCTTCTTCGTCTACTCCTAGCTCAACAGGCGCGATTAGCATCCCCTGGCTTTTTCCACCCCTGCCTCCCACTTGTCTCTATCTCTTACATAAAAGCCATTCATCTTGATCTTTCCCATGTCTTGGAGTACACTTTGGTCTCCCTACTTTTCCTTCCGTCCCCATGGTCCATTCCATGCCAGCCATGCCCTCATTGTGGCATGTCTAAATATACCCGCATTACTTTACGTAAACACATTTCCCGCACCTCCCCCCTATTTTTGGTCTTTCCAATTTTCATTGGTAAAAGTTAATTCCTTCCTTTCGAGCTGTGATTACTCTTGATTTTAAGTAGTTTTTTACGCTTTTGATTAAATTCCCGTTTATTGAGGGCGGCTCCGAGCTATGGTAACCTGGTATGCGTAATTAGCAATTTTTAGAATTCTTACTAATGCATACACATAATGCCACAGCCACTTATAAATTCAATATGACGAATAACTAAATGTAAATATTAAATTCATTATGAATGCCTAACTTACATAGACGGATCACTAATTTACATGAATATTTGTCGTTTTATTCTTTCTGAACTTTAAGAATTTTTTAAGAACACAGTACTCTATCCCAGTGACGAGGCTGGCAGAGAAGCACTGGGATCTCCCAGAGTCTTGCTTTACCTTCCTTAGCGGGAGGCAGAGCGGGACTCGGAGCTTCCCTGGCTGAATGTATATATTGTAAATAGGTATGAATGTAGACTGCAATTTCATTTCATTTTTATTATTATTTGTTATGTTATGATTGTTACTTATTATTATTTTCTTATTTATTTATTTTTTTCTTCTTCTTCTTTCTAGGCTTACATTTTATTTATTATTATTACGTTTTATTTTTGTATTTATTTATTTATTTTTTATGTACATTTGTATATAATTATTGTGTGAATGATTTACCTTACAGCACTAATATAAGGGTAATTTCAAAATTTCGGTCACATTCAGGCATCAAATTAAACAAAAAAAAAAAAGAATAATATGTGTGTTTTTTTGCTCCTTATCAATCTTTAAGGTTGTCTGAGCAAGTCACTGATGTGAGCATACATAATTACCAGTCAAACCATACTTACGCCATATTGAAAAAAATATAATTCCAGGGAGTGAGGTAGGTGTCTAGAAAGTGAGATAAGTTTTTTATTTTAACATTTTTATTTTAAGAAAATAAGAAGCAGTTATCAAAATATAAAATATTACACAAACTTTTAAGCGCTAGGACCCAGAAAGGTTTTAATTTTGTGAATGTGGTATAGCTTATATTGTAATCTACCTGCTTACTGAAGAGAGCATGAAGTTTTTTTAGGGACCCTGATAAAATCCTTTTTTGTTTCTTAATTTCTTTTGATACATTCCTTTTGTCCTGGACACAATTTTGAATGTTCGTCATCCTCATGAAAATTTATAACATCTTGACGGACCTGAGCATTTACCTTTTTCATTCTGTGCAATAGCTCCTCGCTGCGCTTCTTTTGTGAGCAAGGAAAGTAATAATGCACAGTGATAGACTTTTTGTATTATAAATTTATTGTAAAAACTTGAAAACACTCAATCACTAGATGTTAACCTCACTCCCTAGATCCCTAGATTTTAAGATTTTCTAGGGAGTGAGAGACTAGGGAGTGAGGTTTCCACCATTAAATGGCACAGGCGGTTAGTAGAGTAAGTAAGTAAGCGATTCAAAAATATTTTCCACAAATTACCATCAAACTACAATCAATGTAAAAAGGATGATTAAAATCCACTTACCTATATTGGAAAACTTATTCACTAGGAAGTGAGGATGAATAAAAATACCCTATGAGTTTCAAAACTTGAACACAAATTAACCTTCCTAGTCTCGGGATTGTTCTTAGCGGGAAAAATCCTGTGTACTCCATGTTGAAGCAGTGTTATCGCATAGGTTGGAAAAACAAAATTTCCCTGTTCCTCCAGTTTAGCGGAACTTATAAAAAATTTCTAGGGAGTGAGGATCAACACCAGTGACACTCATGAAATGAACTAATTAGGTGAATTGAATTAATTAATTTTTATTCATCAGTTGAATATTGGACTTAGACATAATAACCTTTCTAAAAAACCCTAGATTTATGGACTTACACCCAGAAGTTTCACAATATTCAGCTAACTTGTGGAGCACCTCTGGGTTGTGACATCACTAGGGAGTGAGAAATGAATATTTTGCATTTTTTTTCCTGGGCCGTAAATTACAAATTACAATTAATGTTTAATGATAAGTAAGCTTTCAAACAGATAGATTTCAGGAAAAAATTATCAAAATGGATTCAACTGTGATTTGGCCCAATTATTGTTCTGTGACATAAATGTGACCAAAATTTTGAAATGACCCATAAATGCCCTTGATAGTGGATTTAAAAAAAAAAAAAAACTGTAATTTAACTGTAACTCTAAACTGTAATTTCAAAGGCGTTAATAATATTTTAGAAGGGACTTTGAACGTAAATTTAAAATAGAAACAAACCCTTCTGTCTTTCTCCTGCATTCTCATGTAAAAATAATGTCTTGGAGATGACCTCCGTCTTGAAATTCCGTCCAAATCCACTTTTTGTGGGGATATTTAAAATCAAGAGTCTACATTAAAAAAGCCTCACACAATCGGCGACCTGAAGAATTCCATTCGTCAGGAAATTGAAGCCGTGCCGAATGAAATGTTGGTGAGAGTCGTGCGTAACTTTCAGGAGAGGATCCATATTTGTATCCAGCAAGAAGGACGTCATCTCCAAGCATAATTTTTCGAACCTAATTAATGTATGTTTCAAAACTGCATTAAAAAATCTATCCCTCAATGCTTGTTTTTATTATTCATTAGAGGAAAACATGCCTTTCCTCTGCTCCACCCTGTATGTACATTCTCTGATTCTCAATGTTCATTCCCCTTCATGAATTAACATTGAAAATCGATTGTTTTGTAGTGGGTTGGAAATTGCTATACATTATTTTAAAAAAGAAAAAACAAAAGAACATTGACGATGTGCGTTAGTGCTTCCATTACGGCAGTTGAGTGCATCTTATCATCGGAGCTTTAATCCAATTTATTTTTATATTACCCTTTAATCCCGGGCCATTTTTCTCTCCTCTAACTTTTTTTTTTTTTTTTTTGATTCCTGATACCACTAAATAATCCACATATCAGTGGTAATGGTTTTAATGGAAAACCTTAATGGGCTTTGTAATACCAACGATTAAACGGAGTTGGAAAATTTCTCATTTATTTTCAACATCTAAGGTGAATCACATTTTATAATGTATATAGGCATAAATTTGTTGTTAACAATTTAAAATTTGTTATATTTACGTCATTTGCTCATGGATATGTTGTAAGTGTTTACTAAGTTTGATTTGCTAGATAACGGAGCAACACAAATATATACAATATATTTCAATATAGCAATAAGTTTGAAGTGTTTTTCTTAATTTATTCTTTATAAATAAATGTAAACTGAAGGTTCAACAGATGTAGTATCGTTGAATTCGGAGGAATTTCTGAGGAGTATTTTAA
This sequence comes from Aelia acuminata, assembly GCA_911387785.2. Taxonomy (NCBI): domain Eukaryota; kingdom Metazoa; phylum Arthropoda; class Insecta; order Hemiptera; family Pentatomidae; genus Aelia; species Aelia acuminata. The sequence goes on along the minus strand of OU426978.1, from coordinate 35,646,297 downwards.
TAAGTAGAAGGGGACAAAATCCTTCATATAAATTAGATCAAATTAGATTTTTTTTTAGATAAGATTGTTTATTTAAGTTTTTATAACATAAACATTAATATTTATATGAAGAAAATAAACACATTGCTTGGATATAATCAAATTATATCAATTTTCTTAATTCTATAAAAAAAAAAAAGGTTTTTAAGGGCATTAATAGTTCATTTTTTTTTTAGCCTACATTACTTGAAATTATTCAAAATATTTTTCCCGATTTATATGGCACACCGGCGAACACCGTCGGACGTGGTTTGAACTTTTTTCCCCCTCGTATCACAAAAAAAAAAAGTTTGATTGAAATTGGTGTTCCCAGGTCTTCAACAAATTGAAAAACCTAACCTATAGACCTTAGGTTTACTTTGTAGAACCCTAACTATGTTGAAATATTATGTTATTATATATAACTATCTGGAAACAGTTTTGTAAAATGAATTACAAGTCATAATTGAATATTAAATTAATTTTGCTTAAAGGTCTCTTATTATCAATGAGGTAATAAAATAGAGTTGATGGCTGAATAATTTTAAATACTGAATTGAAATTTTATGATACGGGTAATTAAAATGAAAACAATAGCTTTACAGCTCAATTCTCAATATAACAATGTTTTTAATTTTAGTCATTCAGAAACATTTGATTCGTTCCGGCCAAAAGCGGCTTGAAGAGATTTTTTTTATTTCCCTTTTTCTTTGATAGTTGAGCGAATGGACGTAATCAAGAAAGTGTAACTATATTAATCGGTTAAGAAATTAAAAATATATAGTGTCAAAGTAAAGTTTATAAAGACAATGTATATCGTTGTTTTTGCCTACATTTTCGCTATTTTAGTATTTACGATATCGTTCCCTATCGATTCGCAGAGTGATACAGGAAGATCAGTGTTTGAAGATACGACAAGTTCCGAAGAGAAGGATGACGTAATATATGTGACATCAAACCTGCCACCAGTCAGTTACAGGGTAGAAAATGCGACTTCGAGGGTAGTGAATGCGACTTCGAGGGTAGTGAATGCGACTTCGAATAAAGATGAATTATTGACAGTTATAAATTTAGAATCCGACACAAAAAAGAACTATCCTATGGAGTTACCAAATATAACACAAAGAAATCTTTTGGAAGATGATAGTGCTAGAGCGGATATCATTCGTTTCATACTATCTCTGATTGATAAATTAGATAAAGAAAAAGGGGAAGATGATCAGAAAAGTGAGAAAAGCAAAGAAAATAGTGCAATGGATCAGGAGCAAAATAATGAAAATAAGTCAAAAAGGGAAGCATTACGTCACTGGCCACTCTGGAAAACACCTGCATTATCAGCTGTGGCGAATGAACTTAAAGAAAAAGAAACAGAAATTGCGATGAATTACCTACAGCAAGCTTTAATCCCTAAACGTTTCGTGTATATCGATGATAATTTGACTGTTGTTGGGGAAAATAGTAAGGATATGGTGATCAAAAGGGTTGGATCTGAGGGGGAAGTTAGCTTCGAAGGCGAACACGATGAATTGAATGACAGCAGTAATACCGTTAAAAACACCGAAGAAATTGTCGTTGCGTAAAAAAAAAAAAAATATTGTACCCTTGAATAATCTTTAGATTTTGATCATTTAAGAAACTTTATTAATTTTTGTTGTGATTCCAGAAATAAATCTGACCCAGACCCATATCAGCTATTAAGCATTTAGCTGATTTCAGAGTTAATAGAACGTTTCTTGACGATAAATGGAGATGATACAGCTATATATCGAGCACCTAATTCTTCTTCAGAAAACGAAAATGATATTCAATTCTGCTCTAGTAGGACCTGTAAATTGTTCTTTATTAAAAATCTATTTTTTATGTAAAATTAAAGTATACTTAATAAAGGTTATAGATTGCCATATGTTTTTCCGACCATTAATTTACCTTGAATTCATTTTGAACAGAACGCCTTCTTCTCTCAGAAAAGTACTTTATGAGCACAATAAAAGTTTTCCATTTTAACAAGAAACTAATTTTACTTTTTTAATTGCTTGCGATTCTACAAGTTTTGAGTTAGTTCTATAACATTTACAATCGATACCGGTTTTCGATTATCAGTATGCAAGCAGAAATCGTGATTTTGACGTCTACATCAGTTACCATCGGTATCTCACCAATTAATGGAGTACGCAGTAAAAAAAAAAATCTGATGCGTGCTCGCAACACACAACTTTCACTTACCAACTTACTTAGATTAGAAATTAATGCGTTTTGTTAATTGCCACTTCTCAAATGAACAGAACGGCTTTAATCATGAACAATGGTCTGTCATTAAAGGCGTACTCCGCATGCGTGGGCTCAACCAGTTTTATGAGTTGACTGAATATTTTTCTTTTTTTCTCCTCTATATACGAGATCTACGAGAGAGTTAATTTCTCCATATAAACAAAAACAAAGGTACCTACTTAGGTACCTAAGGTTGACTTAATATTATTAATATTTTTCTTTTTTTCTCCTCTATATGTTTTCTTTATTTTTATCATAGCTCATATTTAGCCATTTCTCATTTTTAGGCGTAACGAGAGACAGTTAATTTCTCCATATAAACAAAAACAAAGGTACATTGTAGGAAACAAAAAAGGCCCCTACCCCAATTAAGCCCCCTCAGAACATTTTAATAATGATAAAGCTTACCTAATATTAAATAAAATTTAATTTTCATTAAACTCGACGAATTAGATAAAAATCATTAAAGCCGTTTTTGAGATCATCGAAAAAAAGGCAAAAATTGGAAAACAAAATTATGAAATAAAGTGCCCCCTCCGTTTGACCAATTTTGATGAAATGTTGGGTGTCACATCTTTGGCATATACATACATCAAATACCCAGTTTGATCAAAATCGTTAAAACCGTTTTTGAGTAATTAAAAAAAATCGTGAAAATGATACAAAATTTATTCAGTAAAGTCCCCCCTCCTGTAAATCAATTTTAATGAAATTTTAACAGTCATATCTCGGGCATATACATACATCAAATACCAAGTTTGATCAAAATCGTTAAAGCCGATTTAGAGTAAATAAAAAAAACACATGAAAATGTTACAAAATTTATCAAGTAAAGTCCCTCCTCCGGTTAATCAATTTTGATGAAATTTTTACAGTCATATTTCGGGCATATTAATACACCAAATACTCAGTTTAATCAAAATCGTTCGAGCTGTTTTTGAGAAAATCGAAAAAAACCTAAAAAGTTATTAAGTAAAGTACCCCCTCCCTTTAAGTAATTTTGATGAAATTTATGCTGTCACATCGTGGGCATATACACACACTAAATACCCAATTTCAGAATCGCACGGTTTATAGTATTTGAGCTAGTCTGTTCACACACACACACACAGACCATTTCGCGGGACTTGGTCATTTCGACTCAGGGGACCCCAAAACGTGTATTTCCGTTGAAAACCGGAAGTCAAAATTTTTCACGATCGCAATACTTCCACTTACTATATATTTCATATGACTAGTTCTTCCACCACAACAATGCACCTGCAAACACACCTTTTAGCTAAATTGGCCTGTTTTCGCTACAATGCTCTGACTTCACCATACGACTTTTCTTTATTTCCAACTATGAAAATAAAATAAAATTACTCTGATTAGAGAGCATAAAAGGGTTCAAGATAAAAACGAGAGAAGAACGATCAGACATTTCTTGAAAACTGTATTAATTAGTCCTAATGGTGAGTATTTTGAAGGTGATAAGGCGTTAACTTTCGTAATCATGAAAATTTTTGACTTCATATTTTCAACGGATATACACGTTTTTGGGTCCTCTTATTCCAAGTAACCTAGTCCCGCTCAATGATCTAACAAACTAGCTAATACAAAACTGAAATTAGGTAATTAATGTATACAACAGAGATTACTTCAAAATTTACAAAGAATAGCGGCATTTTATTCCATAAAATTTTTAATGTTTTTTTTTTTTTTTGCATTTTATCGCATTATTGAGACTTTTACTAGTTTAAGATCACGGTAGTAGATAAATTCGTGATTCTAACTTTAACCTCTATTAAGTAGAATATGTTAGGTTTTATGAGTTCTAGTACTAAGTATACTGTTTTTCGAAAAGCCTAAAATATAATTTTTCTTTTAAGGTATAATAACTGTGGCGAATCTAATAAAATCTGTAAAAATTAATATCAACCCCATCATGCAAAAATACAATAGATTGTAAGTTTGTTCTTAAGAAAGGAGTGAAGATGAATCCTTCCAACTAGGTCACTGGACAGTGTGTGCTTTCCTTGTTTTTAAGAATTATATTTCAATTTACAAACTTTAGTTCCATGATTGATTTCTGAATGAGAACGAGGTTTTACTGGAACAGTAATCGCTATCGGTTTCTGGAATGGCATTAGAGATAAAAATTATGAGCCGTTAATCGATTTTCATTCATTATTGATGAAATAAGGATTTTTTTTTGAGGTCATTTAAAAAAAAAATGTACCTAAGGAATGGAAAAGGACTGGGGACTTTCAAGTTTTTCAAAAATTATAATATAAAAAACCTTATGGGTAGTAACAAATAATAAGAAGTAGTGAATCAAGAACTTGACAAGATATGACCCCATGAATGTTTAATATTTTTTTTGTTGTCTTTTTCGAAAAAACAAAAATCACGCACAATACAAGACACTCTTATATAATCTATAATCTAATATAACCTACTTTGCATACTTGATAGTACTATATTACTATATTATAGATAGTACTATGATTTGAAATGAAAATTCAGTGGAGTAGTTAAAAAATATATTAAAATTTATTGGAGTAGTAAAAAAAAACAAATCATCCTTTTTATAATTTAAGCTCTAATACATTTTATCGATGAACTATAACTACCAGTTGAAAAATCTCAAAAAACTGCGATTCATCGGAAAAAGTGGAAAACGGAAGAAGCACGTTTTTGACAAAAACTATACTACCCTTTTTTGAACTAGATTTAATTTGCTTAGATTTGAGACAGAAAATGGGTTAGTGGTCCAAATACTTCTGAGATACAGTTTTTTCAAAGCTTGACATTTTGGAATTTTTAAGTTATTTTCATGTATTATTACACACAATTGTCTTGATATCCTCAATAACCAGTCCGATCAGTGAATTAACATTTATTAAATTTAATATTTGAGAGGGGAAAGATTGGGTAGGGTAGTTAGCTTACAACCAGACGACAGCTAAATTCCGGAGCCCGTATTAAAATGTGACTCATTTCACAATATGTACATTGTATATAATATAATATCATATATCTAATAGCCTGATATGAAGTAAGTCTCTGCCATAATAAAGGTAATAAAATAAAATAAAATGGTGGCCTTGTGAATACGTAAAGCTGTATCTTTGAAGCTACCTATTCAGTCTCCTGAGTCTGTTTTGGGATAAAATTTTAGCGGATATAATCTAGTTAGAAAATTTTTATCGAAAACGTGCTTCTTCGTAGTCAAAGCGGAAAATAGTAAAAATTTTTGAATTTGTTAGGAAGTTCAAAAGTGAGCTAACAAACCGAAATCGTGTAGTTCTACTCTGAGAGATCAGACTCAAACGCAACTTTCGGCTTGGCCGAAGATTCGGCCGAAACTGTAACTTCGGTTAGTCACTACAGTAAACCCTCGCTATAGCGAACTGGTAGGGAGTTTGATTTTCATAGTTCGCTATAACGAGATTCGTTATAACCGAGGATTATTTTTTTTAATATTTTTTTTTAGCCAATGGCCGCACTAATTTGGTCATATTTCGAAGGAAATTCATTCATTAGAACTAGTTAAATTAAACCGCCTGTATGTAATTAATTTTTAAATAAACTACTTATTAATTAAACAATGAGATTCATTAATTTACCTGCCAAATTCACTTGAGAGTTGTTTAGCCTTAGCTTTAATAAGCGGGTCTGAGATTGGTATTTGAGATCTCATTTGTTTAAAGCAATTTATCAATTTTTACTTTATACATTTTTACTTACTTCACAAATGAAATATATAGTAAGTGGAAGTATTGCGATCGTGAAAAAATTCGACTTCCGGTTTTCAACGGAAATACACGTTTTGGGGTCCCCTGAGTCGAAATGACCAAGTCCCGCGAAATGGTCTGTGTGTGTGTGTCTGTGTGTCTGTGTGTGTGTGTGTGTGTGTGTGTGAACAGACTAGCTCAAAAACTATAAACCGTGCGATCCTGAAATTGGGTATTTAGTGTAGGTATATGCCCGCGATGTGACAGCATAAATTTCATCAAAATTACTTAAAGAGAGGGGGTACTTTACTTAATAACTTTTTAGGTTTTTTTCGATTTTCTCAAAAACGGCTCTAACGATTTTGACTAAACTGAGTATTTCATCTATTTATATGCCCGAAATATGACTGTAAAAATTTCATCAAAATTGATTAACCGGAGGAGGGACTTTACTTGATAAATTTTGTAACATTTTCATGTGTTTTTTTTATTTACTCTAAATCGGCTTTAACGATTTTGATCAAACTTGGTATTTAATGTATGTATATGCCCGAGATATGACTGTTAAAATTTCATTAAAATTGATTAACAGGAGGGGGGACTTTACTTAATAAATCTTGTATCATTTTCACGGGTTTTTTTATTTACTCAAAAACGGCTTTAACGATTAACAAACATAAGATATGGATGTAGAAAAATGTGTGACTTTGGGAAATTATGTTTAACAGAACACGTCAATTTCTTATCTAAGTTAGTTGGTAAGTGAAAGTTGTGTGTTGCGCGCACGCACCAGATTTTTTTCCAAATATTCATGAGCCGCAGTTTATTTGATGCTGAAGTTAATCCTTAGGCTGCTGTTGAATCTATTTTATCTTTGTTTTTTATAATGGTTGGCAATGTTCATTTTGGAATTCCATATTTTTATGCGATGGTTTTCTTACTTAGAATTCCAGATTCAATATCCTGGAGAATTTTTAATTTTGTCTGGATTTATAAGGATTTACGTTTGTGACACACTTTTACCAACGAACTCATTGTGTATTAAAAAAACACTATAAACGACTAGAGAATAGTGATTCGATTACTACAGATGTCGAAACAGAACTGACCTAGTTTTGAGAAAAAAGTCAATGGAATCAGACAGAGATCAAAAGGAAATAGGATTAGATAAGGGTAAAAAAAAACACCTCAATTCTAGAAACTGGAGCTACTTCGTCTTCCCGCAGTCATTCTACTTAATACAGTAAAAAATAAAATAATACAAATAATAGCAGTTCGTTATAACAGAATATAATAATTCTCACGCATCAAATTTAGTTCGTAGTTCTCACTAACCGAGGGATTTCGCTATAACGAGGGGTTCAGCTTAAATATAATGGTAATTTTGGGGGGATAGTATTTTGGATCGCTATATCGAGGTGTTCGTTATATCCGAGTTCGTAATAATGAGGGTTTACTATAATAAGAAGTAAATAAATGTAGTACGTGGGCCAGACCCCCCTACCGTGCACCCCCCCCACATCCCTATAAATTGCATATCGTTGTGTTCCTTGTGATAAAAGATTAAGAAAAAGCCAATGTTCCCAGAAAAAAAAGTGGCCGCACTTACCGAAAATGGCGTTCAAACATGGCGGAATGACGATTTTGATTTTAGTTAGTTTTTTGATTACTGACATTCACCATTATGCTTAATTTCGCCATAACTGGTATTTTATTAAAGCTAGATAGTTCTAGATTCAGAATAAATAAACAAACGTTCTAAAATAATTAGTCTTGACAACATAAAATACATTTTAATTCAATTTTTTCAAGTCACTCGCGTAAAAGTTAAAATTCCAAGTTAATTTGTGATTAAACGGCCATCGTTAACGAAAAACACCCTGAAATAAACCATCTGGAGCAATTATTCTTCTTTAGAAATCAGTGGTCAAATTTCAAAATATATTAACTAGTTTCATAGAAAACGGACCTATGGTACAAGGCGAAAAGGTGCCGGGGACTCGGGCGCATCCAGTCCTCTGCCACATCGTTCAGTGCTCATACATCATATATTTACAGCGGGTTTAGGATATTATTTTGAATGTATAATCGAGCCTATGTAACTGCAAGTACATAATAATTTACAGAAATAATTAATATAACCTTTTTATTTTTTTTATTTATTTTTTTTTAAATCTTATTAATAAAGGATATAAATCTGCTAAATAATAATGAATTAGTCGCAGATTGCACATTATCTAAACCTCACTTATATTGACATAAACTGGTTATCTTGAAATTAAATAATAATGTTCTCATAGTTATAGTTGGGTTACAGACACTGACTTCTGATCATTCGTGAAATTTGAAATAGATGCATTTTTGCAAAGTATTGATTATTTACAGATTTAAAAAAAATCAAAATAAAAAAGATAAATAAAAAGTTCTGTTTGTTCGTTGATATGTAGAAATAATTGGTAATACAATTTAGGAAGTATATACATAACACGATTTAGTAGCTCACAACAATTAATGAATAATATGTATATATATATATATATATATATATATATATATATATATATATATTTATTTATTTATTTATATACATATTATGATTAATTTAAAATTAAACCACTACTGGAGAGGAAAACCAACTAAAACATGTAAGTATTCATGCATCTAATGATCTATAATCCACGAAGTTGTGGCCTTTTTCGGTTTCTGGCATATAACTACACATCAAAAAGTTTACTTTCTCTTTTTTTCGAAAAAAAGGGTATACTAATACAAATAAAATGAAATATTTAAAGTTGAAATCGGATTAGTTATTTAGCCAAACTCGAACATGAAAGATCGGTAATTTTAACCATTTTGGTAGAAACTCATGTTCCAACGCCTATAACTCGACAATATGTAATCTAAATGAAAAATGTTACATATACAAATTTTAGGACATTAAATTTAGCATAAAACAAGCCCATTTATTTTTAAATTAACTTATTACTAAGTAGAGATACAAATGAAAACGTGAAAGTATTCGTAGCGCTTGATTCCTTCTTTTTGTGAAACCTAAGGGGATATGATAAAATATTCACAGAACTATCTATTTAGGTGGGCTTATTTTATGCTAAATTTAATGTCCTAAAACTTATATATCTAACATTTTTCATTTAGAGTACATATTGTCGAGTTATAGGCGTTGGATTATGAGTTTTCACCAAAATGGTTAAAATTACCGATCATTGATGTCCGAATTTGGCTAAATAACTAATCCGATTTCAACTTCAAATATTTCATTTTATTTGTATTAGTATACCCTTTTTTCCAAAAAAAAGAGAAAGAAAACTTTTTGTTGAGTAGTTATATGAAGGAAAGAAGATATAGTTAAAAGAATGAACTAAGCGCAACAAATACTTTCACTTTTTCATTTGTATCTCTACGCAGGAATAAGTTAATTTTAAAATAAATGGGCTTATTTTATGCTAAATTTAATGTCCTAAAACTTTTATCTGTGACATTTTTCATTTAGAGTACATATTGTCGAGTTATAAGTGTTGGAATATGAGTTTTCACCAAAATGATAAAAATTACCGATCTTTCATGTTCGAGTTCGGCTAAATAACTAATCCGATTTCAACTTCAAATATTTCATTTTATTTGTATTACTATACCCTTTTTTCGAAAAAAAGAGAAAGTAAACTTTTTGATGTGTAGTTATATGCCAGAAACCGAAAAAGGCCACAACTTCGTGGATTATAGATCATTATAGATGCATGAATACTTACATGTTTTAGTTGGTTTTCCTCTCCAGTAGTGGTTTAACTTTAAATTAATGAATAATATGTACATATATATATATATATATATATATACATATTATTCATTAATTGTTGTGAGCTACTAAATCGTGTTATGTATATACTTCCTAAATTGTATTACCAATTATTTCTACATATCAACGAACAAACAGAACTTTTTATTTATCTTTTTTATTTTGATTTTTTTTAAATCTGTAAATAATCAATACTTTGCAAAAATGCATCTATTTCAAATTTCACGAATGATCAGAAGTCAGTGTCTGTAACCCAACTATAACTATGAGAACATTATTATTTAATTTCAAGATAACCAGTTTATGTCAATATAAGTGAGGTTTAGATAATGTGCAATCTGCGACTAATTCATTATTATTTAGCAGATTTATATCCTTTATTAATAAGATTTAAAAAAAAATAAATAAAAAAAATAAAAAGGTTATATTAATTATTTCTGTAAATTATTATGTACTTGCAGTTACATAGGCTCGATTATACATTCAAAATAATATCCTAAACCCGCTGTAAATATATGATGTATGAGCACTGAACGATGTGGCAGAGGACTGGATGCGCCCGAGTCCCCGGCACCTTTTCGCCTTGTACCATAGGTCCGTTTTCTATGAAACTAGTTAATATATTTTGAAATTTGACCACTGATTTCTAAAGAAGAATAATTGCTCCAGATGGTTTATTTCAGGGTGTTTTTCGTTAACGATGGCCGTTTAATCACAAATTAACTTGGAATTTTAACTTTTACGCGAGTGACTTGAAAAAATTGAGTTAAAATGTATTTTATGTTGTCAAGACTAATTATTTTAGAACGTTTGTTTATTTATTCTGAATCTAGAACTATCTAGCTTTAATAAAATACCAGTTGTGGCGAAATTAAGCATAATGGTGAATGTCAGTAATAAAAAAACTAACTAAAATCAAAATCGTCATTCCGCCATGTTTGAACGCCATTTTCGGTTAGTGCGGCCACTTTTTTTTCTGGGAACATTGGCTTTTTCTTAATCTTTTATCACAAGGAACACAACGATATGCAATTTATAGGGATGTGGGGGGGGGGTGCACGGTAGGGGGGTCTGGCCCACCGTGTAATGTGGAGGAAAAATATTTTTTGTGAAGTTGCTAAACGACGTTTTCACATCTATTTAAGCATTTCTGTTGACAACGGGATCTAACTGACATACGTCAAAGTTATACATTACATGTTGAAATTTAATCATTATTTATTTTTAGATAATTAATTTATAGTTTTTAAACAATTCGACTAGAAGATAAAAGATTCAACTACGGCCGGAAATCGAACCCAGGTCCTCTGCATCAATAATCATATTAGCTTCTGAGACACAGCTTTACCTATTCACAAGGTAAAAAAAAAAAAAATTGTAAATTGATCATCTAAAAATAATAAAATGATTAAATTAAAACATATAAGTAATGTTTTATAATGTATAACTTGACGTATGTCAATTAGATCCCGTTGTCTGGACAATTTTTCAGCCTCCAACATAAATTCTTTAAGAGATGTGAAAACGCCGTTCAGCAACTTCAAGAAATACAGTTTTCCTTCACATTTATTTACTTCTTATTAGTGACTAACCGAAGTTACAGTTTCGGCCAAGCCGAAACTTGCGTTTGAGTCTGATCTCTCAGAGTAGGATTTCAGTTTGTAAGCTCACTTTTAAATATCCCAACAAATTCAATTTTTTTTTTACTATTTTCCGCTTTGACTATGAAGAAGCACGCTTTCCGCAAAAAACTATTCTAAAGTAGATTATATCCGCTAAAAATTGATACCAAAACAGACTCACTAGACTAAATAGGTAGCTTCTAAGATACTGCTTTACGTATTGACAAGGCCACCATTTTATTTTATTTTATTCCCTTTATTATGGCAGAGACTTACTTCATATCAGGCGATTAGATATATTGATTTTATATGTACAATGTACGTATTGTGAAATGAGTCACATTTTAATACGGGCTCCGGAATTTAGCTGTCGTCTGCTTGTAAGCTAACTACCCCACCAAATCTTTCCCCTCTCAAATATTAAATTTAATAAATGTTTAATTCACTGATCGGACTGGTTATTGAGGATATCAAGACAAATGTATGTAATAATACATGAAAATAACTTAAAAATTCCAAAAGTTCAAGCTTTGAAAAGCTGTATCTCAGGAAGTATTTGGCCCACTAACCCATTTTTTGTCTCAAATCTAAGCAAATTAAATCCAGTTCAAAAAAGGGTAGTATAGTTTTTGTCAACAACATGCTTCTTCCATTTTCCACTTTTTCCGATGAATCGCATTTTTTGAGACTTTTCAACTGGTAGTTATAGTTTATCGATAATATTTATTAGACTTTAAATGATATAAAAGGATGATTTTAGGTCTGGACAATGTTCAGCCCCCTCCCCCCCCACGTTTACTAAGCCACAAAGTGGGGAGACCTGGTGGCTGGTCACATAAGGGAAAGATTCGAACACAGTCGGGAATGGCCCCACGCTTAGCTCAGTGTTAAGAGCGCTGCAACGGCGATTCGATTCTCGGCCATGGTCGAATCGCTTATCCTCTAATCAAATTGTTTTAGAATTATAATTTAACTGTCTAAAAATAATGATTGATTAAATTTCACATAGATTGATAAGTGTAAATAGACTATTTTAAAGTGTTCTCCCATATCAACAAATATTATGAAAATTATATGATGGTACATTATTATATTTGACAAGTGGGAACTCATTTTAAAGACGTGCTGACCGGAACTTCCTCAGCTCCGCAAACCCCTTCCGATCAGAAAGAGTGTTTGCCCAGCACGGAATTCAATCAGGCAGGGTAAACAAGCAAGTGCTGACACGACGAACTACCTAACAACTATCCAACCTTCAAATACGGTTACTTAGGTTAGCTATATTTCACTAGAAATATTTTTCAATAAAAAGAGAATAGCTCTTTTTTTTTAATAATTCTCTTAAACAAGTATAAAACCTGTTAAACAATGTAATGTATGCTAAAAACTAAAGATTTTTTCAAATAAGGTACTTATATGCAACCTTCAACTATTTTTTCCTCGTAGTAATATCTCGTTAGGAATCTCATTGGCCCAACTCACACCAGAGAGGTAAGATATGTACTGCTTAGATACCTCTTTTAATGAATGACACCTTTTCACAATTCTGAGTTAAGGGTTGTGATCTACAGCAAAATTGTAGTTTTTTTTGTTTTATTACTAACAAGCCCTTTTTACTTTCACTTACCTGTATATGGAATATATAGTAAGGAAAGTATTGCGAATGTGAAAAATTTCGACTTCCGGTTGTCAACGGAAATACACGTCTTGGGGTCCCCTGAGTCCAAATAACCAAGTTCCGCGAAATGGTCTGTGTGTGTGTGTGTGTGTGTGTGTGTGTGTGTGTGTGTGTGTGTGTGTGTGTGTGTGTGTGTGTGTGTGTGTGTGTGTGTGTTTGTGTGTGTGTGTGTCTGTGTGTGTCTGTGTGTATGTGTACGTGTGTGAACAGACTAGGTCAAAAACTATAAATCGTAGGAACCTCAATTTGGGCATTTGGTGTATGAATATGGCCGCGATGTCACAGCAAAAATTTCATTAAAATTGGCCAAACTGAGGGGGTCCCTTATTTAAAGAATTTTGTCTAAGTTTTAGGTTTTTTTCGATTTTCTCAAAAACGGTCTAACGATTTTGATTAAACTTGATATTTGATGTGTGCGTGTACCAGCGATATGACAGTCAAAATTTCATCAAAACTGATCAATTTGAGGGGGCTTTTACTTAATAAGTTTTGTCTCACTTTCACGTGTTTTTTTTTATTTACTCAAAAACGGCTTTAATGGTTTTGATGAAACTGGGTATTTGATGTATGTATATGCCCCCGATGCGACATCCGAAATTTCATCAAAATTGGTGAAAGGGAGGGGGTACTTTATTCAATAAACTTTTTCTTATGTTCACGTGTTTTTTTTATTTACTCAACAACGGCTGTAATGGTTTGATCAGACCGGATATTTGATGTTTGTACATATATGCCTACAATGTGACTGTCAAAATTTCATCAAAATTGGTGAAACGGAGGGGGTACTTTATTCAATAAACTTTTTCTTATGTTCACGTGTTTTTTATTTACTCAAGAACGGCAGTAATGATTTTGATCAGACTGGATTTCGGTGTATGTACATATATGCCCACAATGTTACAGTCACAATTTCATCAAAATTGGTCAAACGCAGGGGGCTATTTATTTTATAACTTGTTTTCCAATTTTTACATTTTTTTCGAATATCTCAAAAACGGCTTTAATGATTTTTGATTAAATTAATCATTTTTAATCAAAATCAAGTCATCTTTTTTTATATTATCTGTAGAAATGGCAATCAAAATACATTTCAAATTCTAATCTAAGTAAATTGGTAAGTGAAAGTTGTGTATTGCGCGCATAGCACCAGATTTTTAATAATATCTCATTAGAAATCGTTATAGCTTCCTGAATAAGTTGTTTTGTTGAATTTATTCAATTCGTCAATGGAATTCATTTTGAAAATATTTCTTATCGAAGTAATTAAAACAGCGATGTTTTTGAGCGGCCTAGATAATATTCAGTAAAATTACGAATATTTAAGATTCTTTTGTTGTTTTAAATATCCGAAAGGACTTAACATAGCTTGATTTCGCGAAGCATTGTTTCACCAATGTTCTATCCCTAGTCACTGACCGTGCTTGGATAACCTCGAACACTTGCAGCAGTGGGTGTTAGCGAGATCAACAGGAGGATATGCAGAGTGTAATGCACAGTTGACACGTTTGATAAGACATCGCAAGTTGCAGCTAAGCCACCTGGAAACTGTCTTGCATAAATTTTGCCCCCGCAATATTATAAGGAGACAAAGTGCTTCTTGATGTTATCTTCGACGTAGCACTCAGAAGTCCTTACCTGGACTTAGGCAGCCACGTCTTTTATTTGTAACATTTTAATGATCCACACTGTATTAAGTTTCTGATCGTTGCCTAAATTGATATACCATACATGCTTTACCATTTCGAAAACAATATTACACTGCTCCTGTGAGGTTTTGTAGGAATTTATATATGTACTATGTTATTTTATTCTTTGTAGATTCAACTACTATTTCCTAGTAAAAAAAAAAAAGAAACTGGTCCAGACGGAACGCTCGGAAGATAATAAAATTTATAATAAATGAAAACAGATTTTCATGAATATAATAAACAATTTTTCTGATTATAATAATAATTACGGTTTGTACCAGGAACTAAAAGTAGGTAAAAATCAAATGAACCGGTAAGAAGTTAAAAATTAACCCTTATTAAAAACTAATAATCATTGACATCATTAAAATTTTACTTGACCTATGAAGAACCAATGCATTGGTTCTTCATAGTTAAAGTATAATTCGTCCCTTGCAAGGTACGAGTTTAATCGATAAATGATTAACCACTCCAACAATAACATTTATTGTGAATTTAAACTCCCTATAATTCTGTTGTTCTATGAACGAAATCTTTTCAAAGGTTATAAAATCAGATGAACTGCTAATTACTGTCTCTTGTCGCAGCAGCTAAAAGAAAACAGTTTTGAACAATGAATCGTTCTGTTTTAAGCCATTTCACATTAACGAGACCTCCATTTTAAATGGCTTTACAGTGATAGGCGTTCATTTTCAAATCAGGTCATTGGATACATTTTTATTTTTAAGCACAAAAGTTAGTATTCAATTAGTAAACATTTTCGTCACGGCACAGGTACTAGTATATCACTAAAAGAGAAAAGCAATGAAGTTTTCGCATGCATTGATAAAGCATTGTATGTAAATTCAAGTGTGTGTGTATGTAACACGTATTGAAAATGACCGTTGCTTTTTGTATTACAACTTAAATGATTATTATTATATTCTCCGCGAGTGTCCCTATAACATATAGAAATTTATCTTCTGTAATATATGGGTATACCTATACAATGTATGTACTGTTTATACACATATTTAAACTGAACCGCATTGTTACAAACTATTTTGAAAATTTCTTCCATACTTGTTCTCTGGATATTCACTTATATAATGTTGTCCTATGAATTACTACAGACTATTTCGAATTATAGTGTGGTACAAAGGAACAATTCTGAGTAAATGAAGGTAAGTAACTAAGCGAGGAAGTGGGTTGTTTGATCCCTTAACCCGACTACGAACAAGGGCCAGAAACGGCTTGGTATCTCTCCCTCCTCCTCTCTCTCTCTCTCTCTCTCTCTCTCTCTCTCTCTCTCTCTCTCTCTCTCTCTCTCTCTCTCTCTCTCTCTCTCCCACTTTGGATGCGGTGCACTAAATTAGCTTATGTCACATTTCAAAGGCCGCGAGTCAAACAAGGAAATAAACCAAAAAGCAATACTTAAACACAAATTCTCGAATTTCTTTCCCATCTTAATCACTATTTCTACTTTAATACCCCTTATCTCTGGTATCTTTAAAAATGAATTATTTTTTTGTCATACCCCAGGTCGGCAAGAAGAATGACAATGTATTTACTATAATATTAAATATTCGCGTTAGGGGCACTTTACCAAATTCATTTAGGGAGAGTATGGTCGTGGTAACGCAGGCAGAGGGCTGCTTTTTAGTTACGATTATTACTAACTGCCCCAATAGTGGACTGTTTGTAATCAAAGACTACTTTCGCAAGTCTTTGTTTGTTGGTACATGTTAGCAAAATTGAGAATGCAGTTCAAACTTCAAATCTATTTGGCGACATGCGGTTCGTATATGATGTATAAAGTTATGTAAGAAAGCCAACGGAAGGAGTAATAGACGAGAACCCCTAAGGAAATATCTGGCGCTAAGCGGGAAACACACAACTTTCACTTACCAACTTACTTTCGTTAGGAATTCATTAGGAGTGTTTTGTTAAATGCCATCCCTCAAAGTCAGATATTTTTTTCACATTCATTTACTTATTTTTGTCTGTACTTGCTCTTTAGAGTACACTAATTTTTTTTATTATTAAATAATAGTTTTTACTCGTTATGATTCGGCAATGTAAGCATAATACTCTAATTCGTCTGATTGTATACTTCTCCATGTAGTTGTTGAAAACTTCATGAAACAAATAATTCCATTAAAGAAACAGAACTCTTTAATTATAAACAATGGTCTGTCATTAAAGGCCTACTGCGCATGCGTAGCTCAACGTGTTTTATCCATTAAAATATTTTTCATCTTTTCCGCTGTATAAGTCTATGTACTTGATTTCTTTCAGATTTAATTAATCCGTTAATTTTTCCATATAAACAAAAACAAAGGCAAGGGCGTACCCAGGATCAAAACTAGGGGGTCAAGGTAAAAAATAGGGGGGGCAAGCTATGGTCGTTCAGGTTGTAACATCTTACCGCGGAAAAGGAGAATGAAACCAAAATTACGTATAATTATAGCAGTGCTTTATCAACTAAGTTATTAAAATTATTTGCTTGAAAAAAAAAACGTATTCTATTATTGCTTCCAGTCTTAAAAGCCTTAAAAATTATTGCTTCCAGCCTTCCAGGGGGGGGGGGTAGCTGCCCCCCTGTCCCCTGCTGGGTACGCCCATGAACAAAAGTACTTTATAGCAAAACAAAAAAGGCACCTTCCCCATTTAAGCCCTCTCAGAACGTTATAATAGTGATAAAGCTTACCTGTTATTAAAGGATACTTAATTCTCTTAAAACATGACGAGTTTAATCAAAATCGCTAGAGCAGTTTTTGAGAAAATCGAAAAAAACGTAAAAAGTTATTAAATAAAGGGCCCCTCCGTTTAAAATTTTGATGAAATTTTCGCTGTCATATGGCTGACATATAAATACACCAATTACCCGATTTCAGGTTCGTAGGGTTTATAGTTTTTAGCTAGTCTGTTCACACACATACACACACACATACCTACACACACACACACACACACAAATTTTTACGAAATTTTTCACGATCGCAATACTTTCCCTTACTATATATTTCATGTATAGGTAAGTGAAAGTAAAAATGGGCATTCTTTGATGAAAATTTTGCCCGCTTTTTTTTTTTTTTAATCTTTAGAGCAATGGTATTATATATTATGTATTAATAATGCAATTAATAATTAATTAATAATGCAAATAAGTTTGGAATCTACTGATTTAATGAATCTTTCTAACTAAATACTCGTATATAATAACCCCATGAAAAGTTCACGACGCACGATCAATACCTCGATCAAACAAATTGACATTAAAAAAATAAGAGTCTCCAATTCAGTTCACACTACCTGTACGATTGACGGCCTCATAATGTAAATAATGTTGGCCTTTTTTTTTTTTTTTTTAGCTTTTCGCTTCTAACTATAATTCGTTGTATTATCTATAAAATACAAGTGCATAACATTTTGCTGCGAATGAGCCACTTATAGTTAGAATTGGTTTTAACTTAAGGTAGGCTATTCGACGTATTATTTTCGAGGTATAAGAAAAAAACTGAAAAAAGATTTTTCAAGTCAAAATGTTTTTATTTCAGAGGCCCACCATATGTATAGGTTGCGTGATCGGAATGGAGTCACTTAATTTTTAATGTCATTTCTATAATTATTTAAAAAACTCAAATAGTGTAGATTCTGATAGAACGATATCATTAAGGTGATATCTTGTCAAAATTTCCGTATTTATAGCGGTTTTTCTCGCCACTCCAAAACAGTTGACGGTTAATTATTCAAAGTAAATTAAAGGTATGACGAATACAAAATTTTTCTGACGATTCACTCAAAGATAGTATTTTTCGTATAGCGTTTTAAACATTCGTCAGTTGTTCGTCCAATATAAAACAGGCCATTGTTTGATTTATCAAGGGTATAAACATTCAAAAAATTTAATAGTTAACCTTTTTTTACTTAGGTATACAGAAGAAAATAAAAATCAACTTAAAAAATCCGGCAAAGTTTTTCATTGGTTGGAAAGGTGACAATTCATACTTAATTTTTCTAAGTAAAAAATTCCTAAAATATAAATAAAGTAAGTAAATATATTATTTAAAAATAGTAGGCACATCTTAGTATTCTATTAACTTTACGCATATATGCCTTAATTTAACTTTAAACATCATTTTCCATCAAAACGAGGGAATATGTTACCTTAGTAACAGCCCTCTGACGATTGGTATTTTTTCCATAAATTAAAAAAAAGATATTCAAGACCGGTTAGTTTTCGGTTACGATAATTCCTCTGATTTCTCTTATTAGAAAAATTTAACATAATCTGGAGTCAAGGCTTGAAATATAATTCAATGTAATTGAGTTTATTCATTAACTCATTGTGCTTAAAGGTCTCTTCTTATCAATGATGTAATAAATAGAGTTTATGGACAAATAATATTAAATACTCGTGCAATAAAATTGAAACAATAGCTTTACAGCCTAAATGCCTTTTTGATCATTCTTTGAACGCCAGTCATCCAGAAGCATTTAGTTTTGTTCTTAATTTTAAAAGATTTGTTTTACTTCTTTTTTTAAACGATGTCTTGATAAAAATATTAGAAGAAAGTGCGAATATACTCAAAGTTTATAAACTTTTATAAAAACTATAAGTGAATGTGAAAATGTCAATGTTAATATTTGCATGCATTAGTGCCTTGTTATTTGTTAATGTGACATCAGCCCAAAAGAAATCAGCAAGTAATCGAGGCCTATTCTTTAATTTCGATTTGGGAGGAACAACGTGGCCCAAAAGTATGCGAAGATTAGCACTTAGCAATAGAGTGGAAACCCGTGCGAAAATCGATAAAGATGAGGATGGATCAGTGAATCACATGAAAAATGATATAAAGAGAAACGAAATAGAAAGTAACGGACCTATTTTTGATGTGGCAAAGTATAAAGAAGATACTGAGAGGAGAGTTAATTATACTGAGACCAACGACAAAGATAAGGAGCTCATTTTGGAAAAAATCATCATTGATGAAAAAGGAAAAGATGAAGCTCCGAGAACTAAAGCTAACAGTTCGAATCTTGAACAATTGAAAGAAATAACTGAACTAAAAACAAGAGATTCCGTTCTGTTTCGACATGACACACTTGATGAGTATATATTACCTTTATTTAATGCTTTATTAAAGCCTGAAGAGCAAAATAACGATATAACGTCTACCACATATAAACCCCCATCAAATGAAAACACAGGAAGTAACCGTAAATATGAAAGTAAAGTAAATTTTAAAGCTCCCAGGATCGTTGGATCATCAAGATTAATTTTGGCAGTGAATGCAACTAAGGAAGTTGAAGGAGAGGCAAAGCAATTACCTAAGAACAAAGGTAAAGATGAAAATGAACAGCCTGATGAATTAGAGAAAGTAGATAGGGATGAAATACCGAAGAACCCCCCATACACAAAAAATATCGTGCCAGTGAATGAAAATAAAGAAGAGGCCAAGCAATTGCCTTACAATGAAGGTAAAGATGAAAATGGACAGCTTGATGAATTAGAGAAAGCAGATATTGGTGGAAAACCAAAGGACATCGGAAACATAAAAATTATCGTGCCAGTGAATGAAACTAAAGAAGAGGCAAAGCCATTGCCTTACAATGAAGGTAAAGATGAAAATGTACAGCCTAATGAATTTGAGAAAACAGATATTGGTGGAATACCAAAGGACCTCAGAAACATTAAAATTATCGAGCCAGTGAATGAAACTAAAGAAGAGGCAAAGGAATTGCCTTACAATGAAGGTAAAGATGAAAATGGACAGCTTGATGAATTAGAAGAAGCAGATATTGGTGGAATACCAAAGGACATCGAAAACATAAAAAGTATCGTGCCAGTGAATGAAACTAAAGAAGAGGCAAAGCAATTGCGTTACAATGAAGGTAAAGATGAAAATAGACAGCCTGATGAATTAAAAAGAGCAAATATTGGTGAAATACCAAAGGACTTCGAAAACATAAAAATTATCGTGCCAGTGAATGAAACTAAAGAAGAGGCAAAGCAAATGCCTTACAATGAAGGTAAAGATGAAAATAGACTGCCTGATGAATTAGAGAAAGCAGATATAGGTGGAATACTAAAGGGACTCGGAAACATAAAAATTATTGAGCCGGTAAATAAAACTAAGGAAGTTGAAGATTTAAAGAAATTGTCAACAGGTGAAAAACGAGGATTCAAAGAAAATTTGGATGAGGTGGTGAGTTATCTAAAGGATATCCTAGTTCCAAAAAGCTTCGTGTACATTGATGATCATTTGATCATTAAGGCAGAAAGGTGGCGGGATTTCGATGTCAATATAAATGGAACCAAGAAAAAATTTTCGTTTGCAGCTTTGCAAGGAGCCGACAACAAAGAATATGGCGCAGTTCAAAAAGTCACTATCAAGCGAAAAAAGTCCTCACCAGGCAACAAGGAAGTTTTGGTCGTCTATGAGAAATACTGATTGCTTCATCTGATTTCCTGCATAACTATATCTATCATAAAGCATAAAGTTGTTATTTAATTTTTAAAATAAACAACTTTTACTCAGTTTGGCATGTATTATGGTTTTGCGATAGTCGATAACCCCGAAGAACTGATACCCCCTCATTCATTTCTTAAAATGAATACTGTAATAATATTTTAAAATAATTTTTTGGTGAAATCGTAATACAGTAATGCAGTATTTTCTTATCGAATTTTTGACTTTTACTATAAGTACGAATACGAAACTAAAATGAATATTGCTTTTTAAGATTGCTAAATTGATATTTCTTTCATTTTTTAAAGGACTTAAAAAAATCCTAAGTTCATCAATAGTAGATTTATTTTAACCAATTTTATTTATAAACATAAACTTGACCAAATATATATGTTGTTACATGATCGGTAAAAAAAAAACTAGAAAATGGGTGAAATAGGGATTTTTTTAGGTCCTTAAAAAAAAAATTAATTAATCGAAAAGTACTGACGACTTACAAGTTTTGGAATTATTATAATACTCTGTACATTATTGAAAATAAGTAACAATAAGAGGTAAACCAATGCGTCAGAAGCTAGTTTCTGAGAATTCGTTGAATGGAGTTTACAAATAGCTAGAAACGCCGATTTCCACTCTAAATAGCTCGGTTGTGTGTTTTTGTGGACTAGGTGCAAGTTGTGTGTTTCGCGCTTCGCCCCAGATTTGTTGTTATTAATATATCGATATTTTTTCTGATAAAAATGTTATTGATGTATAATTTTATATACATTTTTAGTTTCTGTTCAATCGGATTGTTTTTAATTATAAACCTAAGATTTCAATTTAATTTCATTCTCTTATTATAATGTTTAAAACCGATTATTTTTAGTAATCAATGGAAAATTGATAAATATTTTTACTTCACTTATCTATATATCAAATATATAGTAAGGGAAAGTATTGCGATCGTGAAAAATTTCGACTTCCGGTTTTCAACGAAAATACATCCTTACGAACCTGAAATTGTGTATTCGGTATATGTACGAGTATATGCCCACGATGTGGTAGCGAAAATTTCATAAAAATTGATCAAATGGAGGGGGTACTCTATTTTATAACGTTTTAAGTTTTTTTTCGATTTTTCTCAAAAAATGCTTTAATGATTTATATAACGAGCTTAATCGTCATGTTTAATGAGAATCAAGTATTCTTTAATACTTAGGTAAGCTTTATCATTATTAAAATGTACTGAGAGGGCTTAAATGGGGAACGGGCCTTTTTTGTTTTCCTATAAAGTACCTTTGTTTTTATTTATATGGAGAAATTAACTGTCTCTCGTTACGCCTAAAATAAGAATATAAAATAAGAAGTAAAATATTTCGTCAACTCGTACAACACGCTAAGCCCATGCAGTACACCATAAATGACAGACCATTGTTTATAATTAAAGCCGTTCTGTTCATTTAATGGGCATTATTTGTTTCTTAGTAACTAAATGAAGTTTTCAACAACTACGTAGAAAATTATAAAATCATACGTCTAGGAGTATCATGCTTGCATTGCCGAATTAACGCAAGTAAAAACTTTTATTTAGTGATGAAAAAATTTATTTTTCTTTAAAGAGCAAATACCAAAACAAATAGGTAAATGAATGTGGAAAATTGTGTGGCTTTTTCATTGTGACATGAGAAATGACATTTAACGAAACACGTACCAAAAGTAGGTTGGTAAGTGAAAGTTGTGTGTTCCACGCATCGCACCAGATATTTTCCAAATATTGAAGGATGATATAATTTAAAATAAATCAATACGGTGATTACCGGAATTTTATTCTCAATATTCTGAGCCGTGAGAGACAGTTACCAAGTCCCGCGTCGAATGATCTCAGCGCGTAAATGGCACTCAGGATACTTGGACGAAATATCTGTTACTCTTGATGCCAACTATGAGAACCAAGGATGGGTGATGTTCTCATTGGCCGCATTTACTTTCTGCCGAAGGTCTGGAGCGTTTGTAACCGTTAGTAAACGGCCGGTAGTAAGAAGAGACACGACCTTCTCAATCCGAAAGTCTTATCTATGAAGTCATGAATTTCGATACTCGGTCATCGTTTGTTCGTCATTGTCATATCATGTCTTCGCTGGAGAAGTCACGCTGTCGGATTTGCTTAATTTCTCTGAGAAGTACTGGGGGGATTATATTAATATTTTTTAATATTGTTTTTATTGCAATGTTCAAATGTATTAATCAATGAAATACAACATGTATATGTCAACAGAATTTACTGATAACTGACACATAAATAATTTATGTATAATTAATTTATAAATTTGAATGGCTCCAGACAATGTCTGTTTATTGCGCCTAGGAAGATAATCAGGAATAGACGATGACGGGAGTTTGAAAACAAATGGATTCAAAAGGGCCTTCGGTTGAATTATTGGAAATAATAGAATGTATTGGCCAAATTGGCGATTTATGGGAACTTTTGGTGTTTACTTTTGATTTTATTTGTCACTAACTAATGGGGCTAAGGTCACACTCCGTACCGGTTGGGATCAAGTTAGTCAAAACAACCATACGATGAGTATGAAATAAACTTATTGTTGATAAACGTCCTGCAAATATTTGCTAGGTCTTGCACAATCTCCACAGAACTATTCAATCCTCCAGACTAGTTTGATCATTCACATTAATTATTCTGTAGTTAAAATCAATAGGTCCAAAATGGATGTAGAAAAATTAATTAATCTTATATTTGGAAAGCCATGTACATGGAGAACGCGTGGAAACCAAATGTTCGATTCTGTAAACCAAATAGGTCTAATTATTGCATGTAAATTATTCCTTGTGTAAACAGATTGGTAGTTCAAAACGTTTGTTTGGTAAGTGGTCGGTAATGCCGAGTTGTTTCTTTTTATTTTAGTCTTGAAAGAGGGAGAAATCCGCCTGCACGAATGGAGTTCCCGATAGGGGATCTGTTTATCGGAGTAAGTAGATTATCTTTAAGAAAATCCTTAGGCCAGGAAGTTATACGATTACGAAGACAAGTTGAAGTGATTTTGTGCGGTTTATTGGTATTTGTTCTCCGATTTGACAACCTTATTTATTTTAAATTATTAATTAGTCAACGCATAATCCATATTTCATATATTTATATTCGTTTGGTTATATAATAATTGAGCGAAGCCTACACACAGAAATTAAGGAGGAAATTCAATATAGGGTTGATTTTTTAATATTGATGAAGGGATGCTTTTCCCTTTTCCCTTTTAGAAGCAGGGTCCTAACTGCCTGTGGTAAAGGCCTCTCATTTTGTTGTGGCTTGTGGTTCCATTAACCCTTCAAAGATTGGTCAGCGAATTCGATTAATCGACATTTATATTCTTATTTATTTTTTAAAAATTAAGTACATGATGGTAGTAAAATTAAAATTGTCAAGACCCTGAAACACATGTGTTTTGTATAAGCTTATTAACTTATTTGATTCATTTTATTTCTTATTTACGAAACTATTAAGTTATAAAAAGTTAGGGTCATTCGATGCCAGGGTCAACCCTCCCACATACCACGAAACATATGATATTTTGAATTAGCATACGTATTCAATCAAATTGTGTATCGATCGGAAAAAAAATGGCGATGAATAAAATTTACTGTTACCAGTTTTTTATAAACTTTTCATTAAAATAAAGAAATATTAACTTTATCTTCCTGACAAGAATACAATATCACCGTCGTTTTCTGAAAAATACCAAAGCGCTCAAAAATTGAAATTTGGTTCCAATTTATTGTAGCCCCTTATATATGCTCTCTATCGTTCAGTCTAATACTCGATTATTATAATGTTGTATAATCCCATAAAAAAAAACATTATCATAAAAAAATTCAAACGAAAGTACAAAGTCCCATTAGGAAGTAATGGGAATATTGAATTCCTGTATGTAGGATTCCAACTTTCTTGGTACAACACTGAATGAAGTATTGACGACGATACCCAATTTCCAATAAAAAAAACAAAAATAATTATCACTGAGAAAAAAAAAATTGAGTTCCTTTTTCTGAAGTACTTAAGTACACCATATGTCTATTTTTAATCGAAGAAAGGAGGGTGCTAAGTGAAAGTTGTGCGATGCGTGCAGCGCACCAAATTTATTTTTAGTGTGTTGTTCATTTAATTTTAATTCTGCACTTATATTCCACACACTTCATATATACTAATGTAATATAAACATAAAACATTAGTATATATATATATATATATATATATATATATATATATATATATATAGGATGTAGGTTGGCCATTGGCTTATAGTTTCCGTCGCACCTGTTGTGAAGTACCTACTAGTCTAACATTGTACCATGTGACCCGCTCGACCTCGGGAGTCTTGTCCCGAGTTTTCAATCCGATGCTAACAGTGCAGGTAAGAGTGTGCTTCATTGATTGATTTTACAACATGCAAGTAAATTTTTATATTTCCAGTAAAGTTGGTTTAAAGGCATGGAAAAACATTTGACTCCGATTCTGTTCACATAGCCCCAAACTCCTTTGAAAAATCTAACCTTTCGACTAACCAGTTTCTTGTTTGATTGTTCTCCCCTGTCCTGGCAGTCATCTTTTATATGATCTCTCCTGTGGGGTTAGTTGGCTCTCTTCAACTTTCAAATTTTTTTCAAATCAAATCAAATCATTCACAAAAGCAAGGTAAACATAATCAAAGGTGAAACTACCAATTGTCTTTAGTTACAGCGAGGAAGATGAGAGCAATTTTTCTAATGTAGAAAGTGACGACAGTCTAAACGTCTATCTTCTTCTATTGTCATTCTATTTTCCCTTAAAACCTGTTAAAAACCGATTCAAAATTATAATACCACTATGGGGAAGCTTTTAATAACAATAATATGTGTCAGGCAGTGAGTTGGCTAAACAACCCCACCTTCTAGGCCATCCTGCCCCACATATGGGGTTAATTGGCATACTCTGGATTGACGAATTCTTCAATTTTCTATGATCTTAGTATTAAATATTATGTTGTGAAAAAAATACTTGAAGTAGTCTAATTCTTGGAGTTTACAGGATCAGCCCTATTGGGATTATATTAACAAGAACGACTCAACAATCAAAAAATTGAAAACTGTTGCGAACCAACCCCGTTCTCCCCTATATATATATATATATATATATATATATATATATATATATATATATATATATATATATATATATATATATATATAATACACATCTTGCTAGCGGTTGTAGCCTCAAAAAGACTCCCCTGCGTATGGAGACAGGAACTTTGGCTTTGATTGAATAATTTTTGATTCTTTTTTATAAAATGCCACAACTAATATTCTCAACAAAAAATAATAATAGCCGGTGGAATAACTCGTCACCCTGTTCACCAACATTCTCCGCCAATCAGCATCCCTCCGAATTAAAATATCAAGTAGGATGTGCATCCTACGTCACAGCTTCCATCCACTTCAAGTTTGGTCTCCACACTCTGAATGTAACATGAATTTCGTCTGTGTCAAATCAATCATATATTATGTATTTTAATTTAAATATACATACTCGTATATATAACTGTTTTTTGGCTTAGGTATCATTTCTGTTAAGGTTTCAATTGAATTCAAAACTAATTTCTTAGCCTATAACTTCTCGGAACCTATTAATACTAACTCAGATCCGCAAAGGACAAATTCGATCCTATGTCAAGGAACAGGCTGTACAGTTCGGATAGCGACGTGTCCGGGAATTCAAACATCTCAGGGCCGTTTATCTCGGAGCCGTCAGGAATATAAAGCCGATTTTCTGAAAGCTTCGAATCATAACACTAGAATCGCCGACCCGTCTTTTCTACCTGGTCTATATCGCTTTATTTCTTTTGGGGTTTATATGTTAAGAACATTTTCCTCCTGCACAGCCATTATTCATTTTTATAGGAAAGTTTCCGACCGGGAAATTTATTGTACATTTACCGCGGCCTGTTTTTGTTACATAAGAGCGATATGATATTTACTTGCTTTGCTTTTAGGCACCGGTGGCGTTTAAAAAAGCTTATCTTGAAAAACAGTGGATGTTCTGGAGCGCCTACCTTAATAGGTGTTTTCCCCTAGAGGGAATTATTATCGTTTATTCATCATTACTCTACCAAAAAGATCGAGGAATCGCCTTACTTCCCGCTGTCAACAAGTATCTTTCTGTCACTATAAAAAAAAGAATCATTTTAAATTTTGTGAGAAATATTTGCAAATGTGTACATCTGGTACTTTCATTCGTTACTGCTGAATCATTAAATTTTGCTGAAGACTTACGGTAAAATATTAACCTCCATCATAGATTTCCGCCTAATACATGATAGACTCCATAGCTACGAGATACTTAAAATTATGAAAAGAATGGAGGCTATAGAAAAGCTAATCCTATTAAGTGAATGGCCTAAGGAAACACCAGATGTTTGGTGTTGATCCAAATAATCTTCAGATTAATTGGAAGTAGAGGATTATTTACACCATGGAGGCCCCTCTCTTCTCTATTAGTCAATATTGTTCTTGAACTAGCACTCAGATAAATAATGACGAGCTCTGGTTGAAGAATTTAGGAAATACGAAGTTTGTCGCCAAAGTAATGAATGTGATTTAAAAAAAAAGAAGGTGTATTCCAAAAATTTACAATTGAATGTTATCACCTTCCAAGTAGCACCCTTGAGAAGTAATACACCGGTTCCAACGATTTTTCCACTCGTTACACCAGTGCCGGAAATCGTATTCAGTAAGGCTACTTAGAACGCTCAACACGGCCTCTTGGATTTTTTTGATTTGTATTTATATGCCAATGATGTGATAACCAACATTTCATCACAATTGATCAACCGGAGGGGGGACTTTACTTAATAAATTTTGTATTATTTTCACGTGTTCTTTTTATTTACTCAAAAACGGTTTTAACGATTTTGATCAAACTTGGTATTTGATGTATTTATATGCCCGAGATGTGACTGTAAAAATTTCATCAAAATTGATCTACGGGAGGGGGGACTTTACTTAATAAATTTTGCATCATTTTCACGGGGTTTTTTTATTTACTCAAAAACGGCTTTAACGATTAACAAAAATAAGATATGAATGTAGAAAGATGTGTGACTTTGGGAAATGATATTTAGCAAAACATGTCAATTTCTAATCTAAGTAAGTTGGTAAGTGAAAGTTGTGTGTTGCGCGCACGCACCAGATTTTTTGTCTTAGGAGCGTATTCAAACCCCCATGTTTCGTTACCAGTGATCACTATAGTAAGGAATTTCGACTCAGTTGCCAAACGATAGACAAGATCCTGGCAGGTGAAAAGACGATTTTCCTTTTGTTAGTTACGGTCTGATTTTATTTTTTCAGACCCCTAAGGACTGGAAAAAAAAAATTACTCTCATTACTTCGAGAAAAACCTCGTATTTACCTAACACATGCTGATGACATGATGAATCCTGCAAGAACAAAGCAGTACTCTCAGTGCTCACAAATTAGTCGAAAATTTTAATGTTTTTATAGTAAAAGATTGTAAATAAAAATTTTTTAGAAAGTCTGAGATCATGATCTTGTAAATGAAATAAAAAATGTTTACTGATTTGACCAGGAATGTCAAGTGTGAAAATCATAAAGTTGGACTTTGCGTTTTTTTATACCAAGCTTCAGTGAAGCTTTTTTTGAGCGTTTTTTTATACTGTATGGCTTATTCAATCGTTGGAAGTTAATGCCCAGAAAGATTTTTATACTTCATTTATTATGAAACCGTTATTAGTAAAGCAGTCAAATACATCATTTAAGTAAAAATTTGAAAGTACTCGCGCATGAAATTTCAGGTCAACCCTCAATCTCATTTCCTTCCACTAAAATCTACCCTCAAGCAAATAAAGGATATCCTCTTAATATTTCAGGTTAGAGATAGAAAATTCGAAATGATACAACGATACCGTCTTATGAAGTGCTCATGACTGTAAATGTGGAAATTGTATATATTTTCTGTTAAAGTGTTTTTTTTTTTACATAGACCATATCTATTTAAGTCCTTGAGCTTCACAATAAAAATAGTTTTACCTTTCTTACAAGAATTGTTTCGTACAGTATTTTTATAAATATCTATATAAATTTTTTTAGGTGATCTAAAAATAATCACCCACCAATAAAAAGTACAAAATAAAAAACATTTTAGAAAACAAAAATTAAATATTGTGAAATAATTACTTTCTAAATTGTTATGAATACACAACACAAAAATGCAATAAAAATAATAATTTATTTAAATTTGTATGAAAACACACTAAATGTTAACAAAAATTATTAAATTAAAATATTAAATACCGTGTTTAATACAACACAATCTTTTCGGAGCTGGCACAAAATTGAAAAAAAATTTAAACAAGAAATTATGAAAATCATAAATTTCTTCTAAATGCATCTTCTCTTCCCATCCATTGATTTCAAAGTTTGCGGTTTTCTAATGAAATCTTAATTAGTAACTTGTCATTTGGAAGATTTTCCGTTTTGGGCTGCTTTCGAAAAGATTGTGTTGTGTGAACATGGTATTTAATATTTTAATATAATCATTTTTATTAACAGTGTGTATTCGTACTAATTAAAATAAAATTATTATTTTTATTGCATTTTTTTCTCAATTTGTACCATATTCAATGTATTCATTAAACTTCAGAAAGTAATATTTTCATACTTTTTACATAAAAAAAAAATTATAAAAAGGGCTTAGGGTGTCAGACATGCCACGCTGTCAATAGCGGTGGCAATGTTCACGGTGCCATTTTAGGGCTGATAAATTGGAATCGCTAAAATATCTCGTTTAAGGTCTGGTCACACATGCCCGACACCGGGTCAACCGACCGGTTACTATCTATCCTTCGTATTCGAATCAGATCCGATATATGTCCGTGCTGGGTTGCGGTTATGTGTGACCAGACCTTTATTTAGAAAGACTAGGGAAATAAATGCAAGATTCGCTGCGGGCAACAGATGCTTTTTAACAGTTCAAAAAACATCGCAATTCGAAATTTATTTCCCTGAATTCCTTTTACCTCATATCCACATTCATTTAGACTTAATGGAATTATTAAGCTCGCATTTCAAATTATCTACTGAAAAACACCAGCTTTTGAGAGGAGCTCATGCATTAAACTAATTCCAAACTGCTCAAATACTCGTTCTAATTTCAGTACACTTTTGTATTATTAAACTGCGAATTAAATTGAATTTGTCGACAATGAAAGGTAATCCGATGAGCGATAAACAATAACGATAGGCAGGTAACAGTTTTACATTGCAAAGGCTTCAACATCCCAAAGGGCTGAAACATTACTTCGCTCTTAATTAATTGCAAAAGCTAACCATTTGTGTTGATGAGCTCAACTATTGTCGGTCCAGGTACCACTAATTAATTACTGCGTTACATAATTAAAGCCTCTTTGTTGGTATGCAAATAGAGCTAACATGACACTGTCGTGTTTAAAGTATGGCTAAGTCATATTTCATCAGATAGTAGAAACCACTATTTATTATGACTATTATTATAATCCTTTGCATATTCTTGCATAAATAAACAAATTTTCTCAATTAATTTATATTAAACTATTGTATTCTGTATCTACTGTATTTCGAACTCAACCGAACAATGACGAAGTCTCAAACGCACATTGAGATGAGCACCGAAATCGTGATGCAGAGACTCGTGTTCGAATACCGAATACTGTAAATCGTTGATTTTACTTGAATGATTGGAAATTATTTTATAACTTTTAATAATTAGTCAACACAAGGACATGATATAACCAGACAAGAGGCTAAATAAACAATGTAATATTTTGCGAATATCCTTTTTAAACAGGGTAAGATCCTTATGGCTAGATAGATAAATGTCCAGGTTATATGAATGGAAAAAATACTGTAATTAAAAGTGGATAACAAAAAAATCTGGTGCGTGTGCGCAACACACAACTTTCACTTACCAACTTAAATTAGAAATTAATGTGTTTTGTTAATTGCCACTTCTCAACGTTATACATTTTTCCACATTCATTTCTTATTTTTGTTTTCATTCGCTCTAAAAAAAAACAGCACTGATTTCTTTTATTATTAAATAAAAGTTTTTACTTGTGATAATTCGGCAATGCAAGCATAATACTCCAAGTCGTCTGATTTTATAATTCTCTATGTACTTGTTGAATATTTCATTTAGTTCCCATGAAACAAATAATTCTCATTAAATGAACAGAACATCTTTTATTATAACGCATTGGTTTGTCATTAAAGGCGTACGGTGCATGCGTGAGCTCAAGGTGTTTTACGAGTATGAGTTGACGGAATATTTTTCTTTTTTTCTCCTGTATTTGTTTACTTGATTTTTTCATATATCATATTTAGCCATTTCCTATTTTTAGGCGTGATGAGAGACAGTTAATTTCTCAATATAAACTAAAACAAAAAAAAAAAAAAAAAAAAGGTCCCTTCCCCATTTAAGCCCCCTCCGAAAATTTGAATACTGATAAAACTTACCTGATATTATTAAAAACCTAATTTTCATTAAACATGACAAATTTGATCAAAATCATTAAAGCCGTTATTGAGATAATCGAAAAAAAGGTAAAAATTGGAAAAAAAAGTTAAAAAATACATCAAATACCAAGTTTGATTAAAATCGTTAAAGCCGTTTTTGAGTAAATAAAAAAAACACGTGAAAATGATGCAAA
This sequence comes from Aelia acuminata, assembly GCA_911387785.2. Lineage (NCBI taxonomy): Eukaryota > Metazoa > Arthropoda > Insecta > Hemiptera > Pentatomidae > Aelia > Aelia acuminata. The sequence goes on along the minus strand of OU426978.1, from coordinate 35,614,302 downwards.
ATTTATTAAGTAAAGTCCCTCCTCCGTTTGACCAAATTTGATGAAATGTTTGTTGTCACATCTTTGGCATATACATATGTCAAATACCCAGTTTGATCAAAATCTTTAAAGCCGTTTTTGAATAAATAAAAAAAACACATGAAAATGATACAAAATTTATTAAGTAAAGTCCCCCCTCCGGTTGATCAATTTTGATGAAATTTTACAGTCATATCTCGCGCATATTAATACATCAAATAATTAATTTAATTAAAATCGTTGGAGCCGTTTTTGAGAAAATCGTATTATAAATTAAATAAAGTACCCCCACCCTTTGACCAATTTCGATGAAATTTTTGCTGTCACATCGCGGGCATATACATACACTAAATACCCAATTTCAGGTTCGCACGGTTAATAGTATTTGAGCTGGTCTGTTCACACACAGACACACACACACACACACACACACACACACACACTGACCATTTCGCGGGACTTGGTTATTTCGACTCAGGGGACCCCAAAACGTGTATTTCCGTTGAAAACCGGAAGTCGAAAATTTATACTAATATTTATACAATACTTCCACTTACTATATATTTCATGTATAGGTAAGTGAAAGTAAAAAGATCTAAATAAAAAACTACGAAAAAAAGGGGGATCTTAAAGCTTTATTCAGTTAAAATACTATTGAATTAAAGGTGCGAAGCTGCTCAACGATAAGAAGCCGAACTACTATGCTCAATTTCGAATCGTGATAGGGAGGATATCTACTATATGAAATACATTATTTTTCCGGCTGAGTATATTGTTCCTAAGGAATCACCTTCTTGATCGACCGCTGGCCAAGAAACATTATTCTTTGCATAGTTCATAACCCAAATCCTCCATGTAAGTAAGTTTACCAAGGCTGTTTAGATATACAAGTTTTTTCCAGAGCAGCTTCTAGGAAATTATCAAGAACGTGATACAGACCTAAAATATGTTTTTACCATCTTTCCTATTCCTGTTTCCTTGTCCTTTTTTCGGGAGTGGCTCGCCTTACGAAGTTGGTACGTATATTTTTTCCTAACTGCGATAAGGATCTGCCAGTTTCTGGATCGGAGTTTCGCGACAAAGTTCCCAGAACCGCCGCTGATCCTCGGAACCTCCAAAGAGACACCGTCTAAAGTCTTCATCAGTATTCGGAAGTGGCACCCCATAAATCCTGCTCCAGATACCGTCTCCTACATGACCATGCCTTGCGACGGCGGAATTATCCAGGAGTTGCAGGGAATGTCAATGCTTTCCGTCGCATTCCTTCGAGAACTCTGCTTCGACCTTCTTGCTCTTTTTATAAAAGTATTTTGCTTGAAAATAAATAAAAATAACTGAATTAGTTTATTTTCTGACTGTGGAAAAATGTCATAGAATCTTTAATATTGCTGAGGAAAACCGTTTCTCTTAACGATTAACATTAGTTTTAAAAAAAATGTTGATATCGTTGCAGGATTAGTGGATGTACTTATCAGTTCATAGCGACAGTTATGCACTTGCCGTCAGTGAGTTGGACAACGAGGTATAATTTAAATAATTGTTCTTGATTTAATATTGTAAGCTTTTTATAATTTCAAAATAGTCATGACTGACTTACTCAAGTTCCAACCCACTAACTCAAACTCTTTCCTCTCCCACAAACCCTTACAATCCCTCATGAAGACTCAAGGCGCTCGCCACGTGGTTTTCTGCATTAAACAGTGGCACATTTTATCTTTTACATTTAGTCTTTCACTTGTTTTTGCTTTCTTTTTTTTATATGTGCGGTTGTTTTTTAATTAGTGTGTGTGTTTTTTTCATATCTATCATGTCAGCATGTTTTCTTATTACGGTAGTGGATAGCAAATTTAAGAAAAATGCCAGAAGATATATATATCTAAATATATTTATTTTATTTTAATTAATCCAATCTTAAATTGTGGCTGACCACCAATTTTAAATTATTTTTAAATAATTTATTTTTTGAAGAGAAAAGATTTGGCTCCGCCGGGAGTCGAACCCGGGTCTCCTGCGTTACATGCGAGGATGCTAACCGCTATACCACCGAGCTCGGCTCAAGGCAGAGCAAATCCTTCCTCTTCACTGATACCTACTCCCCCTATCTCACAAGTTTTGCGAGTAGTAGCGGAAGGTGGACAATCCCAGACAGTTTGTTGGAACAAAGGAGGTTGGAAGGAACTGTTAAGTTCTAGATTGTTCGAGAGCCATCTGTGGCGTTCAACCAGCTTCCACAAAGACCTGAAACCTTCCAGAAGATATATATATCTAAATATATAATAAAGTTATAAAATATAAGTTCCATTTTACGACTATATATAAGGAGCGGCAACCGGGCCAGTTAGTCTTAGTCTGTTTCTTCTATTTTAGTCAGTATCTAGTTTCTTGACTGGGAAGCTCAAAGTCATATGATTAGTGTGCTATAGCGTTCATTTTTGTAACCTGCTTGAATATTTTTGTTGTCATGATTCGTTGGCATTGATAATTGTATATTTTTGTTGAATAAATATTGTTAACCGACAAAAGTGTTACAATACTTTTAATGAATAAAAAAAAAAAAACAGTAACGTGAATGAAAATGAAAAGATTTCTTCCGTGATGCTATGATCTCAGTAAATTTACCAGAAGCATAAAGGTGTGTATATTTCCCTTTAGTTTAATTATTTTTCTCTGGAATATCACAGGTTGTTACAAGAATAGAAAAGAGAATAAAATAGGTCTATTCTTCTATTTAAAAGCGAAAGAAAACAATATTTAAAAATCAATCATATTTAACGAATTAAATAAAAATCTTTCGTACATTTCTATATGCCTGCGTACCTGACATTAGTGTATAATTTTAAAAATTATTTTATTTTTCTAGGGAATGTTTCAAACAACATCAAACACTAAATAACTAAAAACGGATAATTAAGAGTTGAGATTTTTCTAAAGCAAACCTTTCAACGTATGGTTTCATAAGACCTTAATAATTAACAAAACCACAGGTTTCAAGTGACCTCGTGTAAGGAAATTTAAATCTTCAAATCCACGTACGTTTCTAAGCATTTTCTGGAAGAACATTTCGAAATTCTTGCTCTTAATGAAAATACCGACTTAATCAACTTAACCTCGGAATGGTTTTCATTCAGAATTAGAATTATGTGTTTTACTAAGGTGAGCTTTCACTGTTATCTTCAATTCGGGAAATGAATTTTAGTTTCAACAAATCCGATGTTCAATCTCACTGTTTATTTGAATAACTGTATATACTTTTCTATATACAGGGACTTTATCATAACTAATTTTAAAAGTTCAAAATTGCAATATGCGATACATTTGTTTACAAGTAAAATAAAATAAACTCGTTGGCCAAAGTAATCAACAATTCATATAAATATTAAATTTAAAACATTACATTTTATTAATTAAGTCAAATGGAAATAATTTAAATGGAAAATCCTTTAAAAGTTGTAAAATAAATGTAAGACTATAATACTTTTACATTTTTTTATTACTTCTTTTTTCATTGGTTTATTATCATTATCAATTCTTTCTTTTTTTTTCTTTTTTTTTTCCTTTTTTTCAAGTCATTTGCGCCTGCGCTGTAGCGCACCTAGCAAATTTGTGGATAGTGTGAAATTTATCTTCGTTTTGCTTGATTTAAATTACTTGCTCGAGCATATCTCTCGGCCATTGTCTTTTTAATCTTCGTTGGACGGGTTACTGGGAAGAAAGAGAAGAAGCAAGTGGATTTGGATGGTTGTGAGTTGAACTGTGAAAGGTAGAGTATTTGTCGTGAGTGTATGATTTTACTGTTGGAATGTCCATGTCTGTGTGTATTGTGTTGTTAGAAATGTACCATGGAGCGCTTACGATTTTCCGAAGAATTTTTGATTGTGCGGTTTGAATTTTGTTTATGTGTACTTGTTTTGCGGAACCCCAAAGTTCTACTCCGTAGGTCCAAATAGGTTTTAATATCGTGTTGTAAATTAGTCTTTTGTTTCGTAAGTTAAGTGTTGACCTGTAGTCCAGGAGGTGTGACAGTTGTTTATATCGTCTGGTCAGTTCTTGTCTTTTTAGTTTTGTATGTATGTTCCAAGTGAGTCTTTTGTCCAAGTACAGTCCAAGGTAACGTACATAGTTTTTAGATGGCACAGAAGTATCATTAATTTTTATTGGAGGACATGTTCCCTTCCTCAGTGAGAAACTTATATGGTTCGACTTAGTTGCATTTATTTTTGTTTTCCACTTTTGGAACCAATTTTCTAAGTCGAATAGATGGTTCTGGACGGCAGTTCTTTCATTTAAATCTTTTTTGAAATATTACCGAAAAATAAAATAGCAATGTATCCAGTACAATAATAGCATCTAATTAATTTTGTATTGCTATTCTAGCTGAAAACCACACATGATGAAAATGGTGTGCTTTAGATTAATACGTTATTTATCTTTTAATTTAATTTTATTATTTTTAAATTTAATTTTTTTTTCATTGCACATTGTTTTGAATTTTAAAAGTTGTTCCGTTTGGCAATGATTATTACTCAACAAGAGGAATAAATCTGTCTACGAAAGTGTCGGTGAAAATCCATATTGTTAAATCATCTGACAACTATTTTTAAGAAGTTTTATATATGTTAATTAAATTTATATTTTTTGAAACGGCAGAAATTTAATTTAAAGCAGTAATTAGACTATTACCTTAATAAAGATTACAATATTATCATAATATATACAAAATTAGCACTATTAGAAAGATCCATAGAGATAAAAAAATAAATAAAAGAATTATTTTACATTTTTGAGTATCCACTTTTATTTTTTCAAACTAAAAAAAAAAAAATGTTGACGTGTAAATTCTCTTGCTACAGTGCAATAAGTGAAACGAATAAATTAAATAATATATTAATGAGGTTTTTGTAACTTTTTGTAAGTAATATATTAATGATTATTCGTATACTTATTTATGTTCGCTGGAATAAAAAAAACAACATCAGAATCACTGTTTTATTTAATAGATTTTTTTATTGTTCAATTAAATTTTGTCAACATATTAAGTACATTATTCCATCGTCTTTACATCTTTATAAAATAATTCCTAACCACTTATTAAATCAAAAATAAGCAATATACGATTAATTATAATTTATTTGATGGAAATAGCCGTGATGAGAAGACACCATAACGCAAGGTAGTGTCAGGATGGTTCAGCCTACCCTGGCTTTGTAAGGCTAATTCAATATGCTGTAACGAGCCAGATTTACCTACATGCCTTTGTGTAATAATAAATAGGTTTCGAATAAGACAAAATATTTTGGGATCTCAGATCCATGCAAAATGAAACACTTCCATTAAGTATTTTACTTCAGTTGTGATTATTATAATTTGAATAAAAAAAAGTATTACTTTTGTTTAAAATATTTATTGTACGTATGTATAATGGAAATACCAAAAATCCTTGCTACACAGATTATTTGATTGATTATTGTATTTATGTACCAATATATCAAATGATATATTATTGAATATATCTTACTAGCACTTTAGTCCGGATTTTTCACACTCAGAAGATAAAAAAAAAAAAAAAAATAAGTAGTAAACGTTTGATATAACATTTTTTACACTATTGTGGGGTTCAAGCAATTTTTATAAACGAAAAATAATAATTCACAATGTCGGACAAACAATACAAACTCAAATAATTAACAAGGTTACTAAACTTATCAACTTGTAAACACACATTAACACAAAAGAAACCATATGACTCGATCTTCAGAACAAGACTAACTCTCCAGCCCATCGCCCCTTATATTCAATCTGGATTAGAACATTCTAGCTAGCGCCCGACAAGCGTAGAAGGTACCAGAACAGTTTATAAGGGTTCCAACGAAAAGTCTGGAAATCTTTTCGATCATATGTTTTCTGCTTCACGTTTTAATATGTAGAAATGAAAAGGAACTTTAACTTATATTTAGTTATTATGACACAGTTAGTCTGTAATAGGCTGTTGAAATGAGCTGTTTTAACATTAGTTTACATTTTTATGGTTTGAATAGGTGAAACATTGTCTTCAACGCATTTTGCCCCACTGGTGCGTTTACGCATCATTAATTTTTTTTAAAAAATCATTATATTATTATAAGATTCTCTTTTTTATTTTTGCTTTAAATTAATTTATAAAGTACTAAATTATTTTTAAAAGGATTGCTTAAATTTTAAAGTTTTTTTTTCTAAACCTAGAAACTTTAAAATATGCACATTCAACAGGTGTGAAATTTGAAATTCACAGAAAATTATTGGTGTTTCAAGAATATCATTAACGGTAAATTCTTATAATGAAACTTAACAATTAAAAAAACGGAGATACCTACCCTGTACGATGTCAGATACTCTTTATAGACCCCTATCCTAATTACCGTATACCTGAATAGGCAAATTTTAGGAACACCATTGTAGCATCGTCCGGTTAACCATAGTAGCAAAAACAAACAATAAACAAATTCTATTAATATAAAAATAGAATTAATAGAAAATCCTATTTCTGGTTCTAATAAAGCAGTTAATTTCTAATTTCTAAGTCATGGAAAAAATAAAGTTAATGTTAGTTTTAAGTAAGACGTAAAAACTTCTTGGCGATCTTAGTAGAACTTTTTTTTTTTTTTGGTTTTCTTTGGTCAAATTGATTTGTGAATTTTTCGGGTTTCCCAAAAGATCTACACATTTACAGTTCCCGGCAGAAACCTTTGTACTATTTTTATTGTATATTTAACTAAAGGTTTATAGAATTTATATTCCTTGAAGAAAGGGGGAAAGCTTCATGATTATTTCATAGGCAATTTTATTCCAGATTTCTGGAATTTCATTGCCTATGAAATAATCATAATGATTCATTACTAAGATAGGAAATAAACAACGGAATTGAGTACACAATCTCGGGGGTTAATTGAGTGATCAAACATTATCATGAGATTATCGACCGCCGTCAAGTTTGTAATTAACAGTTCGGGGAATGGTCCATAAAGCACGATGTTAGTACTCGATACCGATGTATTAGGCTTTCAATGTATAGATAAAGATTTGTTTACAGTATAATGCTGTATTGGGATAATTTGGTTGTATTAGTAACAGTTGGTGCTTTAAACCTTAGTACTCTTCATTAAGGGAGAACTTATATGGTTGTGGATTATCCTGGTCACATAATCTCCTTACGTAACCATAGATTAAGAAATATTAATTGTATAACAAGAACAGCCTCTCGAAACCCTTCGTGTCGCATAATGAGTACATTTTTAAAAATATAAATTTTATTAGAAGTACGAGCGGTCCATAATAAATCACTTCACGTCAAATTCCCGATGAGAGTACATTGCGTAAAAATTATCTGTCAGAATGCTATAATAAGACCATGGAAAACATAAAAAATAATGTTCAGCAAAATTACATATACCTTGTAGTTGATGAAACCACTGATGCAAGAGGCATTTATATCGCAAATTTATTAGTGGGTGTTTTAAGTACGGGCGGTCCAGGACAGCTATTTTTACTGGCATCTAAGCACCTAGAAAAAACTAACGCTGAAACAATTAGTCGTTTCGTTAATGACAGTATGAAACTGCTATGGTCAGATGCTGGGTTTGAGATGAGAGTGCTACTTCTAGTGACTGACGCAGCACCATATATGACCAAAGCTGCAAAAAACCTAAGTGTGTTTTACAGTAACATGATACACGTCACCTGTATTGCACACGCACTAAATCGTTTCACTGAAAAAATAAGAGAAACGTTTTCAGACGTTAATGAGCTGATAAGCAACGGCAAGAAAATGTTTTTGAAAGCTCCCAGCCGTGTAATTATTTACAGAGAAGAGATGGACGACATACTGTTACCTCCAGTCCCTGACGTTACTCGCTGGGGAACATGGCTAAATGCAGCCCTGTTTTATGCTAAACATTTTGACAAGTACTCTACCGTTGTGGAAAAAATAGCAGAAAAGGACCCAGATGCACTGAGCGTCCAAAAAATGATAGCAGTTTTTAGAAGGGGGGGGGATTTTTAATGACTTGGCTTTTATATCATGCCATTTATCGTTTTTATCAGAGGCTATAACAAAATTAGAAACAAGAAACATGTCTCTTACTGACAGTTTTCAATTAATAAATGATATAAGTGACAAGGTCAACAAAATCCCAGGTCAAGTGGGAATCATCTTAAAAAAAAGTTAAGTGAAATATTTTCAAAAAATACTGGTCTTCAAGTATTACATGACAAATAAAATTTTAGAAGGTGATAAATCTGTAAAAATTGAAAAATTCACAGACCCTGAACTTATTTCGGCTTTTAAGTTCGCACCATTGACTTCGGCAGACTTGGAAAGATCATTTTCTGTTTAAAAGAGTATTTTGAGTGATCGGAGGCACACTTTTTCAGAAAATAATTTAGAAATGTATTTGGTTGCAAACTTTAATGATTCACAGTAACGTTATTTTATTGTGTCAAAGAAAATTACTGATTTTTTTAAATTCTAATAAATTTTCACAACAAAATTGGTTTTTGTATTTTATGAATTACCTTTTTTCGTTGTTGCAATGTACAGAAAAACTTATTCCTATCAATTATACTTGAAATGAAAAGATATTTAATTGCATATTTTGCAGCATATTTCCCACTTTTTTCTTGCATATTTGAGGAGTTTTTAATGCATATAAATACGGGGTCTAGTTATTACATTTGATAGTGTTGAAAAATTAAATACAATTTTTCCCGGGGGTCACCTGTGGTGTTGTGGTTAGCATGGCAACCTACAATACTAAAGATCGCGGGTTCAATTCCAGCGGTGGCCCTAGGATTTTTTAATGGGAGTAAAAAATCCTTAGCTATGCCGTCCCTCGGATAGGACGTAAAATGGAGGTCCCGAGCCTGTACGATGTCAGGTACTCGTTAAAGATCCCTATCCTAATTATACCTGGATAGGCAAAATTTAGGACTCCCACTGTAGCATCGTCCGATTAGCCTAAGCAGCATAAAAATGGACGTTAAACAAACAAACAAACAATTTTTCCCTATACACCTACTATCTATTTACAAGTCACTGTTGTTTATAATTAGAAAAAGAAAAAAAAAAATAGAATAATATGAGTTTTTTCAACGAACATTGGCCAAACTTATGATTAAGAACTTATTCTATGTGGCAATTTTCGTTCTTGATACTTTTATGCAATTAGTGACATACACAAACAAACATATATATTAAAAGTGTTACCGCCATGTAATGCCCACTAACTTTACCGTAAACTGCCACCGATTCTGATTAGTCTATTTTTTTATCAAAAAAGTAAAAATTTTCATTCGATTATTTAAAAAATTATACCACAAACAATAAAACTAAATGCATAACTAAATATGTCTTCAAGTATATACAAACTAATTTCCTCGATGGGATATGTTAAAAGGACACGATACTTTAATCAAAGCCCTGTTATTAATTTTAAATCGGTTTTTTTCGGAGGCAGCTGTTTTCAATATGGGATATAATAATACCGTAGAAAGAATTCGAAGGGCAATGGAAAAAGTAATAGGAAGGAGAAGAAACATTCCACATTTTACAATGTGGAATGTTCTTTTTCATGCTGAAAATGGAACCTGAAGACGTGACAAAACTCACATATAAAGTAAAAGGTATTCTATGAATACTGTTGCCTTGGTTAACGCTTTAATGTTCTGACTTATTTTATCATTTGCATTAAGCTATGCGCTGCAATTAACCAAAAGCCTTTTTTTTCCCACCTTGCCTGATTGGTGGTTTTAGTCATGTGTCCTCAGCATGATCAGAAGTTTCTGATATCCGAGTTTCTCTTGGATTTACTGTTTTTAGGAGATTAAGCGATTACATAAACTACGGTACCGCTGCTGGCATGTACAATACTATAAAAATATAATAGTGGATTTCATTTGACACATCATTGTTGGAATGGCATTTACTTGGGATTCCAGGTAGGCAAATTGTTTAAAAATATTAATATATTAAGGAAATTAGTCTGATTCGAATAGCCTATCCAAATGCCCCATTTTTGAAAAGGCCTTTTGCTTCATATAAGATGTTTCTTTTTTCGTGTTAAAAAGAATTCTTAGTTTGCTTACATAGATCTTAGGCTGTGATGTGACATGTGTGACATTGTTCTTTAGTCTCTACTCTTAGTTCACAAATTATTACTTGATTCCTCGAATTATTGTTTGAAAATCAGATCTCATTTCCTCTTCGAAGCTAAATCTTCGGATTTGGTGGTCAATGGTACAGAATGGTTAAAAAAGGAAGCGGAATGTTGAACCTCCAAATGAATTGGCAATTTTATCTTTTTCGCATTTTATTATTTCTTGATTTTCGTCAATTGGAAAAATGTAGGTCGGATGAGTTCATTAGCCAACAGTAGTAGTGTCCTTGTCCGGAAACCGGGTCATGAATGGCAACCGAAATGATATTTGCATAACTTTGAATGACAGAGCTACAAATAGTTGACCGTGAATGCCATCAAACGAATGAATGAACTATTCGTGAACGAACATTTCCTCCTCCGCTAATGCTATGTATTGTTTTGTTCTTATATATATATATATATATATATATATATATATATATAATTTTATATATAATTTATAATTATATATATATATATATGTGTGTGTGTGTGTGTGTGTGTGTGTGTGTGTGTGTGTGTATAAAGAAAATATAATATAAATAAAAAAAAAATAATATAAATAAAAAAAAGTTGCCAATGACCCTGCAGGGTAGAGGCAACAAAAAAAAAAAAAAAAATAAAAATAAATAAAAAAAAATAATATAATGTCAATTTTTTTTAAATTTTAATTTTGTAAATTGTTTCGTTTAGAGAAATTGACGAAAAACTTACACATGGGTGTTCTATGAAATCGGAGGGAGGAATTCGAAACTTTTGGAACCTGTTGAAAAAAAAATCACACACACACGTATACGAGCTTAACTAAAGCCGCCGTTTTCATGCCGTCTGAACTTCCGAACAGAATGGTCGGATCTTATTTGGCTCATGAAAATTGTCAGATCTGATCTCTAAGGACCTCCCAATCTTCCAGCTAGTCAGGTCGGAGCGTCTTTAGCATTTAGACTACCCCCACGTAGCCAATTTTTAACCAATATACCACCAAAAATAATATAATTCGTGAATTCTTGATTTAATGACGATGAAAGAATAATTATTTTTTTCATTTATGAACTTGCGGTTCCCTTTATGAGAATAGAAAGAATTTCATATGATCTCTGATATGATAGGCCTGATATAATAGCTGACTAATTAATTTTTATATAAATCCTTTCTTCACAATCAGTAGGGGATGAAATGAAGAATACCCTAGTCTGCTGAGCTTATATTTATATTTAAACTCATAAAATTGTTGGGTAGGGCAGTCATATCATGTGATCATAACTATAATTTAGTCAAATCAATCAAATATCAAATCTATTCTATATAGATATTGAAGCAATATCTATATAGAATAGATATAATAATATGGATAGTGTTGATTAATACAGATAGATATATAATAATATTGATCATGTCATCGATTACATTAGGTTATAGTTTACTTCCTGCTAGTAAATCAGCCCAGTGTCTCATGTCCGTTAGCTGACTAACAGGTAGTAAACTATCTGCTGGTATAGTTAAAAGCCGGACTACTTTACTTACTAGAGGGATAGTTAACTAGTATACTAGTCGTGTATAAAGATTTTTGTTAGTAAATTAGCTGCAAGTTACTTCTTTTTTTGAGTGTCTGAAAATGTAGCCGGAACTAGCCGCTATCAAAATTGAATTAAAGGACAAGAACAACAGATGTTGATGAGACAGGTGAGGGCTGATCACTATGTAACTGTTTATTCACCTTGTGTCTTACGGTTTGATACGTTTTGTACCAGCTAACCGATGACGATTTCTCTATGGTCCCTAAAATCTAACATATCGTCCCTAAAAGTCGATTTCCCGTGTTTTTTCGCTTTAGATATGCCATATTTGGCAGTTCATGGAGGCTATTCAAAATTATAAAATATTAACCCTAGAATTACCAAGGGTATCTGACTTCTTATTTTAACCCTTTGTGGGGGGGGGGCTATACAAACCCATAACTTTCTTTTATTGTTAATTAATCATAAATAATGTTTTAAAAATTTTATAATTTTAAAACTGTGAATGTGAAAAAAAAAAAAATTAATGAGGGAAATGAAAGAAATTTTTCTTTTTTTTCTAGATAATTATAGATGTCATTTCTATATTTTTCTAAAATTCATAATTCATGAAATATAAGATATTCAAGTAATTTACTAAAAATAGTTTTTTCTGGTACATTAAAGAGAATAAAAACATTAATTGTTTGAAATTTATAATAAACGCCTTTATTAAATTATAGTTTATTATATCCGCATAGTCACAAGTTTTCTTTTTTACTTTCACTTACCCATATATGAAATATATAGTAAGGGAAAGTATTGAGATCGTGAAAAATTTCGACTTTCGGTTTTCAACGGAAATACACGTTTTGGGGTCCCCGAGTCCAAATAACCAAGTCCCACGAAATGGTCTGTGTGCGTGTGTCTGCGTATGTGTGAACAGACTAGCTCAAAAACTATAAACCGTTCGAACCTGAAATTGAGTATTTAATGCATGTATATGCCCGCGATGTGACAGCGAAAATTTCTTCAAAATTGGTCAAACGGAGAGAGAACTTTATTTAGTAACTTTTTACATTTTTTTCTTTTTAGATTTTCTCAAAAACGGCTCAAACGATTATTTGATGTATTTGATGTATGTATGAAAACTGAGTATTTGATGTATTAATATGCCAAAGATGTGACAACCAACATTTCATCAAAATCGGCACTTTATTTCATAACTTTTTTCCCCATTTTTTTCCCATTTCCCACAAAAACGGCTTTAATGATTTTGATCAAATTCGTCATGTTCAATGAAAGCTAGGTGTTATTTAATATCAGGTTAGCTTTATCATTATTAAAATGTTCTGAAGGGGGCTTAAATGGAAAAGGGGCCTTTTTTGTTTTCCTTTAAAGTACCTTTGTTTTTTTTTATATGGAGAAATTAACGGTCTCTCGTTACGCCTTAAAATAAGAAATGGCTTCATATGAAATATGAAAAAAATCAAGTAACCATGTAGAGGTAAAAAAAAGAAAAATATTCCGTCAACTCATAAAACACGTTGAGCCCACGCAATGGGAGTACGCCTTAATGACAGACTACCGTTCATAATTAAAACCGTTCTGTGCATTTAATGGAAATTATTTGTTTCATGGTAACTAAATGAAGTTTTCAACAACTACATATAGAATTATAAAATAAGACGACTCGGAGTATTATGCTTCCATTACCGAATTATCACAAGTAAAACTTTTATTTAATAATAATAAAAAAAAATTGTGTTTCTTATAGAGCAAATAAAAATATAAATACGAAATGAATGTGGAAAAATGTGTGACTTTGAGAAGTGGCAATTAACAAAACCGATCAATTTCTAATCTAAGTAGGTTGGTAAGTGAAAGTTGTGTGTTACGCGCAAGCACCAGATTTTTTTTTTTTTTCCTCTCAACCATTTCTTTTAGACATAAAAAGTTAATAAGTTAGGCGTCAAATTTAATAAGTTAGGTGCAAAACAGGGTGGATAAATATTAATTGGCTCCAAGTGCCCCCTGCCCTTTGTAATCATTAGGGTTAACGGCATTCATTTAATACTGGAATTTTATTGTTAAGTAAAATAAGACTTAAAAAAATGGGACATAAGAAATATTTTTTTTCTGAATTATTGGTTAAAATTAATTAAGTAAATATTGGTGATACTATGTCTAATCATTAATGTGATTTTAGAAAGTTGGGATATGTTTTAGAGTTATTCACTCAAATTTATATATATATAATATTGCATAATTTGACGTTTATGAAATTTAATGTAAAAAAGTAAAACTTTTTTTTTTAAATATGATATAAAGAAATTTGTTCTGGCGAAGAATAAGGCGAGGGCTGTCCAAACAGTGGAGTGTTTTGATAAGTGGACTCTATATATAGTGAAGGGGTCAAGATCACAAAGAAGGTGTTTACCTATCACTCTCCCCCCGAGGTTGTCTTTCGTTGGAGTATCATCTGGATCGGCTGATCCTGCATCGATGAGTTCCAGTTTGGAGTGTTTTCTCTCGGTTGTCGGGGCTATGTGTCTTAGGCCTGGCAAGATAATAATTGGATTACCTGAAGGACCAAAAGAATTCCTAATATGTTAAAACTAACCGTTGGATGTTTAGCTGTCTTCTTCGGTTTTGGGTTTCAAAATTTGTTTACGAAAATTTATGATGTGTCGCGTAAGTGGGATTAGCAATAGATCAATCAGCTTCGACTTCAAGAACAAACAAAAGTATATCGCATGCAAATAAGTCTGGAAGCACGTGCTTTTTATAATTCCCTCAAAAAAATGAAATGCTCGTTACTAAAGTGTTTTATTTGTTTCTTCAACTCCACTTTATGCTGCTAAGGCTATTCGCAAGATGCTGCTGTGAGAATAATAATTTTTGCGTATCCTGTTATACTTAAGATAGAGCACATTTACGAGTACCGTACATCGCATGGGCTCGGTAATCCATTTTACCTTTCGCATAGGTTGGTATAGCCGTTAAATATTTTTTTCCCCTAAAACAGTTCCTAGGGCCACTACAACTACACCCAACTGGGGACTCCTGGTAACTAGATTGTTCGTCCTTCATGACCTTTCGGCATCACTAATCAAGGGATCTGTTCTAATTTGGCTAGCATAACAGATTACAATACTAAAGATCGCGGGGTTGCACCCGAACAGGTGGCCTTGGATTTTTTAAGGGAGTTAAAAATTCTTAGCCCTCCTTCAGAGAGGACGTAAAATGAAGGTCCCGAGCCTTTGTGATGTGCAGGTACACGTTAAAGACCCCTATGCTAAATATACCTGGATAGAAAAAACCCCCTTTGTAACTTTGTCAGATTAGTCTTGGTAGCATAAAGAGACAATTAACAAAACTAACAGACATTATTTTTAGACATTCTAACATATATTCATTATATATTATAATATCTGAGGGTGGAGCTACATGGGATCCAGCCATACCCGTTTGAGAGTCGGAAGACAAAGAATCACGTTAAATAGAAAGTGAGTACTATATCCGATTTAAGACTGGCCGATCCCTTCGAAAACTCATGACACTTTTTCGATCAAGATTTCAGACCTACACTAACAAAACACGTCTCGTTGCTTGGCAATGGGATTAATCATTCTCTCTTAAGACAGCTCAAATCAGCTTTTGGCCCAAATAAAATATGTTTGTTTTCCCGGAGCACCTGAAAATCCCTGTTGGCAACACGATAAATCAACTTCTTGTACAATCGCTGATCAAGAAACAGATCTATCGTCGTAGGCAGCGAACTTGCTACAATGGGTCTCTTAGACTCTACTCGAGTACAGTCAGCTCAGATAAAAAATAAATAAACAAAATTGGAAAAACCGCATCGAAAGGAAAATCTGGAAGGAAAACCAGTGCTAGCCGTGGGACCGCCACAGCGGGCATTGCCATTTGTAAATGAAAATCACGTTAGCGAACTACGCGGCGGTTTATTCACATCACGGAAGATCCCGTTCGCTTCTCGACCCGGGCCAGCGGGATTTGGAGGTCGTCACACCCACTCTCAGTGTAACGCCATTTATTTTCTTTTAACGGCTTTTTTTATAGCTATTGTCCTGGAATAAAACCTCACCCACGTCAGAAGGTAACTTCCATTGCTATTGTTTTGTACAAGGACAATATTCGTAAAAATAAAAAGAAACAAAAACGGAACGATTAAAAGAAAAGATATAACATAGTATTAAATGAAAGACGAAAAAAATAAAAAACAAAAACAAGGGAAGAAATGCCCTAGAATAATCACTTCTTCGGCATTAATGCACTTCGGCACTTAAATACACAACCGAAGTCCTCAGACAGATATTCTATACAGTTTCTCGAACTTAACCCAAGGATTACCAAGGAGGGCTCTTGCAGTCTATTAATAATTGTCCACCCTGGTTGTCCACCCGAAATTATTAAATAAGAAATCTGAAAAAATAGTAGTCACAAAAATATTCAAGATCAATGTAAACGTGAATTGAAATTGTTCTATAATATTTTCTATCCAGAAGAAATAGTTGAGTGGAAAAAAAAAAAAAAAAAAAAAAAACGCTTGTGGGTTCTCGGAAATAATTTAAAATTATTAAACTATAATTTTATAAAGGCATTTATACTAAATTTCGAAGAATTAATGTTTTATTTTTTCTTATATATACCTGAAAACACAATTTTTGAAGTGTAAATTAGTTAAATATATTATATATCATGAATGATGAATCTTAGAAAACATGAAAATTACATTTCCAGTTATCTAGAAATATGAGTTCTAATTCTCTCTCTCTATATTTTTTTTTACATCCATTTTTTACATTTTTTTTTTTGAGTTCATTAAAATTATTTTATTTTTATTTTTATTTATACTATTTTTTTTTTTATACGAAATGGCCAGCAAGGACCACGCGAATATCATTTCCGTTTTGTTCCGCGTCCATTTTCTCCCTCTTACACACAAGAACGAAAGGGGTTGAGATCCCTTTCAGTTTTCCCTAAAAAGCTCTCTATCCAAGCAATCTTTATCTGTGATTTTTAGCCTGCCCAGTCCCCCTTTTATTTGTTTTACGTATCCTCCCATACTTTTATAGCTGCAAACTTTGTCAAAAAGTTGAATTGTCTTTCACTATTCATCCTGACCATGTTCCCGTAGAGCTTCAGTCTTCTGGTCCTGACTACTGTTTCCAAATTCATGTAAATTTATTTATTGGATTTTAGCCTGTACCCCTCTTGCGTTATCATGGGTCCGTGAATCCTCCTTAGAATCTTCCTTCCGATCTTCAGGATTTTCTCAACGCTCGGAAGGGTGACTGTTTCCTTACCATACAGGATTACAGGTCTTACTACTGTACTGTAAAGCCTTATTTTTGCATTTGAGGACAACTTTTTCTTGTTGTAAACAACAAAAATTTATTTATTGTTATTCATTTATTTTTACTTTATAATTATCAATTAAGGAATTGAAGGATATTACACTATTGAATAATAAAGTTCAAACCTAGTTACCATTATGTATAAGTAAAATTTAACAGTGTCTCAAATAAATGTAAAAGTTTGTAAGACCACTTGTTTCGTAAAGAGTTACATCTTCAGTGAGTAATTCGTGATCTACTATAATCGAGTGACTTCATGATATAATGATATTGAATTTATGGAAATTACTAGTTACTGATGAGTCTGCCCCCGGTGCACTAGTATTATATTTTTCGAAACTTCACGTTTCTGCCGAAAATTTCAGATGCATGACCTGATCAAAAACCCCCTCAGAGGGACTGTGAAATTCGGTTTCATTATGACAAAACGTCGGTTGACCCTCTTACTGAAGGACTTTGAAGCTCTGGAAATATTTTTAAATTCAAATTTATTATTTCTACTCACATCTATGTTTTGAAAAATAAAATCAGGAATCAAATAAAATTCTTTGCAATTTGTAAAACAATAAAGGTAAAACAGTTAGTTATAATTTAAGCTCAAAAATAATTCAGCCAATCGCAAGTATAAGTTGTATCATCCAATTTTTCCGATGGCCTCTTTTTGATGAAACTTTTTTACAAAATAAATAAAACTTTTTAAATTTAACGATATATAAAGTTAAAAATTGCTCAAAAATTAAATATTTTTTTAACATCAATTAGAATAAAATCAATTTTTTTTCATTTAAGGAAAGTGTAAAAAAGATATAAAGAACATGTGGGAATTTGTGTAAGTGTGTTTATGTGATATTTCCAATCAGTAAAAATAATTGGCCTGCTATGGACTTAAATAAATATAAAGTAAGAAAAATAAAAATAAATTAAATTTATACTTTACATGATTAGATTCACAATTCCTACAAATATTTTAAATTGCAAAAGCCATTATGCGAAGTGTTGATGTTTAAAATATTCTGTTAAATACAATCATTCCAAAGTTGTAAGATCTTATGGCATTTACGACTTCTATCATGTGCTTATACTGATGAAGGTAAATAAATGTCCCCGTTTACAACAAAGCTATTTAAGCAATAGTATTGAGGTGCCTGAAACCTGTTTGAGTGTACTTGATTGTGAAGTTAATGTAAGTACTTTAGGTCCTTGTCCCCATTGAATTTTATCGATGTGGATGCTAAAGAATCCCAACCGACAATGACAGTTAGGACAACTTTGGAATTTTATTTTATTGCCATTGTAGTGATAATATTGTCATTCACCTTATTCTTTTTAAGTTAACAGATCTATAGCATCTGTCCTGACCTCGGACTTCGCGTTTTTCTTGATCACCTCTCGAAGATCATTCCAAATATAACATATTTTTAATATATATATATATATATATATATATATATATATATATATATTCTAACAACAATATATCCAAATATTAAACAAGAAAAAAATTCTGAAGACTGACTGTTTTTTTTCAGAATCCATTGCAAAAAAAAAAAAAAAAAATACTAGTACTTAAAAAGGAGGCAAAAAATTATGCCCAAACTTTGAATCTCTCGATTGCTGATAAACATATAACCAATCAACGTTTTTCCACCTTGAAATCCATATCTTGGCGATTTACTAAATGCCCAGCTAAATAAGAGTGGGTGAGGGATAACGACCTATAAAAACAAGCTAAGTTATACAAGATAACTCGGTTCTTAGTGGTAAAGCTCTAGGAGGTGTTTTTAGACTTAATTTAAAAAAAAAAAGTTTCATGCATCGTCCGGATTTGAAAGGAGTACCTTTGATTTTTTTAGCTGATCATTTACCTAATGGAAAAGACTCTCAAAACCCCCTCTAAACTAATCTAAAATTAAGTGCGTGGAACTTATCTGTGATTTACTCGATTATATGTTAAGGCTGCATCAATTACCTTACCATAAGAAGGATTGTATAATTTGAGACAATAGTTCTCCGTACTGTGAAATAAGCGATTAGGGATCGGAATACCGAGGAATGGATATAGAGCAATTACTCTGAGCTGAAAACTCCCTTTGATCTGAGACCGATTAGGAGGAGCCTAGTTCTGAATGTTAAAAACTTTTAAAAAATTGTATATTGCGCTAATAAATAAAAATCATTATTTTAAACATAAAACATTTTTACTGGTTGAAAATTTATTTTTAAACCCATTCATTTTCTTCCGTTATTAAAGCGGAAAGTAATTGATAGCTTCAAAGAAATGGCCTCCGAATAACGATAAAGGTTTCATTTCCAGCTTCCAATATAATTTATCCGATTGCATACCATTAGCCAAATGATGTTATCTATCCTCCAGTTCTTTATCCAAATAATTTATTAGAACCAGTTTGAGTCCTAAGCTTCAGATCAAGATTTAAAAAAAAAAAAAAGAGAAAAAAAACTGGGTTCGATTTAAGATATTAAATCAGTTAAATCCCAACATCTGAATTGAAACATTCAGTTTTTCAAGAATCAATAGAAAAGGAAAGGTTTAAAAAAGATAAAAAATGAGCAATGAAAGGGTAAAAAAAAAAAGGAATCAGTTTTAAGACAAGTTAGGACAACAAGAAGTTAATCCTGATGATGTTTCGTTTTAATTTAATTAATTAGATTTGTTTCCAAACTAAACAAAGTAATTTAAATGTTCGAAAACAGCAATGATTGCCTCTCTAATTGGAATTGGTATTATTGTTTAAAAGTAGATAACACAGTTTCAATTAGTACAGAAAAAATGCCTTTAGCACGAACATTAAAAAAAAAAATCTGGTGCGTGCGCGCAACACACAACTTTCACTTACCAACTTACTTAGATAAGAAATTAATGCGTTTTGTTAATGCCACTTCTCAAAGTTACACATTTTCCACATTCATTTCTTATTTTTGTTTTCATTTGCTCTATAAACCCCTCAGAACATTTTAATAAACGCTTACCTGATATTAAATAACACTCAATTTTCATTAAACATGACGAATATGAAGAAAATCGTTAAAGCCGTTTTTGAGATAATCTAAAAATTAGAAAAAAAGTTATGAAATAAAGTGTCCGCTTCGGTTGATCAATCTTGATGAAATGTTGGCTATCACATCTTTGGCATATACATACATAAATACCCAGTTTGATCAGATTCTTGAAAGCCGTTTTTGAGTAAATAAAAAAAACACGTGAAATTGATACAAAATTTATTAAGTAAAGTCCCCCCTCCGGTTGATCAATTTTGATGAAATGTTGGCTATCACATCTTTGGCTTATACATACATCAAATACCCAGTTTGATCAAAATCGTGAAAACTGTTTTTGAGTAAATAAAAAAAACACGTGAAAATGATACAAAATTTATTAAGTAAAGTCCCCCCTCCGGTTGATCAAATTTGATGAAATGGTGGCTATCACATATTTGGCATATACATACATCAAATACCCAGTTTGATCAAAATCTTTAAAGCCGTTTTTGAGTAAATAAAAAAAACACGTGAAAATGATACAAAATTTACTTAGTAAAGTCCCCCCTCCGGTTAATCAATTTTGATGAAATTTTAACAGTCATATCTCGGGCATATAAATACATCAAATACCCAGTTTGATCAAAATCGATAAACCTGATTTAGAGTAAATGAAAAAAAACACGTAAACATGTTACAAAATTATTAAGTAAAGTCCCCCCTCCGGTTGATCAATTTTGATGAAATGTTGGCTATCACATCTTTGGCATATACATACATCAAATATCCAGTTTGATCAAAATCGTGAAAGCCGTTTTTGAGTAAATAAAAAAAAACACGTGAAAATGATACAAAATTTATTAAGTAAAGTCCCCTCTCCGGTTGATCAATTTTGATGAAATTTTTACAGTCATATCTCGGGCATATAAATAGATCAAATACTCAGTTTAATCAAAATCGTTAGAGCCGTTTTCGAGAAAATCGAAAATGTAAAAAGTTATTAAATAAAGTACCCCCTCCCTTTGAGCAATTTTGATGAAATTTTTGCTGTTACATCGCGGGCATATAAATACACTAAATACCCAATCTCAGGTTCGCACGGTTTATAGTTTTTGAGCTAGTCTGTTCACACACACACACACACACACACACACACACACACACACACACACAGACACACACACACACACAGACAATTTCGCGGGACTTGGTTAATTGGACTCAGGGGACCCCAAAACGTGTATTTCCGTTGAAAACCGGAAGTCGAAATTTTTCACGATCGCAATACTTCCACTTACTATATATTTCATATATAGGTAAGTGAAAGTAAAAATCTGGTGCGTGGGCGCAACACACAACTTTCACTTACAAACTTACTTAGATTAGAAATTAATGCGTTTTGTTAATTGCCACTTCTCAAATGAACAGAACAGCTTTAATTATGAAAAATGGTCTGTCATTAAAGGCGTACTCCGCTTGCGCTCAACGAGTTTTATGAGTTGACTGAATATTTTTCTTTTTTTCTCCTCTATATGTTTCCTTGATTTTTATCATATCTCATATTTAGCCATTTCTTATTTTTAGGCAAACCGAGAGACAGATAATTTCTCCATATAAACAAATACAAAGGTACTTTATAGGTAAACAAAAAAGGCCCCTTCCCCATTTAAGCCCCCTCAGAACATTTTAATAATGATAAAGCTTACCTGATATTAAAGAACACCTAATTTTCATTAAACAACACGAATTTGATGAAAATCGTTAAAGCCGTTTTTGAGATAATCGAAAAAAAGGTAAAAATTGGTTAAAAAGTTATGAAATAAAAGTGCCCCCTATTTTTGACCAATTTCGATTAAATTTTGGCTATCACATCTTTGGCATATACATACATCAAATACCCAGTTTGATCAAAATCGTTAAAGCCTTTTTTGAGTAAATAAAAAGAACACGTGAAAATGATACAAAATTTATTAAGTAAAGTCCCCCCTCCGGTTGATCAATTTTGATGAAATTTATACAGTCATATCTCGGGCATATAAATAAAGCAAATACTCAGTTTAATCAAAATCGTTAGAGCCGTTTTTGAGAAAATCGAAAAAAACTTAAAAAGTTATTAAACAAAGTACCCCCTCCCTTTGAGCAATTTTGATGAAATTTTTGCTGTCACATCACGGGCATATACATACACTAAATACCCAATTTCAGATTCCCACGGCTTATAGTTTTTGAGCTAGTCTGTTCACACACACACACAGACACACACACACACACACCATTTCGCGGGACTTGGTCATTTGGACTCAGGGGACCCCAAAACGTGTATTTCCGTTGAAAACCGGAAATCGAAATTTTTCACGATCGCAATACTTCCACTTACTATATATTTCATATATAGGTAAGTGAAAGTAAAAAGCTGAAACTTGTTATAAATTGTTCATTACCCTCCTGTATTCCTGTAATAAGGTATACCAAGTACGAAGGAATCCCGTGTCGGGTATTGTTGATGGAACGGGGAACGGGAAGAACTTTTTTTATATTTTTTATGTATTACTCGAAAAAGATTCGTCTTTAATTTTAACTTGAAGTTAAAGTTGGTACGGTCGTTTCGCCAAAAATGAATATCGAAAATTGGCAATTTTTACCATATTGTTGGAAATATGAATCACGCTCATTTTCCCACGCTTGAAACTTGAATATAAGTTAGAATATAGAATGTATTGAAGAATATAAGTTGATGAGCATGAAATACTGCTTAAAGTTACTAAAGTGAACTTCCTAACTTTAACATCAGTTTACTCCCTCTTAAAGATAAAAATGGCATTTTTTCGTGAAATTACATTACTTTTAAACATCAAGTCCAATAGTATATATTGTAAATGAAGTAAATTAATTTGGCTAAGTACTTACCTTCCTTACTGGATAGTTCGAGGTAATATTTTTTCATAGCCACTGTTGGGGCACCTGCGTGGTTGTCCAAGGGACGCCCTTACACAATGCCTGGATAATAACTGATTCTAATTACCACCTTCTGAGGGGGGTGTTTATTGTGCCTTTGAATTGTGCCTGATAGATGATGATAGATAGATAAAGTCTGGAAGGTAAAATAAATGGGTGAAAGGGAGGATTAAAGGAATATACATGCAACAATACTAAAAGCTTCTAAGGTAAATAAAAATATAATTGGTGACTAGAAAATAAATATAAACATGCTAATTAATAGAGAAAGAAAAGAAAATAAGCTGAATAATATAAAATAAAAGCTGGCCATGCATTGGAAATAAACTAAAGCTATATACAATCAAATAAATAGTAAAGAAAGGAAAATATAAACTTCTAGCAATACAAGCAAATAAAAGAGAAAAGAAATTATACTTTACAGAGAGATAAGGTGGTTATAAAATAACTAACTACTGGAGGTTAAATACAGAAAATAACTTGTGGAATTGGTAGTGTCCTGAATAACAAATAACAGAGTACAAGATTTTAATGAAGAACTGATGATAAATGGTGAGAAAATGATGATAATTAAGCGGTGAAAATTGGTGAACATAAGGTGATAACTAACCAGCTGGAGACAGTGCAGTAACCTCTCCCTTATCACTCCAAGGAGGTCCAGTGAAGTTATCTTTTGTTCTTCATAAAGTTGATAAAAGATAAAAATACAATATACAATTCTAAATTTGGGAAGAAAGAAAGGTAATAGGATTGGTGAGTGTAGGAATTTAATATATTGAATGCTAGGCCTTAACAGCCACTTATAGTAGTACGTGGGGAATATACATGAAGAAAGGACTTCTTTTTAGTTTTTTCATATTGGAATATGATGCATCCCACCTTTTATTTGCTACACTTTGCATTTGTAGTAGCCGTTATTGTATATGTTTATACAGATCTTATTTGATATTATATATTTATACAGATTTTCCTTTCAAAATGTTGAACATTGCTGAACTGAGATGGTCGATTTTAGGCAAATCACCAAAACGATCTAAACTTTGAGTAATTCATTCTACGCATATTTACAAATGTTCTACAACTTTTGGATTAGTCATATGGACTAATTTAAGGGGTCGGAAAATGACTATGGGTCATTTTTTTTTATGAAATTCTAAAAAAGCGGATTCTTGGTGATAGATTTTGGCTAAAAGGCCATATATAAAAGATATAACCTATTAGGCCTGAGATTTAAGCCAAAAGGCAAAACCTATTTTAACTTTTAAAAATTAATTTTAAATTAGCCAAGAATACTTTATTTTAATTTTAAATCAATCAACTGCCACAATAAAATCTAACCAAATGGACATTTTCACAATAAGAAACATCGCTCAAGATCGACAAATTGAACAAAACAATCGATACTGATGTTCATTATTCAGAGTCGCCATTTTCCATTCGCCATTCCTGTTCGCACTAAGTTGTGCTGCAGCCGAACATTCTTTATTGTAAAGAGTATAATGAAGATCATGGAGTAGAACTTAGAGCTCCCTGAGCTGAGAAGTAAAGCGGAGAGGCGTGGAAATGAAGAGAAGAGGGGACACCGACGAAAGCCGAAAAGGAAAAGGAAAAGAAAGGAAGCATGCTGCCCACATAATTACTTTATCTCTTATAATCCTAATTTATTTCATGTAATAATATCATTAACCTTTGTGCTTTATTAAATACATTCAAACAATTTTTCTCACATTCTATTCATTTTTTATTATTTTTAACGTAATTAATTAATTTAACCTAATACCTAATACAGTCCACATTTTCAAATCTACCAAATTGATCAAAACTTAATCATTTTTTAAAATAACAGATCAAGCACCCACATTTACTAATTAAAATACATGGAGATGATTTTTTTAAAGAATTCG
Source organism: Aelia acuminata (assembly GCA_911387785.2). NCBI lineage: Eukaryota > Metazoa > Arthropoda > Insecta > Hemiptera > Pentatomidae > Aelia > Aelia acuminata. The sequence continues at coordinate 35,589,379 of OU426978.1, read as the reverse complement.
AAAATTATCGGAATAAACAGAACTAAATTTTATTGTGAGTGCATGACATTTGCCCACGAATGGTATAAGGAAGTGTTTCTGGGCGGTATAGTTATCATACGGTATTATACGAAAGCCTGATTTTTTGCCTTATTAATATAATTGAGGACTTAGTGGAAGATACTGTCACATCCCGCAAATTTTCTGTTTGAAACGCGAAGCAAGGATTAAGCCAGATTCTACAGAGGTGGCCACTGAAAAATTCCATCCCTCAACACTCACGTGGATGATACTAATGCCCATGCTTATACTTAGTGAACAGTTATCCTCCCACTATTCTAGAATTATTTTCTATAAATAAGGTATCATAATTTATAGTTAAAACGGTAACAGAGTGGCTTTACCTGTTGTAGGAAAGAAACTGCTAGAGACATACTTATCCTGATTTAGTGCCCATAACTTAAAATCTCCAAGGCTGCACAGGCTTATCCTCTTGTATCAGCTGAAGTCCGTGGTAGAAACTTGGATAGAAATATGGTCTTTTAAATAGAACCATGTTTCTAACCTCAGAATCAAAAGATTATTCTCTAATAATTTATTTTATTCATAGAGAATATAAAATTATAGTCTGTATAAATTGATCCATGTAAATTGTTGTGTAATTTTAAAGTATTATTATTAACTTAAAATCCATAGGATGAACTCAATAAAAGATATGGATAGCATTACATAATATATAAGGGCCTTAAAAACCTTGAGGTATAAATGAGATTTTTTTATATTTTGAGGAAATCTAAGTTAAAGTTTATTATGCAGTTTTGAATCATTTATTTTAAATTAATATTCCACAGATCTTTTTTGCTTTTCAATATCTTATGAGCTCTATTTTTTTTTTTTTTAATATTTTTAGTGATAGGTATTTTATAATCTATTGTACAAACATTAAACAAAGCCGGGTTGTTTACTCCATTTGTGAACCATATTTATAAATTATATAATGGACCGATTTTTATGATCTTTTATTTGTTGGATTTTTTTTTTCCCCTCGAAAATCAGATGAAGAATTAAAATAATGGAGACAGGTAGGAGGGTGGTTAATATTATAAATTAATTTATATTTTAAAAAAAAATGACAAAATTCAAGAGACCTCACTAAATGGACAAATCGTCCACTCCCCTGCATAATTTGCGAGATCGGTGGGAAAGAGGTCATTGAAGAGAGAGGATTGACTTGACCGGGATATGTGCTTGGTAGCTCAAGTAGCAAGAGCGCCTTACTAGTAATAAGGAATTCCGGGTTCAAATCTTCCGGTCAATGCCAATCTTCTTATAAAATATCTGGTGCGTGCGCGCAACACACAACTTTCACTTACCAACTTACTTAGATTAGAAATTAATGCGTTTTGTTAATTGCCACTTATCAAATGAACAGAACAGTTTAATTATAACGCACTGGTTTGTCATTAAAGGCGTACGGCGCATGCGTGAGCTCAAGGTGTTTTATGAGTTGACGGAATATTTTTCTTTTTTTCTCCTGTATATGTTTACTTGATTCTCTTCATATATCATATTTAGCCGTTTCTTATTTTTAAGCGTGATGAGAGACAGTTAATTTCCCAATATAAACTAAAACAAAGGTACTTTATAGAAAAACAAAAAAAGCCCCTTCCCCATTTAAGCCCCCTTTAGAACATTTTAATAATGATAAAGCTTACCTGATATTAAATAACAACTAATTTTCATTAAACATAACGAATTTGATAAAAATCGTTAAAGCCGTTTTTGAGATAATCGATCAAAAAGGTAAAAATTGGACAACATTTATTAAGTAAAGTCCCCCCTCCTGTTGATCAATTTTGATGAAATTTTTACAGTCATATCTCGGGCATATAAATACATCAAATACCAAGTTTGATCAAAATCGTTAAAATCGTTATTGAGTAAATAAAAAAAACACGTGGAAATGATACAAAATTTATTAAGTAAAGTCCCCCCTCAGGTTGATCAATTTTGATGAAATTTTTACAGTCATATCTCGGGCATATCAATAGATCAAATACTCAGTTTAATCAAAATCGTTAGAGCCGTTTTTGAGAAAATCGAAAAAAACTTAAAAAGTTATTAAGTAAATTACCCTTTGAGCAAATTTGATGAAATTTTTGCTGTCACATCGCGGGCATATACATACTCTAAATACCTAATTTCAGGTTCGCACGGTTTATAGTTTTTGAGCTAGTCTGTTCACACACACACAGACCATTTCGCGGGACTTGGTTATTTTGACTCAGGGGACCCCAAAACGTGTATTTCCGTTGAAAACCGAAAGTCGAAAATTTTCACGATCGCAATACTTCCACTTACTATATATTTCATATATAGGTAAGTGAAAGTAAAAATATTTAAAAATTATTATAACAACATTCGGTCATCATGACAAGAGAAACAAGTGAAATTTGTTTAGGTAATGTTACCACAAATATTTACTGTAGTACGCAGATCTTTTTTTCCCTTATTATATCCAATAATGGCCCCCTTATATTCTAGGGATCGAACATCACCTTGTTCTATATTTCATTTTGAATGAAGGGAAACATAAAATAAACGGATGTAAATCAATAGTAACTTTGATAAACAACTGATTGTCGTAAAATTGACATCATTTTGGCATAGATCTGAAGAAAGGGCCCGTGGGATTTTATAGAACTATATGACCCCTTGATTCTACTGATCTTAATTAAAGAATAATTTGAAAATCAGCTTGACGGTCATAAATTGTCATAAGCTCGTTATTTTCACATGCAGGAGTGTAGACGAAGACCAGATCAGAGAATTTCCTCAATAAAAAGGTTGTAACATTACTTAAAATGTTTCAGCTTTAAACTCAATTGAGCTGGGTGTTAATAATATCATAAAGGGCCTGTAGTGAGGACTATATTTCTAAATTATCAAATAGTTTAATAATAATTTAATAAGAATAGAAAATATTTGACTTGGCCTGGGGTTTCCATATCACTGGTACGCCGCACTTGCCACTTGTGCCACCAGGCACATATCCCGTTCAAGCCAATCCTTTCTCTTTACTCCTTTATAAGAATTTTCAAGTTATCATAACAAGAATACTAATTGATTTAATATCTAAATTACTATTAACATAAACATCACGATAACCTAACCTAACGCCAAACACATTTTATTTTCTATTTTTACAATTATCATGAAAAAAAGAAAAATCGTGTATAACTAAGTATTTTACAGTAACCCAGACTAAATTACGATTTCTTCACGCTCTGCTAAAGACAGTAATAGTGTCAATTACATCCCAAGTGAACATAAATCATAGAAGATCTATTGCATCATTAGAGGTGCATATTATACCCTAGCGGGACATAACTGCAGCTAAGCAAGGATCAGATTTCATCTGTAACGCGATCCATGTAGCGAGATAGAGCTGTCGATTGCAGTAGCAGAAGTGTTACTGATATGCCATAGCGGGATGACAGTTAGGATTTAATAAGATAATTAGTGATAAAAATATCAGTTCGGTTTCAAGTTCAGCCCATAGTCTAGTTCTGGGAAAGGGAGGCAACTATTGGATTTATCGAATTTGGAATGATTTTCTACATTTGGAACTATAACAATTCAAGCTCAGAAAATCAAACCTTTTTGAGAAAAGGAAAGCAAATCGGCTACTGGATGCTTACCCACAATATCGACAGAAAATGAAGTGTTGTGTAAATAAGTCAACTTATACCGCAATCTGTAGGAAATTTATAGAACAAATAATCACACTCAATTGTAGTATAATAAGCATTTAATTTGCAATAATAGCAATATTGATGTCAATAATCGAGATAAAAACTATCCTATTTTTAACTTAGGCAAAACTACACACAATGAACCAAATTTTTAAAGATAGGTTGAGTAATTTCTGATTTCACCCCCGACAAACATCGGGACACGAGATTTATATATATATGTATATATATATATATATATATATATATATATATATATATATATATATATATATACAAAATTTATTATGTATATTATTTTTTCAAGAAATGATAAGAGATAGAGTTTACGCCTTATTTTCAATTAAGTTAGGCTATTTTTTAAATCAGTTAACTCTTTAATCGGTTATTTGTCCGTCGACTTTATTTATTGCTCTCTCACGAAACTAAAAGAAGAAGTTAAGCAATGGTTTGGTTTGTTAGACTGGTTCATGAGAGGTATTGTGCATTTTAACTTATAAGGCGTTTTTCCATATGAAGCCCCAAGTAACGGATCTGTTTGACAGGGATAAGTAGAGAATTATCCAGATCCTGATTTTCCAGATACTAGGCTTTCGTTTTTCTCATTGATTCATCCTGAAATTTTTTCAGGATGAATCAATGAGAATTAAAACAATACATGCCCGATCTTAACTTTTTAGGAAAAATAGTTCTTTAAGCTTGAAACCTTCAGAAATAGGCGTTGGGGACTAGCACTTTTAAACTGATCCTGTTAGAAAATTAATGTGCGAAAAACACTAAGTCCATGGGTGAACAAACCTATTACTACTGGTACCTCAAAAAGTTAATTTGGACATGTTCTGTTGTCATTGTTACCAATTCTATTATATACTAATTTTTATTCTCTATAGATCCTTATTATGATGTAATATAATCAATAAAATATGAAGGTTTCTGTAAATCACGACCTTTTTAAAATTAAGGATAGACAGAAACGTTACAGTATTTTGATATGCGAATGCTGTAAAACTAACCATAAATCTATGTGTTAAATCATCCGCTAGAAGTATTTCCTCAATAATTCAATGGAATTAAATTCTACAATGTTGGGTCTTGGGTGGAATACAGCGTAAGGAGGTGATTTGAGCGTGATCACACTCAATCTCCAGGTTGATTGATTTTTTTTTTGCAAGTCGTTAATAACTTTGCAGAGCTCACCGAGAGATCCCATTAGAGCAAGGAGCTAGCTGATTGTGCTGGGAGCGAGGTTGAAAGACAAGTTGCCTAACATCAGTCTGCCCTATCTCCCTGGAAGATCATCACTAAATCACGCTTATGCTAAACACTTCTATCTGATAAGTGATTTGCTAATGTGTATCACTATTTGTCATTCACCGAGCATTTAGTGACTTCCTCTTGGCTTCAGTTATGCGTGAATCTTTCGCATCAGTTCCGACATGTCATTAAAATTAATAGTATAAGAAAAACGGAGTGGCCTCTCTGTCAAAAACGAAACGGGATGCTGTGGAATGTTCCATTGTAAGATATTATTCATATCAGTCTTTTTATATGCGAAGATCATTGTTTATAGTCTCCATAGCATTACTACTTTTACTTAAATTTATATAATTTCTTATGATTCCAGGATATGTTGAATCTTGGCCTACTACAATCAATTTCCCCTACAACTTATTTTTAGGAATTATTTTCTAGTTCCATGTTTGAAGTTCTGCACCATCTTTTGTAAATCTATAATTATATACACATACTTTTGCGCCCGGTCTTTTGCCAACTACCGATAGTTCTTCGTGTGTAGCATAGATTAGAATAGAAGATTCATCTATACAATTCTTCAACTTATTGAAAACTAAAAACACCTTTATTTCCAACTTTTTTTTGTTTCTTGTTCCTTCCCTTCCTCACCTTTCAGGCTATACGGGGTTTTGCTATGTATCATGGATGCTACCAGGAAAGTAAATTGAATTAATAATTTAAAATGATATGTAAAGTACTTTATATGCTTAAACCTAGTGATCAGTTTTACCTAAAAGCGGCAAGGACCTGGGAATATCGCCTTGGTGTTATTGGGGCCATAAACCTGTTTTTCGGGAATGCATTTTATATCCATATATATTTTTCTAGCTACATAAACCGCGGCTATTTTAGGCTGTTAAGCAGTTCTCCACTATAATAAAGTTTAGGCTCATTTCCTCCAAATTTCCTTATCTTATAACGAAAATATGTAATGTTTTGTTTTCGTGCTATGATAGCACAGTATAAAGACACGACACAAGCTCACTCTCTCTCTCTCTCTCTCTCTCTCTCTCTCTCTCTTTCTCTCTCTCTCTCTCTCTCTCTCTCTCTCTCTCACCTTTGTTTGTCCATTTTCAAGTATCTTTAGTTTTTCATAAACATTTTTTTTTTAAATGTTACGTCATAGCTTATTAAAATTAGGATAAAATAAAAAGGACAGTTGAATAGATGTTGGATCTATAAATAACCTGAAATAATAAAAAAACACATAGTAATAAAAAAATATAACATCCAAAGAGATTTGAAGGGGAAGAAAAAACAAAAAGAGGGAAAATATATAGACATTGTAATATAGGTAATTGGCAACGTTTTCATACTATGCATGCACTATGCATTCACGAAACTTTTATTTTATTTTTTCATTTTTTGGATCGAATTGAGAAAAAATGACGGAGATCTGCTGGCCATACTTTTTTTTTAATAATCCTGCTCTAATAATTTACGATCTTATTAAAATATATTAATAAAAATACCTAGAGATGAAGCAACATCAAAGAAGGTTCATTAAAAAATATACATTAGCTGTAAAAGCCTCCAGATCAGATTTAAAAGAAAATATATTAATTATAAAAACGTGTTAGCTCAGGACTTTCACTTCAGTATGAAAGTATCAAGTTCCCAATTAAGCCCTTTGTGTATTAATTATCATGTAAACTAGCCGACAAGCACATATTTATATTTTTTTGTCAGTAGTTACTGGGCGAAGGATTTTCTTAGTATCTAGCTACTATGTGGTGTAACTTTATTACATCCTTAATTTTTATTTTCAAGATTTTTCGTACCATATTTTAATCCGTTATTTCAAGAAAATGTAAAATAAGATTACGAGTAGAATATTGCATTTCCACATATTTTCGTTCCGAGCCCTGCAAAAGTCTATTTATTTAAATATATTCATGGAAAAAGATGAAAGATTCACCTTCAGAAATTTTAATAGGATCATTCGTTAAAGAGTTTTGAAATTTGCTCAAAGATTATCTTTTCAATTTCGGTGCGCTATGTGTAGGTGATGAATATGAAATATCGAGAGGGCTTATATACCGTTACTTAACTGAAGGGTTTTAAGATTTATTTAGTTGGCAGTGAAAAATATACAAGAGAGATTTAGTCTCCAAATCCATATGGATATGAATTACATAATTATTACGACTTGTCGACATTGTAGCGTAGGACTTTTTCTTTCATGCGCAATAATATTGATATTCCGGTTAGTGTCAAATGTTTCTTAAAAAACGTCCTTATTTTGTTTTTATTAAATTATGAAAAATATGAAGTGAAAGTACGATTGTAGCTATTTATAACCATAAATACGTTTCCCCCCCCCCCCCCCCCCCAAAAAAAAAAACAAAACAAGTTTCTTGGAGTTAGTATAATTATATTATTCTTGTAGGTCAATCGCAATAAAATATTTAATAAAAATAAAATATTAAATAACACAAAAAATTAATTCTCAGAAGCGATACTGCGGGTCTTTTCCGTTTCGAGTACAGCAGTTATCAACAACGGGTTATTTCTGTGATATCTATCGTTTCGAATGCTTATTTTTTTAAAAATCCGTTGTTATTATCAATTTTCGTATACACTGCTTACCTTAACAACAGCGTTTGGTTTGTTTTTAGTGAATATGAAAATGTAAAGTACCCAAAGATAGCAAGATTATATGTTACGAAATTGATTGTAACTTTTCTCGGTTATAGGTTGTTTGTTATGGGCGATCATCTGCGCGGTCATTACGCCCCTTTTTTACTCTATGATATTGCCCAAGATATTATTCTAATATGTATTATGACGAGTATTATAATTTTTTAATATTTATCATTAATTAATATGCTCTATTTATTATATTTTTGTATATAAGGAAATCTCCCTAAACAGCTTTATAATGCTATCCGCAGCCTTTGGTGAATCTTTCAATGCCTCCAAAATGTTGCGTTGTATATTTAGTTTTGTGTATTCGCCTTCATATCTACTGCAATCTTCTATGATATGTTTAACTGTAAGAGGAATTTTGCAGATTTCACATTCTGGTTGGCGTTCTTTAGTAATTAGGTGAACATGGGTGAGGTTTGTATGACCTATCCGAAGCCTTTTCTCTTTATGCTCCTTTTTTCTCTAAAATTTCACCCTTCGATAAAGGGATGAATCCTCTACTCCCTAACCTAAGCCCCTATAAATATCCTGTATTCATGTATGCACATTGTAAATACGGTATAAATCCTTCCTTTTTTATTTTGAATTCTGAGATGTTGATCATAATCATTCAACTATAAATACTACAGAAATAGATTTTTATTTTAATCGTGTACCATCGTACCTAATGCTACTGGTTACTTACCAAAAATATTTATCCGGCAAAATTCGTAAGGTGCTGCCTGGAAAAACTATAACCATATCGTCAATTGCTTATTGACTGTGCTTATTGGTAGATGGCCATGTTAACCATATCATAATCGAGAACTTAAAAATATTAAGCGTATATTTAAAAATAAATTAAACGTTCGTAAAGCAATTACTGAATATAATAGTTGATTAAGAGATTAAATAGAGAAGAAAATGCAAGGTCAACCGACAATTATGTTGGCTCGATCGAAATTAATTAAATAGGAAAAAATGGAAAGTCATCTCTGATGACGAAAGCCCTTGTTAGTGATCCTTATTAAGAGATTAGAGGAACTTGGAGGCTGAAAATTTTCTCAGATTTCGGTCTCTGAGATAGCTTCTTCTTCCATTTTTTTTCCTTTAATCACATTTATTTTTAGGTATTCCTTAAAAAGGGTTTTTTTAAAAGACTTAATAAGGTACTGTACCTTGCCTTGTAAATAGTCATGAAAGAGGATTTGGAAATTAAACCATATGGTATTTTTAATTTAGATATCTCTTTACTTCAAGTCATAATTTTCGTGGTATTTTTAATCAAAAACCATAATGAGGTGTAATTTATTTATAATATTTTTCTCGCAGATTTCCACCTGCCCTATGGTGCACCAAGCAAAAGACACCTCTTAATGTTCTTCTGCCTTCTTAATCTCCAAAGTTCTGCTCCATATTTCCAAATAAATCTTATTTCAGTGTTGCAGATTAGTCACTTTTTCTTGGGTTGAATGAAGATCTTTGATCTAGGAGATGCGAGAGTTGTTCTTACCATAGTAGATGTGTAAATAAATCCGAGTTAATCTTTTGTCAAATTCTAAAAAGTAAGAAATTATTGTACGCAATTTTTTTCCCTTCTTTTTAGCCCCTACCCTTTAGGGCCATTGGCGTTGTGTCCTCTTAAACTATGTTATAATGCTTTGTTTCTTTTAAGTACTGCAATAGGGTGACTATTTTTGTATCGTTGTCTTTTAAAAATTCTGCTAGCGTTTTATCCATATTATGTTTGTTCCGGATATCATTGAACTGAGGACAATCTAATAAAATGTGCTTTACCGTCAGTGCAACATTGTCACATTTTTGGCATGTGGGTGCCTCCAGGTAGCCATGGGTGGAACTGGCAGTGCCCGATCCGAAGGCGGCACAATCTCTTAAGCTTGTCGTCCATTTTTTTGCAGTCTTACTTTATTTCGGTTAATTTTGACAGTTTGACGGAATTTTTACATGGTTTTACAATTTTTACTAACTAAAAGGTAATTGTAATTTACTGGTGAAATAGAAACTTTTCAACACAATTAAGTTCAATTTAACGCTAAAAGCACATACCGAGGTTCACCTTGATTTCAATATCAAGCCCACACCAATTAGATCCTAGCTTCAACGGATTCTTTGACAATAATATTTGTACAGTAGATATGTAAAAACACAAGAGCTATGAAAAAACAACACTCTGAAGTTATTAAAAGGGAACAGGATCGGTCGGTAAATGAAAATATACAGACTTCTTCCAAGAACTCAAGTATTACTTTATCTCGTTAATTACTCGTGGAAGGTAGCCCAGTCCAAAGCTTTTGAAATCGTTTTGTTTTTTTTTTATTATGTTATTTTTTAATCATGGGTTAGAATTGGAATAACAGTTTAAAGTAGTATTATTATGATGAAAGTTAAGGGACTAAGGGCCTGCTCTCAGAAAAAAATTTGGGGTGGGACATGTGGATAAATATCTGTGTATGAGTGTGGGAAGCGAACACACATAACACTTATTTTTTTACTCAAAAAGAATTTAAGTAAATTCGCATACATACAAACTACTATCCTAGAAATTTTGAAGTCCAAAGAGCTGTTGGTGGGAAGTATACTGCCAAAGTGTCCACGATGGGGTTGGTTATTGAGTTGCAGGCGACCTCTGCAACATGTTTGCAACAAAGTTACGTCTGGGCTACCCTCTCCAGGCTGTTGGTACTCCCTTAATGAATATACAGGTCTGTAAGAGGGCCGTACCGCGCGGCCATAAGTTTTATTAAGGCCATTGCGCAAACCAAAATAATGTGTAAATTTATTCCGGGTTGGCGGTCAAAAAATCTACGAATAGCAATAACCTCTTACATCGTAGCCTACGTTACGACCCACAATGAGGTGCCACCTTCATGGCAAGTGACGTTGGAATGTCAGAGCCTTGAATCACACCGCCAATTCTTGAATTCGTTGAATATTCGGTCACCTATCAATCACCCAGTAAATTTATTCTGTTAATAATTTTTTTCACAAAATTTTGGGGAGGGGATTGATTCCGTTTCTGCCTACCCCGTACCATCCCTGAGCTACATCTAAATATACTTTGGGTGTGATAAGAACTTTATTTTCTGATGCAAAATTAAATTAAGTGATTCATAATTGTGGATATTATATAGATAGATATACATCTGTGTTTGTTAGAACATTTTGCATCCATTACATATTTTCTTTCTACTGCAGAGGTGAATAATTATTTTTAAAGAAATTTAAAATAATATCCACCTTTATGAATCTCTTAATTTAATTTAGTTTAAAGTATACATTTTCCTATAATTCCAATAATTATTTCTATCCGTTATTATGAGTAAAGAGAAAGAAAAGAAGGTTGTGCATTGGGGCATAGTAAACACTTCCGCTCTAGACAAAAAACATTGTCATAGAACCTTGCTTGATTTTCAGTAGTGAATTAAGTGTGTGAATTAAGTGCCGCTGTAAAAAAGATGAATTAAGTGCCGCTGTAAAAAAAATTGGTTTACCGGAAAAAAAAAATTGAATTGTAGTACTGCAATTAGAAGAATTGCAGTATTCAGTTGGATAAGACTGCCTAGGAAAGTTAGAAATTCTTTATTATTATTTACATACCTGTCCAAACATAAAGATAATAACATAACTGTCCATAAAGATATAATAAAGCCCATAAAGGAATAATTAATTTGTATTACTTTGCTCTCAAACTATTCTGGAGCTTAGCCTACAAAAGACCGTTCCTGGGGTTACCTATATCTCTTGTGTGGTAAGCGTGGTTGTAGCATAAGGCGAGTTAAATCCACCGACTTGTCTTAGTTTTCTCTAAGTAGGTCAACTTGAAATTTAACTTAGACTTAATATTTAAATAGACAAACACTTACTTATTTGTGTTCCTTGCCTCTGGCTTGCGCATTAAGCTTAATTATAACTATTTTCTTCATTTAATTTACCTTCATTACCTTCTAAAGTTTTTTTTTAAGTTCTTTACTTGTGTTCAGGTCTTAACTGTTTTTTGTATTTCTCATAATTCTCGTACTTTGTAACATTAAATTAGTCTAGTTAAGCACCAGTGTTAATAATAGTCGATAATATAAACATCATTAAACAAATCGATTAACTATATTCATGGTATTCCATACTTTCATATTTTCGGACTTCTTATTGGTTCATATACATAAAAAAAAGCAGAATTAAAAAAAAAAAAAGAGATGAAAGATAGATTCTATTCACCTTGTATCTTTTTGATCTGGTAGAAATCTACTAAAAAAATCTCTTTTTCTTTAGCCGACAGTCTATGTATTATTTAAATGGAAAAGAAAAAAGAGTTCTTTGAAAGGTTATGGAAATCCGTGAGTTGAAAAAAGTATTTCTGAACGAGCCTGAGTAAGGAAAAATTCGTTTTATAATTATTAAATAGTCGGCAGGCATAGTAATAATCAAATCACGTTTAAAAAAATAAGATTTATTTTTCAATGGGAGTAAATAATCCTTAGCTATGCCGTCCCTCGGATAGGACGTAAAATGGAGGTCCCGAGCCTATACGATGTCAGGTACTCGTTAAAGATCCCTATCCTAATTATACCTGGATATGCAAAAAATAGGACTTCTAATGTAGCATCGTCTGATTAGCCTAAGTAGGATAAATAGACGTTAAACAAACATAGGGACAATAATTAATAAATCGATGGAAGTCATGGAAACAGACATCAAACGGAAACGGAATCAAATAGAATTGGAATTAAAATTTATTTTTGATTTTAGAAAAATGTGTCTGTATAGCCAAAATATGATCTAGGACACTGCCTTTATGAAGCTCAAACGTTACTAAAGCAAGAATAAATCAGAAAAGAAGGTAGATTCTTCGGTTTGGGTTTTTAATTAATAATTATGTTTTTTTTTTTTTTTTTTTTTTTGCATGGATTATTCATTGTAAACATATCTAAATATCTTCTTTGGGAAAAAAATAGACATTCGTATTTTCTCTCAAAAACCTAAAAGAACAAACTTCTTTTGCTTTCGAAAATAAGTCATAAAAATTACCGCTTCAATTGAAAGTAATCCAATTTATTTTTAATTTTTTCAAAAGAAACGAAATTCACCATCTTAGTGTTTTGTGCTTTGAATTAAAGTAATAATTTTGAGAAAAAATTACTATAATTTTAGGCGAAAAACAAAAATTAAGGAAATTTCACTTCATAAAGTCCTGTTTCTTTCAACACCTAGGTTTCAAAAATGCTCCTGAGATCCTAAAAAAATATCGGGCGGTGAACTGAGGTTTTACCAACATACATTGTCTGTGATGATAAGTGAATCTATCGATACCTTCATATGTACTAAACTTCTATGTTTTTACGTGTAGATTAAATTTTACTCAGTGAATTGTGTTGTAATGCTTTCAAAGTAGATATGGACATGTTGGACCCATCCAATCTTCAACAGAAATTTTTCAATCTTATAAGAATTTGTTGAGAATGTGATTCATGTCCAAGCATTTTATAAAAGCCGAAGTTAAATCGATTATGAAGTAAGTATTATCGACTCAGAATACTTGAACTTTTACAAACAAGACAACCTGGTTTAGTTGCTACATTCTGATAAATATTTCCCTCGAGAGGTGTCATGTATTCACGAATCTTTTACTTCTTCCACAGATGCCAGGAACGCCATGTCTAATAAACGGGGATCATGAACTCTTTGGCAGTCACTTCTCAACATCCTTGACCTCCTTCCATCACCGAGTTCCGAAAGTTCATCCCCGACCATCCCCCGCTGACTCCTACCTCCTCTAATCGTGACAGGCAGTTGACACAGCTATCTCCGCTATACTCTTTGACATCTGAGATCCGCAATTACCATATTGAAGGTCTCAATTTGCATACAATCGCTCGCCGTGTTCCCGGCGTTATGTATACCGCTGTCGGGCCTCGTGAGCCATCTTGCTTTATTTGTTCGGATGATGTCTCACCGGGTCCCGAAGGGATTCGTGATCTCGTTAGGATTTTTATTTACGATTCTTTTCTTTTCGGGGTTCTCGGTTCTAGCCTTCCAATTTAAAGATTTCTGGCCTAGTTTTCGTGAACGATAGATTTATTTAAATTATAAACACATTAAAAAAATCTACATATCTATCAATCTCTCTCTCTCTCTCTCTCTCTCTCTCTGTATTGCTACGTTCCTGGTCTCCCGCTTTTCTAAGGCGGGTGGGGGTTACCAGAAACGGCATATATCTAATTAATATATGTAATTAATGTAGTTAATACGCCTTAATGTAAATTGGATACTTTTCCAAAGGTGACGTGTTTACCAATTCTATTTTATATTAATAAACTTGTGGCATACCATAGGGTAAATGATAATAAATAAACAAATCTAGATTGAACTATATCTTTAATTTTATTGACCAATAATTTAAATCATTTATATCCCCTTTAATATATTATCTAAAGATACTTTACTGAGACAAATTAGTTAATGGATGCTGACTGGCAACTTAAAATTATTTAATAAATACTGACCACACAATATTACAACTATTGCTGTATATGTATTAACCTTATCTGGTGGGCACTCTCTGGTGTTGTCTCTGGCCTATCTGCTGGATCAGTCCCTGCCATCTCTGACGCTCTCTCAGACTCAGCACAGCATGTGGTATTTCCAAGACCAAGCCGCCTTCAGGAAAAACTGACCACCGGGTTGACAATATACAGGACTTTACATATTTTGATATTAAATTATTAATTCAATTTACTTTTCCTATCATGGCAGCATCCACAATACATAGCAGTATATATATAATTTAATTAACATTAATATGATTAGCTGAGTTTATTTGTTGAGATTGTAACGTGAAAAGCAAAACATATGATTTAAATACATATGATAAGAGTTCTACACGTTTTGTTGGAACAGCTATAAACTGTTTCAGTACCTGTTCGTGACTGTTCGAGAATAATCTACACTTATCTGGAATCTTCTAGACAGTTCTAATTCAGACTAAAGAGTAGGGGGATGGACTGGAGGGTTAACACGTTGAGCGCCAAGCGGTACGATCGTACCGCTGTTGGACTATTGGCTGGGGCCGAGGCGGTCCCCAGGTACCGCCCGCTCCCGCCAGCTAAAAGGTTGTTCTGGGCCAGGGGACCGCCTGCCGAGCGTGATTTCAAGGCATATTGGACCGCTCCGGCCCCGAACAATTCGCCAATGTTTTTTTTTTTTTTTTTTTTTTTTTTTTTTTTTTAATTTGGGGGGTATAAATAAATAAATAAATAAAATAAATTAATTTTATTTATTTTTTTACAAAACAAAATATCTTATTTATTAAAATAACATATTTTAAGGGGACAAGGGTTGACGTCGCGGTCATAACCGGGCAGCCCCCGTACTACTATAGGTAGCGGGCTTTACCCTGGGGCCAGGCGGTACATACGTACCGCTCACAAAATTATTGTTTAATTGCCAAAATTAAACTTTTTATTTATTTCTTTTGCAATTTTTGTATCATTCTAATCATATTAAAGTTATAAATTAGGAAAAATTGCTTTGGCCCCAGGCAAAAGTACATCATCTTTTCCCTGGCGCTCAACGTGTTAATCTTGCTCTGAAAATGTAATCTTATGGCTACTTTGGTGGTACTGTTCATACTTTTTTTAATCTTAATTACTAGAGTTGTTATTGTTTGTCTATTTATTGTTATAATTTTTCATTTATAAAACTTATTTCAACACACATAAGTCTTACCATTATCTTATACCATTGGGTCTTTAAAAAAAAACCAAGAAAGCAAGGGCGTACCCAGGATCAAAACTAGGGGGGGGGGGAAAGCTATAAACTAGGGGGGCAAGCTATGGTCGTTCAGGTTGTAACGTCTTACCGCGGAAAAGGTGAATGAAACCAAAATTATGTATAATTATAACAGTGCTTTATCAACTAAGTTATTACAATTATTTGCTTGAAAAAAATGTATTCTATTATTGCTTCCAGTCTTAAAAGCCTAAAAAATTATTGCTTCCAGTTTCCCCCTGCCCCCCGCTGGGTACGCCCATGCAAGAAAGATTACTAAGAGAAGACTGGCCAACTTGATACTGTTAACTACTAACAAAACTGTTACAATACAGAAATGATAGCCTTGTTGTACCGCGTTATGGTCGTACAATTAAAAAGCCTCGGCGAGTTGATTTATAATTCTATTTTTATTTTATTTTCTTATTTTATTGCCATTATTTTAATTTGTGTAGCATTGATTATTTTACATTATACTGATTACTTTGCCTTATACTGAATATTGTATTCAAGAATAATGTATTAAATAACAATGTTTGTATTTTATAAATAACATTATAGCATATTGTAATGTAGGAACTAAATTATAATGTTTTCATGTTTGTATTAATTTCTTTATAAAAAAAAAAAAGTAATGCCTTATTAATAGAACTTAATGAGGGAGGGGTCAAGGGTGGCTACACTGACAGGTAATCTGTATGTAACCCTTTGCAGTATAGTGTCGAATGACTTTTTACCATTAAGCAATGAAGTTTATCTTAAACATCAAAAATAGTAAAAGTAGTTCATTGTGTTTTATTATACAACTTCTTATATAATTCTTTAAGTACGCAAGTACTTGTTTCTGTAATACGCGTTGGATTAAACTGTAAATATATCCCTCAAAACTTTGGCAAATATCTTCCGATTTTATGATTTTAATACTTTAGTTTTGATATAGTTTCACATAATGATTGTTAAAAACTGTTATTTGGCTTACTAGTCTTGTTATTTGTAGATTTATCTTGAACATTCGGGTCCAGGACGGTAATAGTTGCATAAATATCTGTAAAAAAGATTATTTGATGAGTTGTATGACCTTTAGTTACCTGAATGGTTCTTTGCTCGTTTTTCGATTATATTTATTTTATAAAGTAGAATTTTTATATTAGGTAGAATTATTAATTAAAAAATCTGGTGCGTGCGCGCAACACACAACTTTCACTTACCAACATACTTAGATTAGAAATTAATGCGTTTTGTTAATTGCCACTTCTCAAATGAACAGAACAGTTTAATTATAACGCATTGGTTTGTCATTAAAGGCGTACGGCGCATGCGTGAGCTCAAGGTGTTTTATGAGTTGACGGAATATTTTTCTTTTTTTCTCCTGTATATGTTTACTTGATTTTCTTCATATATGATATTTAGCCATTTCTTATTTTCAAGCGTGATGAGAGACAGTTAATTTCTCAATATAAACAAAAACAAAGGTACTTTATAGAAAAACAAAAAAAGCCCCTTCCCCATTTAAGCCCCATCAGAACATTTTAATAATGATAAAGCTTACCTGATATTAAATAACAACTAATTTTCATTAAACATACGAATTTGATAAAAATCGTTAAAGCCGTTTTTGAGATAATCGATCAAAAACGTAAATATTGGACAAAATTTATTAAGTAAAGTCCTCCCTCCTGTTGATCAATTTTTATGAAAATTTTACATTCATATCTCGAGCATATAAATACATCAAATACCAAGTTTGATCAAAATCGTTAAAACCGTTATTGAGTAAATAAAAAAAATACGTGAAAATGATACAAAATTTATTAAGTAAAGTCCCCCCTCCGGTTGATCAATTTTAATGAAATTTTTACAGTTATATTTCGGGCATATTTATAGATTAAATACTCAGTTTAATCAAAATCGTTAGAGCCGTTTTTGAGAAAATCGAAAAAAACTTAAAAAGTTATTAAATAAAGTACCCCCTCCCTTTGAGCAAATTTGATGAAATTTTTGCTGTCACATCGCGGGCATATACATACTCTAAATACCCAATTTCAGGTTCGCACGGTTTATAGTTTTTGAGCTAGTCTGTTCACACACACACACACACACACACACACACACACACACACACACACACACACACACAGACACACACACAGACCATTTCGCGGAACTTGGTTATTTTGACTCAGGGGACCCTAAAACGTGTATTTCCGTTGAAAACCGGAAGTCGAAAATTTTCACGATCGCAATACTTCCACTTACTATACATTTCATATATAGGTAAGTGAAAGTAAAAAAAATGTCCAATTTAGTGACTAGGAGCAGAACCTAGCGACTGTAATCAATATAATTTTGGCGCTATTGAAATTGATTTAGTTAAAAATTAAAAATAGTTTACATTATTTACATATCCGATTTTTAGAATAATTTTTTTTAAAAAACCTTTCGTTCACGATGTTATAAGACTTTGATGAACCCACTGAATCAAATTTTACCCTGTTAGTATCAGATCTATAAACACTTTTAGCGTTATGTAATCGTTTAACGACTTTACACGTAAGAAACCCCCCCTAGCCATACACAAAAAATAGTAAATCATTAGGTTTTGATCAGAAAGAGCATTCCAATCATTCATAAAAAAAAATAGAAGTCATCCTATATTATCCCACGGGTCTATTTAGAAACCAATCTTTCGATCCCACATTTGTTTGCCTGTCGGTTTTTTGTAAGTTGTTTTCGGTTTCACACTCTTAATGACTCTATTACAACGGAAGACGAGCTATATTATGTAACGGTTGCTTCATAGTTTTGGCTAGGCCCATGCTATCTTGATAGATCCTCTGGGCCATTTACGAAACTGCTCTCACATACAAAACTAGGAATCTTGGGGTCACCGATTGAACCCCAAGTTCAACTAAAAAGGTTAGATTTATTGCTCCTATTAAAAGAGTGGCTCTCGACAACTCGTTGAATTTTGGGCTGTGGAGGTCAAGCGTGCAAGAGCGCGACCGGTCGTAGTATTGAGTGGGTTTGAATCCGCCCTGGTTGAAGTTCATTATTATTACGTGGTGGAACCACGATCTTATTTCGACCTTCCTACCCTGTTCAGAATGAGTGGTTTAATCTCTAGAGAATCCCCGTTTAGGTAGGAGTATCAAATAAAACAATTTTGACGTTTTTTATTCTAGGTTTTAAATATTTAAATATAATACCTACAGTTGGTAAAAGTGATGGATTATAATGACATGGAGAGGATTGGACTACCAGTAGAAAGAACACCAATAATAATATAAATCAATAGGTCCGGACGTCTTCGTTTTTTCATACTCTCATCTTTTTTTACCTCTGAGTACTACCAGGAATATATAAAGAATCAAGGAAATGAGCTGGTTCAGATGTGAATTAACTTTATTATAAAAGTATGTATATATTTTTTTTTTTTAGCATTATTTTGTTTGTGACAAAATAAAAATATATAAGAAGGATTTCGCAAAGGATGTGATGAGATAGGAACTGGATGATTTGGTTGAGCTTCAAACTTCATAAATTTAGACAGATCTCATAACGAATGTCATGTAAGCTCATTTTAACAATGAGAGCCAACCGGCTAGTAGGTATTTCATGGCGGATCCACCTTCTCACCCTAATTAACACTTTCAATGTGAATTTTTGGGGTCTCAAGCCCCACCAGCGCGATGGTAAAAACCGCTTATAATTCTTGAGTTTTTTTTTTTTTAAATTGTTCTAAGGTGAATGAAATATGTTTTACCATTTTTGAGTAGCCTTTATTCAAAAGTTTCAATGTATAAATATTTTTCACGAAAAAAAAAAAAAAGTCAAAGTAAACTTCATTCATAAAAGTTTCTGTTTGTTAAATGAGTTATAGCTGCAAAAACTATATTAGCATTTTTGATTCGGTTTTTCTATCTTCCAACGAGCCTTTTTCTGGTACAGATGAATGATTCCACCGCGCTACGGTGTTTTCCTTCGGAACTACTTAATTCCGACATAATTCATTCATTCACATTTCCTTCGCTTATTGAAGTGGGTCCAGAGACCAACTCTGTTGGCGAGGTTCAGCTTAGTGCCTATATAAAATAAAGATATATTTCATTCAATCGCACAAAAATATCTATCCACATATATTTTGCTGTACAACCCAAATCTTATAATACCTTCTGTGAAGGCGGTTTTAAAGTCTGATTTGTGGCCGTTACCCAGGACTAATTACAAGTTGATTGCATGGAGTTTTACCTGATTGGTGTGAGGGTGGGGGGCGGGGTAGTTGGATCACTTTGCCCTAAATAAAGTTGGCAACGTAAGAGCAGGTGTCACGGATGAACATCCATTACCGAACAACTTCAGACAAGTCAAACTTTTACTATGTCTTTATCATTAGCTAGTATTTTTTTAGATGATCTGTGTTAAACTCTGAGACAATATGAAATAATTTGTGAATTAAATATATAGTTCAGTTTTAGGCCTTTTTAGAATCTCATATTTTAGAATCCGGAAACATCAACTCAAAAGATGTATACTCGTATATCAATGTCTCGGAAGTGTATACTCTGTCTGTTCTTTTATTGGATTACACCTAATTTACAGAAAAGCCATATTTTTAAAAACAAGCGTATGTGAGTATTTGGCATGCGGTGGAGCCTTTTCTTTACAATTTTCAATTCAATTTTCCTTTGCAAATTATAGTAAATAGGCGCCCCAGGCCAAGGCCTCTCCTTGCTACGCCTGTTACCTGATGTTGCCATTTACTGTCATAGTATAGTTTTCTTGGATGTACTAATTTTTTTGTCGTACTAAAAATTGAAGTGTAATAATATAGTGTGATATGGTAAAATTGGAATCTTATCGAGAATCGCGGTATGGTTTGCCAGGACGACAGTAACCGCCTGGAGGTATGGTACAAGAACGGTATGCTTCAGTAAAAGAAATTTAGGTCCTCGGGGCCTGCTGACTCTGAGCTATCTTAATCCTTGGACCTTGACCAGTTTGTCACTGCCCTTGAACATGAGAGAACTGACGCCAACTGTGGGAAGAACACTGCCAAATTGGCCCCCAATGGGATTGGTACTGGATCTACGGGCACTCTACCCCCTCCTGGTAGGCTGTGCTCCCGCAAGCAACACAAAAGGTCTCATTAGGCCTAATGCGCCAACCTAAAAAAAAAAAAAATGGTGAAATTGGATTTGGAATCATTTTCGAGTTCATAAGCACTGTCAATGGGGATTTTCTCATGTCTATAACCCCACTGAGCGCGTGGTAGAAATTCAGTAACCCTTTGTTACTGAAAATGCATGTTTCAATGCATAAACTTGCCGTATTTACAAAAAATAAAAATAAATCAAACTAATCACCATTCATAACTTTAAAATTAAGTTGAATAATTATTTCATCTTAAATAAGTTTTATTATTATTTTTTTTTTCGTACGGTATAGAGGTTAACAATGTGGCCTTGTCCATGGAGGTGAGTCTACGGCGACTGGCAGGAATTGAACAGACCTCCTTAATAAAATATTTTAAGAAATTTTAATGTTTATTATTACTGTGTGCACTCAAGAATAGTGCTTAAGAATAGTTATAGAGGTTTTGATTTCTTAGTAGATTTTTAGCAGTTTTTCTTTATAGGTTGAAGTACGTGATTTTTTTCTCGTAAATGTTTTTATATATACTGGTACTATTTAAGGAAGCTCTGCTATCTATACTTCCTGTAGTATGTTCTATTAATACATTATGCAAGATAAGTGGCAGTTCTACAAACCGAGAGTCCAAATCTATAGCGCTTAGATATGGATATGAACAAGCAAGCAGCAGAACATTTATGAGGCCTAGACCCTTGTTTCCTTTTTTCTGAACCGTCACGTAACTCCAGCCGTCTCGAGTCCTATCTCCGTTTAAATCAAATGCTTTCGTGCATATCGTGCTGTCTGGATTCTTACATTTTGCTCCTCTTCGTTTCAACATGAAGGGAGGAAAGTTATTTTACCAAATTTAGGTATAACTTTATAAACCAAAGTATGTTTAAATGTAGGTATTTACGGCTTCTTTCTGCCTTAATTAGTGCTAAATGTTGTCATTATATTTGTATAATAAAAGGGAAATAACTGATAGATGCAATAATAAGTCCTTTACCCCATCTAAGAAAACATGCCATTCTTGTTTTCATTGTTGAAAACAATGAGAGCATGAAAATTAGCTAGTTTGCAAAAGCACATGTCTATTTGATTTTGTTATATATTATAACTAGCATTCCCCATCGCGGCTTCGCCCGCGAGCCTTTAAAATCAATTCTGTGACCATTATCTTGGTATTGATCTAATATAATATGTTTTGGAGATTTAGTAGAATTTGAGCTTCCGGTAGGTGGAATGTTGGAGGGGGAAGCTGCCGGCTCGGTAGAAGAGACGGAGACGCGCAATGGAGAGAGTTCACTAAAACCGCCGAAACAAAAAATGACTTACTCGTCGTGAAAGCTTCATTTTTTGGCTGTAAAACATGGTTTTCGACGCCCAATAGGGCCTTTCGAGTTAAACTCGTCGTATAAAATTCTTTAAAATGAGTCCTAATTAGATATATTTTCTCGAAGTACGAAAATAGATGTCCGTTAGAGTTAAACGACAATTTCGCCATTTACATTTTAGATATTCTTAGGGGTTACATTTTTGATATTCCTTTCTTAGTGGTTACCTACATCGCTTTTAAAATCTAAATTCCGAAGTTTCTAATCATAAGTAGTTTTTGCTCTGCGTTGATTCTGTCAGTCAGGACAAAGCCTCTTATACATATGGAGAAGTATATATATATATGGAGAAATATATGGAGAAGAGATCGAAATAAACAGGCACCATCCCCAATCATGCATAATTTGATTACTAATATTTAAATAATCAGTAGCCATATTTTATGTGAATGTCTATTTTAATACTATTGTAACGTTAAATCGATATTTAAATAAAAACAAATGGTTTAAAATCTCAACAATAGATTTCCGTTAGAGTTAAACGACAATTTCGCCATTTAAGCCCCTTAGGGGTTACATTTTTGAAATTCCTTTCTTAGTGGTTACCTACATCGCGTTTAAAGTCTAAATTCCGAACTTCAAGTTTCTATTATTAGTAGTTTTTGCCCTGCGTTGATTCTGTGAGTCAGGACAAAGCCTCTTATATATATAGAGATTATACTTAAGATTAAGTATCGTTTTCTACTACTAGAGAAAATGATATTATCTTAACAGTTCGGCTCCGATGGTAGTAAAAATAAAAAATACACCCTTCACCAAGGATGTTGGAATTTCATAAACTGGATTATTAAATATTTGAGAGTGTAAAGTTAATTTCAAAACTATTTTGTGGACTTCCCATGCCATATAAGTATGCCTACCCATTATACCATATCTATCTTTGTACCAACTTTCATATATTTTTTTATCTTTGGGCCGTTGACCATTCTTTGAATATTTATCATTCTACTCCTCTCCATGAATATAATGTACGCTGGCAAAATCAAATCTCCTTTCTTATCGCCGCAGGATTATTATTTAAACTTATATTTATGTTTCGACTATTTACTTATCTATTTACAATCTTGTAATAAAGTGGAGTTAATCTCATGCTAAAAATACCTATTTTATTAATAAAAATACGAGTATATAACAAGATATCAACAATACACAAAATATAATAGCTAAAAACACCAACTGATTAACTATCCATAACAAAGCAACAATACTAATAAATAATTCCTCTAAAACCATAACGTTGGCAACCAGTTTACTATTTACTTATTGTATTGATATTATATAGGGTAAACCAGACAGTTATTGACACCCAGTACAGTTATTATATAGAAATAAGTAAACAAGTCCTAATTTTATTTTAAGATATACATGAATCTAATGTTTGAAGGGTCCTCTAAGTCATCTATAGGGTAAGTGTTTAGCAAACTAATCGCTGGGAAGATTTTACAATTAATACTTTCATGAATTCAGTTGTTAGCCTGTCAATGGCTACATGCTTCTGATTTCCATAAGGATTCTCATCCAATAGTTTTGTTCCTATTCTCTTCCTAAATTTTTTTTCAATAAAGGTAAGTAGTTTATTTTATTTGCTAATCTATAATTGAAGTGTCTGGAGTGATTTTAAATTAAAATAATCAATTTAAATATTATTATTCAGGGGTAACAATAACTGGTCATTTTTTTCAATGTATTCTATTATTGACACCCCATGTCAATAACTAAATTTAGATTTTTTTACTTTCACTTACCTATATATGAAATATATGTATATATATATATATGAAATATATATAAAGGAAGTATTGCGATCGTGAAAAATTTCGACTTCCGGTTTTTAACGGAAATACACGTTTTGGGGTCCCCTGAGCCCAATTAACCAAGTCCCGCGAAAGGGTCTGTGTGTGTGTGTGTGTGTGTTTGTGTGTGAACAGACTAGCTCAAAAACTATAAACCGTGCGAACCTGAAATTGGGTATTTAGTGTATGTAAATGTAAAGCGATGTGACAGCAAAAATTTCATCAAAATTGCTCAAAGGAAGGGGGCACTTTATTTAATAACTTTTTATGTTTTTTTTCGATTTTCTCAAAAACGGCTCTAACGATTTTGATTAAACTGAGTATTTGATCTATTTATATGCCCGAGATATGACTGTAAAAATTTCATCAAAATCGATCAACCGGAGGGAGGACTTTACTTAATAAATTTTGTATCATTTTCACGTGTTTTTTTTTTAATCCTCAAAAACAGTTTTACCGATTTTGATCAAACTGAGTATTTGATGTATGTATATGCCAATTGTATGTATATGCCACGTGTTTTTTTTTTTTTAATCCTCAAAAACAGTTTTAACGATTTTGATCAAACTGGGTATTTGATGTATCTATATTACTACGTGGGCCAGACCCCCCTACCGTGCGCCCCCCCACATCCCTATAAATTGCATATCGTTGTGTTCCTTGTGATAAAAGATTAAGAAAAAGCCAATGTTCCCAGAAAAAAAAGTGGCCGCACTAACCGAAAATGGCGTTCAAACAGGGCGGAATGACGAATTTGATTTTAGTTAGTTTTTTTATTACTGACATTCACCATTATGCTTAATTTCGCCATAACTGGTATTTTATTAAAGCTAGATAGTTCTAGATTCAGAAGAAATAAACAAACGTTCTAAAATAATTAGTCTTGATAACATAAAATACCTTCAAAGTCAATTTTTTCAAGACACTCGCATAAAAGTTAAAATTTCAAGTTAATTTGTGATTAAACGGCCATCGTTAACGAAAAACACCCTGAAATAAAACATCTGGAGCAATTATTCTTCTTTAAAAATCAGTGGTCAAATTTCAAAATATATCAACTAGTTTTATAGAGAACGGACCTACAAGGCGAAAAGGCGCCGGTGACTCGGGCGCATCCAGTCCTCTGCCACATCGTTCAGTTCTCATACATCATATAATCACAGCGGGATTAATATATTATTTCGAATGTATAATCGAGCCTATGTAACAGCAAGTATTTTGTTGACAGATAAAAATAATATAACGTTTTTTTTTTTTTTTTTTTTTTTTAAATTTTATAAATCTGATGAATAAAGGATATAAATCCGATAAATAATAATGAATTAGTCGCATATTCCACGTTATCTAAACCTCACTTCTATTGACATAAACTAGTTATCTTGAAATTAAATAATAATGTTCTCATAGTAGTAGTTGGGTTACAGACTGATCATTCGTGAAATTTAAAATAAATGCATTTTTGCAAAGTATTGATTATTTACAGATTTAAAAACAATCAAAATGAAAAAGGTAAATAAAAAGTTCTGTTTGTTCGTTAATATGTAGAAATTATTCGTAATACAATTTAGGGAGTATATACCTAACAAAATTTAATAGCTCACAACAATTAATGAATTTACAGTTACACGATGTATATGTGTATATATATAAATACCAGTTATGGCGAAATTAAGCATAATGGTGAATGTCAGTAATAAAAAAACTAACTAAAATCAAATTCGTCATTCCGCCATGTTTGAACGCCATTTTCGGTTAGTGCGGCCACTTTTTTTTCTGGGAACATTGGCTTTTTCTTAATCTTTTATTTTAATTTAACTTTTAAAGGAACACAACGATATGCAATTTATAGGGATGTGGGGGGGGGGTGCACGGTAGGGGGGTCTGGCCCACCGTGTATATGCCAAAGATGCGATAGCCAACATTACATCAAAATTGATCAACCGGAGGGGGGACTTTACTTAATAAATTTTGTATCATTTTCACGTGTTTTTTTTATTTACTCAAAAAAGGATTTAATGATTTTGATTAATGATGAGGGGGCTTAAATGGGGTAGGGGCTTTTTTTTTTTTTTTTGTTTTTTAGTTTCCTATAAAGTACCTTTGTTTTTCATTATATGGAGAAATTAACTGCCTCTCGTTACGCCTAAAAATAAGAAATGGCTAAATATGAGATATGATAAAATTAACAAAACGCATTAATTTCTAATCTAAGTAAGTTGGTAAGTGAAAGTGGTGTGTTGCGAGCACGCACCAGATTTTTTTTAAATATTGATGGCTCTGTTTTAATTTTGATAGTTTAATCTTCCTGATAAATCTGTTACATTTTTTTAAATTTTATTCTAGCGTAACTAGTTATTGACATGGGGTGTTAATTACTAGTTTTGGGGTTCAATGGCTAGTTATTGTCGCTAGTTATTGTCTGTTCTTACTTAGTTCTTACTAGTAAATTTCTTTTTTTTTTTGTGTGTGTGCGTACAACGTAATGTACAACTATTATGCCTAAGAACAGCCACTAGGATTTAGAGGATGCCTCGAAGGCCATAAAGGATGGCTTTTCTATTAAATCAGGATACAAAAGATTTAGGGTCCCTTCGGGCAACTTCAGATTAAATGATAAATTAGTAAAATCATCGTTTGGACCATGGCCGATGCTTTCAGATAAAGACGAGCTTACTCTAGCTGCATGGCTAGAAAAATGAGCGAAAAATCCCTCTTTCGCACATTTTACAGTTAGTAAAAGAAATTATTGAATTAAAAAATATGAGCACACCCTTTAAAGGAAATTGTTCTGGTGATGTCTAGTATAAGGCTCTCTTACGAAGGCACCCCTCTATAGCCGAGAGGACTTCCTAGGGTGTACCAGTCTTGTACCAGCGCTTGTGTTTCTGAAGCCAATGCTAGGAAGTGGTTCAAGAACGTCCAACGCATATTAGAAGATGAGGATTAATTTATAAATGCTTCATCCCGAAAGCATTTTCATCCTACAATAAGGATTATGCAATAAGGTCTACCACAAAAAGTGTTTAAAAGGATATGACCATTTCCCTGAAAGTGACGAGTCTGATGAATTTGTTTGTCCTGCGTGTTACATCGTGGAGTCTGATCCATATTTAAATGAAGATGAAGATATGAATGAGGATGTAAATTAATTAATCCATGTAAATTAATTATTTTATTTTACGTTATATATACCTACCGAAATTCATAATATATTTGTTTGTGTTAAAGTAGTTTCATTTATAATGTTAAATAAAGAGGTTGAATATTTTAATTGCTTTTTATATTACATTAAAGTTTAATATGTGTAAGTGGTGTTATTTCTTTATAATGTTATTTAATAAAACTTAAAAAAAAAAAGAAATTTATGGGGACAGGGGGTGTCAATAACTGTGGTGCCAATAACCCATCCACAGGGTGTCAACAACTAGTTTTTGAACTTTTTTCCATAAATATTGCCATATGGTAAAACTATTGTACTTTTGACCCAAAAAAAACCTCTTGAGTCTTTATAAGGATAAATAAAGAGGAGCTATAGGAATTTTCAATTTGATCCCTACACAAATAGTATTTATTTTTAATTTCACCACAGAAATTTAGTCTTAAGGGTGTCAATAACTGTCCGGTTTACCCTAGTTGTAAATTTCAATAAATAAATTAAATTAAAGAAATGTTTATACTAGCTAAGCCCCACCGCGCTTTGGTATGGCTTACTCTATTATTAATTTTTAGGTAAATAAAATTATTTAATTCCAGGGAAATTAACTCAAAAACATCATTAAACATAATAACCCACTTTAAATTTCTGTGAAATAGAAAAGGATTATAAATTTTCACTGACTTTTTTTTTGGATAATCATAGGTGAAGTTTCAACTTCATTCTCAAACGAACCTACCTTCAAACAGCGACTAGGGAAAATAGTCTTGATCACAAATAGTCTACCACTGCTACTAACTGTAACTAAAAAGTAGTCCTCTGCGACTCGATTATCCACTACTTAAAAGTGTATGGTAACTTGCGCCTTACGCGAACGAAACTATTAATAGTATTGGAACTATATTCTGACATTGTAGGGTTTGTCATTATGATACCAACCGTATGTATCACTCCTAATCGATATATTTATTTTGAGTTCTAACAATCTTCATAATTTTCTTATTTGCGTAATTTCTTTTTTATTTTGTAGCAAAAAAGGAAAAATAAATTGCACAAAAATTATGGACAAAAAACGAACAAAATATTTTTCTATTTTTTTTTACATTTTCCGCATTAAATGTATCATCATAAAAAGTATATGCGGTTGCTACTTGGCTAAGCAGCAACGTTCTGTAAAGTTTCTGATTTATCCAACCTCTAATTTTCGAGTTTTGAGGTAACAAAATTCGGCCCTTGCATTTTCATATAAAAGATTTATTGTATAGAAAGGAATACAATTCATTGCTATGATCTACAAAAACTCATGCATCTTCATGCTAAATTATGTTTTATATACATTAAAATGTTTTCCTAAAACCATTTATATTGTTCTTCCAATAACGAGATGTATCAAAAAGAACAATTGAAAGTGTAGCAAATTCTTACTTTCCTTTTTTGGAATTGTAAAAATATAATATAAAATTGTCTCTGAATAAAAGAGGTTCCCTTATATTAGACAAAAGGCAAAAAATGAAAATGCTTTAGTTGTTTTATATGGATTAATATAAGCGTTAACGTAATAAATGATGGAGCCCATTAATATTTATCCATCTTTATTAGAACCTAAATTCTTCGATACAAAATCTGAAATAATGAGTAGTTATCAGAAAAAAAATTCAAGATTAAAAAAAAAAAACAAGAATTGAAATTTTTCTGTAACATTTTATATCTAGGGGAAATGCTTGAATAAAAAAAAAAAACTGCTTGTGGGCTTGCGGTTATAATTTAAAATTATTAAACTAAAATTATTTAAATGCGTTGATGATCAAGTTCAAACAATTAATGTTTTGGTTAAACAATTTGTATTAAAAAAAAAAATAACGATTTTCAATGCCACACAAATTACGAAAACACAAATATATAAAAATTATTCCTTTGTAACACAGAAATAACCATATGACTTGAGCTTCAGAACCAAGACTAACTAACACTCCAGTTCATCGTTCCTCATATATAGTCGTAAGAGGACGGGCCTCGAATGTTCTAGCCCGGAGTAGATGGTACTCGAATATCGTAGTCACAAACATGTACTATGACAGTTTGTTCCAACTGTTAGTATGTTTTGCCTATTGTTTTTGTTGCCTATTGTACAATATCATAAATGATGAATTTTAGAAAACATGAGGATGACATTTCTAATAATCTAGAAAAATGAATTTCATTTCCCTCTATATATTTCTTCTTTCATCCGCAGTTTTATAAATAGGTAAACATTGTACTATCGTGAAATAATTTTAAAAAATATTTAAAAATAGAAGAGAGCTATGGGTTCCCCCCTTGATAAAAGTAAGAGATTAGATACCCCTTGATAATTTTAGGGTCGACCTCAACACAAATTTAAAAAGCGAGGCGAATGACACATCAACAGTGGACTGGACAATGCCAAGGACTTGTAAATTTCTTTTATTTTGAACAACTGTATTCAGAATTTAGGCCAACTGGTGTCATTCAACCGACAGTTTTCCTCGTTCCGTCTTTTCCCCGTGGGCGTGATTCGAATTGTATTCTTTCTATCTTATTTTATTTTTAATCGAAGAGGCTAGAGAAACCAGATAACCTGAGGAGCCGAGAGATGCAAATAAAACAGAAAAGAGTTCTCAATTAAAATTAATCAACCCAAGAGTAAAAATAAGAGAAGACCTTTTCCTGCCAACTTTTTAAACCCGAGACGCGTAGAATTTCCGTTGGAAAAAACCTGTTTAGCCGGCGCGCACCCACGTGTCGCCCAACCGCTGTGACAAACGGCGAAGGAATCCAGCCCCGCAGGTGCCACTGCCGTCCTTTTGGAACATTTGGTGCAACAAGAGGAACCAAGAATAGGAAATCCATGACGTGTAGGAATCCAATGGATATTCGAAATTGATATTGGGTAATTTCCTATCTGTGAGGATCTCTAACTTTTTATGCGAGCTCCCTATATGGTTTAACTGTGATCCACATCCCCCTTAAGTGTGTATAACTGTGCATTTTATAACTAAGCTCATTCCTATTGGGTTCGATGCTAAAATAGTCACTACATTTAATTTTCAATTTTTACTTTCACTTATCTATATATGAAATGAAAAGTCTTGTGAATGAAGAGAAAATTTTCGACTTCCGGTTTTTAACGTAAATACACGTCCCTTGAGTCCAAATAACCAAGTTCCGCGAAATGGTCTATGTGTGAACAGATATGCCCGTGATTTGGCAGCAAATATTTCATCAAAATTGATCAAACAGAGGAGGCACTTTATTTGATAAATTTTGTCCCATTTTTTCGATTTTATCAACAAACAGCTCAAACTATTTCGATTAAAGTTATGTTTATTGAAAATCGAGCATTACTTAATATCGGGTAGGTTTAATTATCATAGAAATGTTCTTCTGAGGAGCTTAATTGGCGAAGAAACATTTTTTTTTCCCTAGAAAGCATAGGAAATACAAACAATTTTATTTTGTTTATATGGGAAAATTGGCGGTTTCTATTAATGGCTAAAGATCACAAATGAATAAGTATGAAAAAAATCGAGAAACAAATACAGAAGAAAAAGTAAAAATATTCCGACAACTCATAAGATGCGTTGACCCCATGCATGCGCAGTACGCCTCTAATGATAGACCATTGTTTCTAATTAAATGGGTGGGGTCACCTGGTGTAGTGGTTAGCATAGAAACCTAAAATAAGCGGGTTAGCGTCCCGAGGTAGCCCTAGGATTTTTTAATGGGAGTAAAAAATCCTTAGCTATGCCGTCCCTCGGATATGACGTAAAATGGAGGTCCCGAGCCTGTACGATGTCAGGTACTCGTTAAAGATCCCTATCCTAATTATAGGTGGATAGGCAATATTTAGGACTCCCACTCCAGCATCGTCCGATTAGCCTTAGTCGTATAAAGTGACATTAAATCAAACAAATAAATAATTAAATGCGTTCTGTTCATGGAAAAGAGTTGTCAAAGTGTTTGGCAAGATAAATATTTAATGTAAATTATTTATTTCCATGGTAACTAATTGAAGGTATCAACAACTATGTAGAGGATTATAAAATTATAAGCGACGGAGTATAACGCTTGCATGCCGCTATTATTACAAATGAAAATATAAAATTTTATTTAACAAAAAAAAATATTATACTTTAGCGAGTTAATACTAGTAAGTGGTTTTAGAGGAACAGTAATCGTTCTTGGTTTCCGGAAAGGCCAAAGGGAGAAACATTTGAAAATTAAGTTTTAATTTACTATGAGCCATAAATACATATTCTATCTATTCACATCTACGATATACTCACAGTAAAATACAAGCAAGCAGTATAAAAAAAATCGACTATTGATTAATAGGAAAGTTTTAGGTCCCTAAGTGTTGAGGACTTTAAAGTTTTCCAATAATTATAATACTCTTTAATTTGGGGTAGACTCAATGAAAAAAGGTTCTGGCTTTTTCTTATAAAAAATTAAACTTTTATATTATACAATCATATAAAAACAAATTCAGTACACCACCACTAAAACCCATGAAGGGTTTTAGTACTATCTACATGGGTTGAATGTACCTACATACTATGTACTATGTAATGGTACTCACTTTATTGGCGCTGGGTTCGCCCCATCTCGGCTTCATCGCATTGTAAAGATGAAATATATATTTATTAGGCTTATTGAAAAAAAATACCAATTATAAAATTGAAAATAACATCTTTCTACATCACGTTTTAATCTTATAATCTTCCGAACTCTTGCGCAAGTAGATTCTTTAATAAACTTCTTTCTTTTTTTTATATTCCAGGATCTTCCTTCCAACGTATTAAATTCCCGACATTATACCTATGTCTTAGGGTATCATCGTAAATTGATCTTAGTGATATCCTTATATTTTCAAGGCTAGAGGATTTTACTAAAGCTTACGTAAAGCCCTTGCCATTTTCTTAGAGCTAAATTTATTAACAAATAAAATAGTTACCGCACCAACCCAGAGAGATGCACAGAGATGCGCAAAATTCATCTTATGTAATAGATTACTGTTGATAATAAAATTATATACAAATAACGAATAATTTGTGTTAGATAAAAAATAAAAAAAATTTACAGATAAAAGTTATGTGATAAATGTTACATACGAACATAACATCTAGTCTTCTGATAATTTTTCCAATCTTGGTTCCTATAATTTTTCCAATGATTGTTATGTTTGTTCAGCGTCAAGCTAAAGTGAATCAAGCGCCAAATTTTTCAAGAAACTGAAGTTTCAGTTTTATAAAATAGGTTTACTTTATTTTCTATATCAAGTAAATGTAAAATACACGTTTTGGACTCCAATGATTCCAAATAATCATTTTTGTGTATTAATCGACCGTTTATGTCTCTTAATGTGTACTAGCTACAATACAAAAAATCTGGTGCGTGAGCGCAACACACAAATTTCACTTACCAACTTTCTTAGATTAGAAATTGATGTGCTTTGTTAATTGCCACTGCTCCACGTCACACATTTTTCCACAGTCATTTCTTATTTTTGTTTTCATTTGCTCTATAAAAAAACCATAATTTTTTTTATTATTAAATAAAAGTTTTTACTAGTGGTACTTCGGCAATGCAAACATAATTCGCCAAGTCGTCTGATTTTATAATTCTCTATGTAGTTGTTTAAAACTTCATTTAGTCACCACGAAACAAATAATTTCCATTAAATGAACAGAACGGCTTTAATTATGAACAATGGTCTGTCATTAAAGGTGTACTCCGCATGCGTGGGCTCAACGTATTTTATGAGTTGACGTAATATTTTTCTTTTTTTTTCCACTATATGCTTACTTGATTTTTTTCATATTTCATATTTAGCCATTTCTTATTTTTAGGCGTAATGAGAGACATTTAATTTCTCCATACACATTATAATGAGAGACATTAAATATACATACATGATCTACAGATTACACAATATTTATCAAAATAGACGCTATAAAACAGCGTGGCACTTTGTTTAGTCGATTATAAACATTTTTGACTATTAAAAAAATAGCAATAATAAAAATTATTTATACCCAAAATAGTGTCCTATAAGCTAAAAAACGGAAAACTCTATTTATATGGTAGAATTGATTATTAAGGGCCCACACCAACGATTAGTTTTATATATTATATCTTAAGTGATAAGATAAAACAATTAATAGATTATTACCCATGCTCAAATATATTCCTTTTTATAAGGAATTCAATTAGATAGATGATAGCACTCTTCCATATAAATATTTTTGGAAAGATTATATTTTTCTAATAACCAAATTATGATATTTGCAAATATATTAGTGATAAATTAAATTTTGGCATTGTTCGAATAATTGTTTTAATACAGAAAAATTATTAAATATATCTAACGTTTACACATGAGCTAACTAGCTTAAGGAAAAGCCTTAAGCGATAAAATGCGGTGATGGAAGGTAGAAGGGTTGTTCAATTTTGCGATAAAATGATTCGTTTCTTTAGGAGAGCTACTGAAAATGTTATAGAATTCTCGTGGGAAATATGGCTTTTAAAGTTGTAGCATTCAATCTAACTTCTTCGAAGAAAAGTTTAGCAAAAGTTCTCCGCGTTCCAGATCTGATTCATCTCTGTGACGGCGATTGAAGGCTGTTTGGGTATTGACAATATTGATTCTTTGAATCTATATCCGTCGCTAATTTCTTATTATAATCGAGAAATAGCGGCGATAAAATTCCTTTGATAGAACCCTTTCGGTCACTTATCGGGAAAGTCATTTGCGAGATTGCCGGAGCCGATAATGGATAATGCTCAGCTGTAATCTATATCAAGCTGATTAAGACATTAGCCGCTCTCAGTTACAGTCCTTTGTCAGTGGAAATTGGGCAGTGGGTTAATCGAGAGCCTTTATCTTAGCCTTCTGGGTTAATTATACCTGAGGGCTACAATAAAGCGCTCGCTTTGATTCTTCTTTAGCGGTGTGGCCTCATGAGAGACTTCTCTCGCCTAGTTAGTTTCTTTTTCTGCTGTTATTGACTTTTTTTTTTTTTTGGTCCGTACCCCTTCCTGGCCAAATTTAACATACGGGGGGTTACTCTACAGGTGTAGCCAACCTATTCTAACCGTGTTTGGTAGTTCGAGATTTATTCTGTAGGGCCTCCACGAAATAAAAGTCAACCCTCCGAGGGCGGATTCGAACCGCTGCCGGTCGGCTCGAGCTTGATAAAGCAGGTCGCGCTCCAACATGCTCGGCTATCTCGTCTGTTATTGCGCATTAAATCAAAGCAAACACATATCGCTGGTCTAACTAAAATCAAACTGTACCGCTACAACCCATGATGGATCTTGATCAGCGGTCGTGCTAGAAGGTCATTTGACAGTTATCACGATCACTCTCAGGTTTTTCTCCTTAATTTTTCAAGTTAGAGTAACCACTTTTCACAGGCTAGGATATCCAGCGCCAAGCCAGATATGAACTCAGGACCTTGAGGAAAGTTACTCAATGCCTTACAAATGAGGTACCCCGCTCCCTCGTCTAACTAAAAAGATTAAGGGTACAGAGGAAAAACTCCGACGCTCAAAGCTAAAAGTAAATATTGAGAAAAAAAAAATTCTAGTCTTTTCCTTTTCAGGGAGGATCAAATAGTGAACAATAAGAAATAGAATAACTCCAGTTATATCATTCACTTATATTTTTAAGACTAAAATATTAAATAAAATTCGCGTGAACAATAATTGTTCACTTTTAATTATTTAGTTGTTATCATTAAAACTGAAATTAATGTCTGAAACAAATGTTTAATAAATTCATTCCAGGTAATTACCTCGTTCATCATGGGGTCATCAGCGTTTCCTTGTATCTTTCTCTATTGTGAAAATTGTTTGATGTTAAATTTTTGTAAAGTACTTTTACCTCAGGACTTTCCAAGAACTGAGATAAATAAAGGAGGTCGAGATATTTTGCAGGTTTTATAGGAAGTTTTCCACTACACTAATTTTGGAGTGGTTTGAGTGACTGAGTATTGAGTTTTCCTCGTTTAGTTTTTACTGTGATGTTTTTACCTTAAGGGCTAATGATATATACATACAAAAAAAAAAAAACTTAATTCTTGTGGTAGTATCGGCAATATTAGTTATACAGTTATAAAGTGCTTTATTAGTTATATCCAAGATTTTTAAAAATTGTTATTCTAATTAGGTACATGAATTTTTTTTTTTTGCTCGGGGGCCTCAAGGTTGGTATGCCCATGATCGAATCCTGAATTATTAAACGCTTACAAACAATAGCTTTATGAACACATAAGAATGGTTCTTTTAAAAAAAATGATCAGATACATCACATTAAATATCGTAATAGGAAATTTATATCTTTGAGTTCCTTACGTTTTTGAGGCCTTCAACCTTAAACATTTCTTTAATGGGAATATGATTCATTTTCACTGCTTTAAAGCCCCAGGTGTGCCTTATTTCCACTAAAGGTTTTCGTATTTATTTATGTCAGGTTTTTATTCGGTCGTGGATGTTGCATCCGCTCTCGAGGGCAGTTATCTTGGTTTATCACGCCATGGTTATCACGACAAAGCTCTAGTGGGGATACGTTTTATTTTTATTTTATTTTGTTGAAGTCATAAAAAAGGTCACGTTTTTTATTTATTGTATTGTTTTTTTCTTCTACAACAATTTGTGGCGTTGATTTTGGCTAAATCATATAATTTTTTAAGTGTTGGTAATGGTTCGACGGCTATCGATAGTTTTATTGTGAAGCATTTGAGAATTATCGATACTTTTCTTTCGATCATATCGGGTATCAAATCTTAACAAGTTAGGTGCGGCGGCGTATTTTAGGGGTATACTGAATTGAACGGTATCGGTCCCTGGGGTCCGACTGCTGGGATGAGCCTCAGACGATATCGGGCGTCGGGGTCCGATGGGAATGCTCTGACGAAACCGTTCTCTTTTGATTAAAAGTGAATTAAATGAGCGTCTCAAAGGCATTATCTGTTGGTAAGGGTTAGAACTAGACATAATAGGCGCAGGACATGCCGATACAGGATTTACGTCGTTCTTTATCGAAAATCGGACCTCGGAGTCCGATTCTAAAAAACAACAGAATTTCAGCTGTTAGCAACATTTTCTGCACTAAAATGCAATAATCTCATTAAAAATCGACTAAATTGAGTGTTTGAAGAGTTCGGCCTTTCGGACATTTTCATGTAAAAATCGGCTGTTAAGAAGAGAATGTAAGACATCGGACCCCGGGGACCGATACTGCACCTAACATGTTAAGGAAAAGCATCGTATCGGAAAATGTACAAATACTTGAGGTATCTTAGCTTCCCTATCTGTGTGATATTTTTTTTTCAAATATATTTTTTACATGACAGAATTGGTTTTTGTTTGTTTTATTATTATTATTATTTTTATTTTAGCTAAATGAAATAAAAACTCGGATATAAATTTAATGAAGTTAGAAAATATATTGAAATAGTGTATTTGTAGAGGAGAGGGAAGCTGTACTTTAGTACGTACTTATATTTCCACGACACAACTAGCTCTTGCTGGTAATTGTTTTGAGTATTTTATTTTGTTTGGGACTTTGTGGCATACTCGTCCGCATTCAAGTGAGTATTCATGATTAGTTGTTTGATTGGAAAACCTGGTGGTTGCACGTGGTCGTAGCCGACTTCACTTACATGGACAGCGTTTGATATAGGATCTTATCAATCTTTGCTAAACCAAGAAATTTAAAAAATAATAGTGGAGTGGGATTTTATTTCCTTCCGTCAAAAATTGAGATTAGATCAATATTAGCGTAATCGTCAAAGCTAAATAACTCAAAACCTAAGAAAAAGTCTGTTCCTGTAACTTAATATAGTCGATTTAGTCACCAACGACTACCCACAGATGTAAGTGAATTTACCATTGTGCTATATTTTTTATAGCCCATGGTAAGCTCTGTTATTTCTATACATGAGATGAATCTCAATACAAATAAGCTTTCTGGTGATCAATAAAACTCTGCATGTATCTTCTTATTGAGTCGGATTGATTTAAAATATAGGAAGATCGTAATGTGAATTTATATTCACGCTTTTCATTTTTATTAAAAAAATATCGAGAAAGGAAAAGTTAGAAAAAAAAACAACAAAAAAAAACTTAGTTGCCTATCAAAATCCATTTCACCATTTAAAATCATTCACCATTCTTTATCTGTTTATTAATTTAGCTAAATAAAAAAAAACATACTCTCAAATATTGAACGATCTCCTTTTTTCAAGGTATTTAATTAGGAGAAATGCTTTATTTTTTTTTTAATAAAACAGTGCTGCCCAAATACATTGGGTTGCTTTAACACACAGCATACTTATCAATACAACTTTCATACATTAATTAAATTAACATAACATTTTAATTTGCATGCATATACACGTACAGTTTTGTAATCTTACAATTTATTTTTTCCTTATTTACTATTCATTTTATTTGATAATGATGATAAAATAGAAAAGTAAAAAAAGATTAGTAAAAGTAAATTATTAAATCGGTTTATTAAAAACGAAGAAGAAATCGTATTTTGATCTTGGGATATTTTTTCAGCACTCATCTGTATTTGATTCAGTCCATTATTAAGTTCTAGAATAAACTTAATCCCTTCCACTGTGGATAGCTCAAAGTTTCTTCAAAGACCTTTGGTCCCGGAAATATCATTTCATTCCAAGAATCAAAAGAGCTTTCCTTGGATGTATTCGCTAAGTTTTAATATTTTAACTTTTTTTTTCTATTATCACATGTGTATCCTCCCGTTCACCCTTATAAAGTGTTTAAAAAAAAATATATATAAAACAAAAGATTTGTTGGTAAAACAAAACTTTTATACATATATTTATATAATGAAATTTCAATAGCTGCATTAGTTATCCTTAACCATTATTGCAGTGGAAATGATAGATTTTTTATTTTGTGTGAAAAAGGAAGAGAACACTCTTATTTAGTGTAAAATATTGGCGTATTGCACTTGATTTTGACGTAAGGTAGAACTATTACGATTTTTGGAGCAAGTACTCCTCCAAATCATTAAATTTGGGTTCCAATCAAAAATCCTCAATGATTTTGTCTCTAATAATATGATATATACTAGCTGACCGGTGCGAAGCATTCACTCTCTAACCTACTTAAATACCATATGCATATTTAGTATCGTATAGTGCGTATTTAGTGCTTCATGGGCATAGGTGAGGGTTGAAGTAAACAATAGATGTGTTTATATCGTAGATTATTTATTTTTTGAAACATAAGTTTAAGGTATTCACATATTTACCTGTTTAAAGGACCTCTTTGAATACCATGTGTGAAGTTACGATATAGTCATCTGTGATTGTTTGTTGGTGGGTTTGTTTTAAACATTACATTACACATAACATATTTCAGTGGCAGTCACTGAAAATGCGAACCCTGGAAAACGCTACATATAATAAAAAATGTTTTTCTCGACAAACTGAAAAAATGACACTTTCGAAAAGGCCCTGCGACCATTTTCGCTTATAATTGCAGTTTTTCGCTTATAACTCGCAAACGAAAGGGTTAATGGAAAAAAGTTATATGACAAAAAATGTTCTCCTTGAAAACCTGCAAAGATTTACACCATTAAGAAACCTCTACTACCAAACCTCTATTACCAAAACCGCGGTTAAGTAAAGCTTTAAAGTCATGCCTCATTCGTGAACTTTGATGAAGTATTAAGAAAGTTATGGCGTACCGACAAATAAGAAAAGGCTTTGAGAAATGATATGATAGACTGAAACCGCACGTTTTTGCTTGTGACTCGAAGGGTTTAATAGAAAAAATGTATTTGACCAAAAATGTTCTCCTTGAAAACCTGAAAAGATTGACACCATTTAGAAACCTCTACATTTTGATTATCTTCCCAAAACCGCGGTTTTGCGCTTATAAATAGCAACCGAAGGCGAAATGAGTGATTTCTATATTTTTCTGGTGTAGAGATTAAGGAAAGTTTTAAAATGATGGCTGGTTCATGTAATTTGATGAAGCATTAAGAAAGTTATGGCGTACCGACAAAAAAAAAGGCTTTGAGAAATAATATATTATATGATATGACGATGATGAACTTTAATGTTCCATATGTTTCCGTTTTGACAATTCGGGCTATTTATCTTTCATAATATTATAATTTCACTTATGTATAATTTATGTAACACTTATATAATTTCACGCATTTGAATAGTAGATTACCGGGATTACTATTTAGAATTATAATTATACTTATATTTATACTTACGATTTATATTTATACTTACATTATTGTATTTCTATTTTTTTTACCATTACAATTGAGAAATTTTATTAATACTGTAACACTTATGTGGGTAACAAATATTTATTAAACAGAAATATACAGTCATCAGTGCCAACGAATTAATAAAACTTAAACACTTGAGCAGGTTACAAAAATGATAAGGTTAAAACACAAAATCATATGACTTGCGCTACACAGTCAAGACACAGACTTCAACTAACTCGTTCCGTCTCTGCCCCTTATATATATCGTAAATAGTGGGGCCTGGAACATTCTAGAACAATGTAGGCAGATCTACGTTTCTGTGGACTAGGCCACAGAATGATCTAGACCCAAACAGTTTGTTCCAACCGCTCATTTTGTTCCAACAAGCGGTCCAGGAGGTTACGCCATATGTTTTTTTTATTTGCTTATCGTTTTAACGTTACAATACTAATCTTTAAACAATATGTTTCAAAGTTTTATAATATAATTAGAATGTCAAAAATTAATATTTATCTATATTTTTTTTTTTTCCCAGGGGATTAAGACCAAGGCCAATCTTGCGGTTGGTTTTTCCGACCAAATGACCTTAGTCACCCAATACCACAAGTAACAGATTGCTTGTTAAGTCACCGATGACAGGAATGATTATTTAAAGAAACAGAGTTCATCAGACAGACCGTAATTACAGAATCATCAGGTTATTGAGAAGCTCAAGGATTGGGATATTCCCTGATCAGTTTTTCAGCTTTCTTCTGGGAACTGGGTAATTTTCGAAATATCAATATGCGGTCCTTTGAAGACAATTGAAATATTTGAAAAATCGAATTAGATGTTATTTTTATAATAGACAATAGTAATATGATTATCATTAATGAGATGAAGGAATTTACTTTACTCAAGGATTGTAAAATATTTTTTTTATTATAATAACCACTAATAATATTTAGGAATTTTTTTTTAAGACCTAGTGAAGTC
This sequence comes from Aelia acuminata, assembly GCA_911387785.2. Taxonomy (NCBI): domain Eukaryota; kingdom Metazoa; phylum Arthropoda; class Insecta; order Hemiptera; family Pentatomidae; genus Aelia; species Aelia acuminata. The sequence goes on along the minus strand of OU426978.1, from coordinate 35,549,204 downwards.
TAAATATAAATATAAATAAGAGTGTTAAAAAAAAAACAAAAAAAAAAACAAGAACAAAAACAGTGTCTTACTTAGATAAATCGTTTTAACATTAAGGTGTCTCTCACCACCCCTCCAAAAAAACAAAAAAAAACACTATGAATGATAATATTTATGTGAGATTACCATATCATATGAATATAACACCCGAAAACGAAATGTGCTTAAAATTTTAAAATTTATTCAAATTATTACCCTCCCCTGACCCATTTTCACAAGTTTTAATATTTATTCAGCTATTCAGTGCATAAGCCATAAAATCAAAAAGTTAAATATTGGTCTTACCTTTTTCGATTTATTTGATGTAACTAATCTAAAAAAAAAAAAAGTAAATATATAAAAAATAAAAAAAAGTTAGAACTAATAGTCAAAGAACCTGATTAAGATTTTATTATAATAATTTTTGAAATCTGCATAAAAATATTTTTTTCGAAACTTTAAGTTTGATGCACTCAAAATGGGAGAAATGTCACTTGCAACTTTATCTTCCAAGGTACATATGTATTTTTTACAGCAATAATGATGGGCTGAATGTATAGAAACACTGTGGTGACATAAAAATAATAAAATACAATTAAAATCGATTTATACTAAAATTCAATGAAGGATGAATTATTATCTTTTTCAGTTAAAAATCATTGATACACATAAATATATTTATATATTAATGTTGTTATATCATATACCAAACACCTACTATATACATGCTCGATACACGCGTTGATGTTGCATTAATAAGAGGAAGGGATTAAATTCATCACTGAAGATGAGAAGACAGTCCCTGGTAGCACTTTAGTACATAATTAATGATACTATTCCCAGGAAACCAAAACCATTATACTGAGTAAGCTTCCTCCATATACCTAGTGTTAACTATAAGTATCGAAGGGTTTCCTGCTCATTTTATTTATTTATAATTATCTTATTTTCTGTCACAAACGCTAGAAAACATTCTCAAGTAATTAATAAAATTCTTTTGTGTTCTTCCATTCTCCCTTCAACACAACGCAACACCTTACAACTACGTACTAAGGACATCAAAATTCCCACTACGATGGAAATACTACAAGATTATAGTGATCCAAAACCCAAATAAAGTCAGGGTCCATCTCCGTAAAGAAGACTTCTTTCGATATGTTAAAAAATATTAGAAATATTATATAGAATATGAGAATATAATATAAATTTTAAAGAATATAATAGAAATTCTATAGAATATAATAGAAATTCTATAGAATATAATAGAAATTCTATATAGAAATATAGAAAAGGTTAATAAACATCTTGACTAACAAACAGATTTTTTATTTATTTTTTTTATTTTTTATTGGTCCTCCCCTTCCTCACCTGTTAGGCTATACGGGGTTTCCCGGGCCAGGGGTGGGGGATGAATGCTAAGTATTATTAAATTTCCCCGAGCTCCGGGTTTTGTACTTGCTATCTTGCCACCCCCACTGACAAACAGATAATATCCGAAATGAATTCGTATTTCGCAAATCACATTCAACGACCCAGCTACATTTCCGGAGCATTTAACAAAAACAATATGAAGATGATGCATTTTTGGAGGTTGCTCAAGCGTTCGACAATCGACTATGCGACAGATTTTTCTCTCTTTGGCAGGGATCAGAAATTCTTCAATTCGTCCAGTAAAGTGCACCAAGGTTAGTCGGGAGTTCAACAAGGTTCAATACTGGCCCTTTTACTCTACATTGTTTACACCTATGGCATACCTTTAAGCAATGAGACATTGACCGCTGCTTACGCAGTCTGTTGATTTAAAATTGTTGTATTCAACAATTTTAACAAAACCTGGACATCCGTCGCATATTTACTTACGTTACACAACGTACATATATTAAATGACATATGAAAATTATGAAAAATTTGACTTAATGACGAGAACATAAAACATATAAATTTTTCTCGCTGAAAAAATACTCGCCCTCCTATTTATATCGAAAACTTCAAACTTCATCAAACATACACAGTACAGTACAGACTAACCCTCGATATAAGGATGGCGTGGGACCCGTACGTTAGAATGAAGAGAAAAATCCTTAATAAACAACTTTACTTACTTTAACCTCTTCTTACTAAATCATATAACTAAAAATTATTTTAAAACTAAATATGTATTCATATTTACATCAACCTATATAGACATACTGTTCAAAGGTATATGGCATTATAAAAAAATCAAAACATTTACAAACACTTTAAACCTTTCAGTCTAAAATATTACGAATAATTTCAAAAGCACTTTGGTGTGTGCTTAATCTAACCATACATACCGATTTTAACATGCAAACAATCGACCAACAAAAAAGACTCTTCACAAACTTTTTGAAACTAACAAAGACATATAAATATCCTTATGAAAGACATGGCAACAGATGAAATGCCCATAAATGTGAGGAGGAGATAAAAAAGGCGTTGGATGAGAGATCTCCTTCTTTAATAAATCATAGTAACTGAACCAAGCCAGGGAAGAGGTACTGCTGGGCGCCATCTTCCCCGTGCCTGTCATGTTATTATAAGGCTAGTAGAAGTCATCATACCTGCTGATTATCGACATTTTTGACAGGCGCAGATATAAATAATGAAATAAAAAAAAATTTACTCACTTCGGAAATTAAAACTGTATCATAATCAATCACAACATCAAATTCCAGAAACGGACTTAGTACGATAGTAGGGATTGGTATTCGACGGGGCATGACTTGAGGCCCACGTGTCAAAATGAATAGTAAAACTGATATTATAGACTTAAAATACTCTACTCTTTATTTTTCAAATCATCGAAATTGAAAACTAGAGAAAAACTAAATACGTACACCTATCTATATAAACCATAGGGATACGCCCACAGGAATTGGCAATGAAAGAGGAGGGGAAGATGTACCCTAGTTTATTTTTAACCGACTTCGAACGAAAGAGGAGGTTACTCAATTCGATACGTATGTGCCTTTGGGGGGAGAACATGAGCAGTCTATTAGTTATCGACGTGTTTTAAGTGCTTGTTGGAACCAACCTATACATAACCTTAACTAATTTTTTAACAGTAGATTTCAATAAAGATATTTAATATCCGCAAAATATAATATCGCTGTCGTTTTCTGTAGCGATATTAGTATACATATTAGATAGATATATATATTCACCGATAACAGTGAAAATTCTGAATTCAGATCTAGTCGACGGTTGGATAACATAAGCGTAAAACCACGCAATTCGTGGAATTCCAAGAAAGACTGAGTATTGATAACCGTTTTAAAGCAGAATTTAAGACTTCTTCAAGTTCCCCAAGGTTCGTTTAAATTTAAAATCGTAGCCCTTATTGCTTTAAATCAGATTTTGATTTCCGACTTTCACTCGCTATGCACGTTAAAAAGGAATACAATAATTCCTGGAAAAGCTTATTTTCAGTTGATTTGGGCGCCTTAACATTCAGGCACCTCTGTCTTCTTCCGGAGTCACTCGGTCATATTAATATACAATGTAATCATGAAATATTGTGCCGATTCTTCATGGAGTGAAACTTGTTATGTTTTCCGGATTACTACTATAGGTTTTTAATTTTGTTTCTGCAACTAGAATAAATTAGAAAGTCTGTCAATGCCAAATCATTTATTTTAAGAAGACGAAAATCTGCTATCTAAGCTCAAATGTGGGTCGAAAAAATATTAGGGGCATGTCTTCTTCTTCTGCTCAACAACCCGCTAGCGAGTCGAGGCCTCTTCAATCAGTTCCCGCCAGTCAGGTGCGGCCGCTTTCCAGTTTCGAGATCCAAGGAGCTCTCTGGCATCGTGTGACACTCCGTCCAACCACCTCAGCTTCGGTCTTCCGCGACGTCTCGTCCCATGCAGTACCTCTCCTAGAACCTTCTTGGCGATGGCAGAATCCTCCATTCTTATAATATGGCCCGCCCAGCGGAGTTGGACCCAGCCTGTTGAAGGACACGGCATCCACATCCTTGTAAAGGTGAGCCACTTCTCTGTTGGTTCTCCGTCTCCAGACTCCACCCTCCTGCACTCCCCCATAGATACTCCGGAGGACACGTCTCTCAAACGCGAGGATCGCCTGCATATCGCTCCTTGTCACGGTCCATGCTTCAGACCCATAACACAATACTGGGCGTATGAGGGTTTTATACATAAGCTTTTTGGTTGACCTTGTGATGAGGTTGCTTCTAAGCTGTGGCCTTAGTCCAAAGTAACATCTGTTAGCAGCTGTTATTCTCTTCTTAATCTCGGATGAGACGTCATTGCTGGTATTGACAACCGAACCGAGATATGTGAATTCGTTGACCTTCTCGAAGGAATATTCCCCGAATTTCACGCTCTCTCCAGGAACTGCAGGTTGATCCGTAACCATGTACTTGGTCTTACCTTCATTTACCAGCAATCCTAATCTTCTTGCTTCTGCTTCCAGACGTACAAAGGCCTCCTCAACTGAAATAATTTACGTTCTGCTAAATAATTTCAATATTAGTTTGTTCCATCAACAATTTCATCTATGATGGCTAATTGTCTAATTTTGTTTTACGATGCTAGCTGGTGGCACACAGGCTTTGCTATTGTATAGATAGGAGAGTCTAGATACAAAAATCTTTAAGATAGGCACTTATTAGGAATTATTTCCATCAATCATTTTCCAGCTGATTTTTCGATTTTTTACAGTTTTCCAATTGCCTAAATTGTGAGTTGTAATTGTTTGCTGTGAATTAACTGAAATGTGGTAGAAGAGCCAGACTGTCTTAAGAAAATTTCCATTCATTTTGAGGTTGCGATAGATCTTTATTAAATCGAAAGAAATTTAAATATTCGATTTTCTAAAGATTGCCGAAATTTTCAAAAGCCAAACCGTCATAAGTTCAGTGTTTGCGGTTCGTGAGAGCCTAAGAGTGTTGTTAAGAGCTTAAGTCCAATAATAAATGAATGAATTTTATTGAAATAGACAGTGAAAATGAGCTTGCGTGTGTTTAGGGGTTTTTCGCGTTCTAGGTAGTTATCTCTCAGGTACCGAAATAACTAACACAAATATTGTGTATTGTATTTCCCAATTAATGAAAATTTTATTATGACACTTTCCCCATAAAGACATTACACTATTTAACAAAGAAATTGAAATTTCAATGTTTGCTGATGTTCATCCATCAATAAAAACTGCAAAATAAAAGTTGATATCTCCCAGAATCAACGTCTTTGAATGAAAGTCCCCACAGCGAAAATTTGGCAGCCATGAAAATGCTTAATATCATAAATGCTACCCCACTAGAATTGAAGAAATTTATTTTCTAAATATTTTTTTATTATGAAGGATATTATTCTTAGTACTTCGCTTTTAAATTTAGTCAAAAATTCATCTAAAGGGATTACGAACATAATTGACTCATCATTGATCTTATTAAAAAAAATTCCAATTATAATCGTAGAAGGTAGGGTGTAGAAGTTGTATTATACAGGCACCGCTTTTAAACTTTTCTGTGTGTACTCATAAAATTGAACAGGTGACTGTTTATATAATTATGTATAATAAAAAAGCCCCGGAAAGAAGAACGTGGTAGAGCGTAAAAAATTTCGAAATTTGTTTTACCCAACTTACGGTTTTCTACGTTTGTTATCATCTCCAACTAAAAAGCATGAAATAAAAAACATTTTATAAAAAAAAAATTAAACCGACTTCGAAACCTAAAAACCAGTAAAAATAAATGCACTGAAAAGTATGAAATAATTACCTTCTGATTTTTATGAGTACACAGTAAAATTGAAAATGTTATAAAAAGCGAAGAAATGCAATAAGACGAATAATTTTACTTTTATTTGTACAAATACTAATTTTTATTAAAAATTGTGAAATTAAAATATTAAATACTATGTTCAATACAACACAATCTTTTCGGAGGCGGCGCAAAATTTAAAATTTTTAACACTAGACATTATGTAAATCGTAAAATGGATCTTCTCTTCTCATCTCTTCATTTTAATGCCTACTAATGGAATTGTATTGGTAAAATGTCATTTATATTTGCGCCGCCTCCGAAAAGATTGTGTTGTATTGAACATAGTATTTAATATTTTAATTTCACAATTTTTAATAAAAAATAGTATTTGTACAAATAAAAGTAAAATTATTCGTCTTATTGCATTTCTTCGCTTTTTATAACATTTTCAATTTTGCTGTGTACTCATAAAAATCAGAAGGTAATTATTTCATACTTTTCAGTGCATTTATTTTTACTGGTTCTTAGGTTTCGAAGTCGGTTTAATTTTTTTTTATAAAATGTTTTTTTTTAATATTTTATTACGTTTGGTTCATCTTGCCATACTCAGTCGCCTAAAAGAGTATTCTTAATTAATTGTTTGAGTGGAAAACCTGGTGGTTGTTCATCTTAGCCGACTTGAGTTCCATGTATAGCGTTTGATATAGGATCTTATCAGTCTTTGTAAATCCAAGAACTTTCGAGAATCATTGTGGAGTAGGATTTTTTTGTTTCCTTCCCTCAAAAATTGAGTTATATGTTTACTTTTTTTAATCATCAAAGCTAAATAACACAAAACCTAGGAAAAACAGTCTATTCCGGTAACACTGTATTGTGGATTTCGTCACCAACGACTACCTACAGAGGTAAGTGAATTTACCATAACCGTTGCCTCTGATTGTGCAATATTCTTTATAGTCGATTGTAACTTTGTTCTTCCTATACGTGGGATGAATCTCAATACAAGTAAGCCTTCTGCTGATCAATAAGGCAGATTGATTTACAACTTAGGATGCTCTTGATGGATATTTTCTTTTCACAAAAAATAACTCTATGAAGGAAAAAGTAAGAACAAAAAAAAAAAACAAAAAAAAAAAACAGAAATATAAAGACGATTTTACTTTCTTATAGAAATCCATTTCACCATATACAATCATTCACTATTCTTCACCTGTCGAGGCTACATATTTGAAATTTAACCCTAATGATACACAGGGAAAATATTTCAAAACTCAGTTAAAAGTGAATAACTTATCTTCCTGACAGTAAAAAGCTTCTAGTGTTATCATACCATTTTCCCCTTCCTTTATAACAAAGCATTTTATTTTATTTCATAAAAAAAAGCGATAAGTTACTAGGGTTCTTTTATTTTTCATTTAGACTCATTAAACACACTGTTGTGCGCGCGGAATTCGGTTTACATTCGTGAAGTAATTAAACAAATTCTCATCGCACTTCCTTAGTTGTGCGTTGAACATCTGAATGCTCCAAATACTGGCAGTAAAGTGATAGTGTGCTCCCAATATGTTCTAGTTTTCATCTTTCGCTTTTTTATTCTTCTACAGAGAAGAAAAATTGCCATAAGTTGATTTCCCTCCATTTTACGATTCACAAGTGACGAACGCATAGGTGAACGAACGAGTTTCAGCAGAAACCACAAAACCTAATAAAAATTTTCCAGAAACGTATACGCGTGAAAAGCTTCTATTCGGTTTCAGGATAAAAACTGAAGCAGAACAGTATGTGTTACTTACGAAAATTGTTTTAAAAAACTATGCCACCAATCTGATAAAGTTTTGAAAAAACACCTGTAAGGGCAAAAATTCAATAAATTTTTTTTATTTACTCCCCCATCCTTAGTATATTAGATTCTATTCAAAAACCGACGTCACAGTTATTTCCAGAAAAAACTTGCTGAAGATTGATGTGCAAATGACAAACATCATCATAAGGTTATTAAAGAAATTTATAAAAACAGGTATTTTTTTAAGAAACGTTTTTGTTTTAAGAAAATAAATGTTTATGCGTCATATTATAGTACCGTTAAACCCCTACTTTCAGGAGAAAAAAAAAAAATTGCATTTATATATCTCAAACGGTTGCAAAGATATTCGACTGGAACATCCATTAGGGGCCAACCTACCAGTACTTATTCTAAGTACATACATTAGAAATGGTTGCTGTAATACTGCTATAAATGGTAACGTTATTTTTAACAGTAATTTAAATTTATGGGTCCTTATAAAAATAGGGGTTATTTTGTGTGACACAGCATCTTTGCCTAAACTGTCATAGGAAGTTTAAATTTAGCAGAGATAAAGCAATTTTACACTAACCGAAAGGATTTACTATTGAAAAAATATTTTTCGCCTCCAGGGTACTTCTCTTTTCCATAATATCTGGATAGAGCATATAAAGAAAATCTTGTATCCACACACCTGATAGGTTTTATTTTTGTCAAACAGTTTTTTGTCACACCCTAAAAAAAATTTAAATAGCCTTCCAAAACATACAGCTAAAAGATAGGTGCCAGACTAACTTAGTTGTTTCCACCAGAAAACACAAACAATTTTCACTAAGAACTTTGAAGGTAATTGTTTTAGTGGAGTTCTAGAGTATTTTTATACTTCCTCATTCCCTGCAATACTTTTGCTAATCAAGTCTTTGATCCATTAATGATAATCAGTTCATTAGAACATAAAGTTGCACATTGGGTGAGATATTTTTAAGGTGAGAAAACCTGCAACCTCTCCACCGCAATGCATGAAAACATTCAAAACCTCAGTCCCTACAACTTTATTCCCTGACAATAAAGGAAAAAAAAATCAATTTTATCGGGAGTGAGATAAGATTATAGAACTTTAGTTGTAGCGGTTAGTATGTACACTTCACACACATAATTCTTTTTATACTTAAATATAAATATGAAGTTTGATTTTAACTGTTCCTTCTCACTCCCAAAAATTTTTAAAAACCTGTATTTCTCAAAATATCCACCAAAGTGTGTGCATGATTTTAGTACTTATTAAGGGACATAAATTTTAATGGCTACTTTCTATTTTATCTTCATAATTCAAAGTTATTACTTACTTATTTGATCGTTATGATTATAAAGATAAATTTGAATGATAGAAAATCTTTTGAAAAAGCTCCTTTGCGAGCACAAACGTTTTTTAAAGTAAATGCTTACTTTAGACAAACTGCTCGTTTCATCTATTCTTTACCTCTAGACTTGACCCAAGGTCCTTTTTTTGCGAGGACTCCTGTGTGTTTCCCTTTCTTCCCAATCACTTCCCGAGATAGCCTGTCGGACCCACCTGGTAGCCAAGAGCTCTCAGCATATCATGGCTTCTGTACTCTCTCTTGGGACATTTCGGATAAACGCTCCCTATTTCCTAAGATTTAATCCTATTCTTTTTTAAAATTGAATTAGCAGTGATAAAATAAAAAAAATCTTTCCTCATGCAAAGTCAGCAACATTTCAATTCTTAATTTTAGTCCCGATTTTCAAGGCCAATTGCTAATACTGAAGAGCTGTTTATTTAAAAATAATTTGAATTTGTAGTGCTTGTTAGGAGGTGGGAATTATTATTTTCTCCTAATAAAAAATATTTGGGCCGCGGCGCACAGTGGTTGAAAGGCGGAAAAAACCTATTTTTTGAAGGTATCGGAATATTCTTTTTCTTTTCATTATTAATAAATAGAATAGTTACCTGGCACATTCCATCAATTTATTCGGAGATATTCTGATTTTTACACTTATTATGACCCTTTGAAAATCGATCATTGAAAAAGATTATTTTTCAACGAAAAATTTATAATACTATAATTATTTTTACTACTCGCATTTTTGTTTGTTGGTGCGATTTTCCTTCATAATCATGAAAAGCGATCTCACATATTACACGACCATAAAAATCATGCTATTTTGTCTATGTTTTAACCCAGAAATAAAATCCCGAATAAATGCAATAAAAATAAGACAAATATTTTTTTTGGTAATCCATATTTTTCAAGCGCAGCCGAGCGCAGCCGAGCGCAGTTTTAAAATCCATTTTTTTAAGAAAAAGATACCTCCAAGGAAATATTAAAACATATTCTAGCTGCGTCCACCTGCGTCTGTAAATGTGTGATATTTTTTTTTATTCAATTACCCATGCTATTTCTTGCAGTTTATTCGCTATGGAGCTTGTGCGTCGAATTAGGTTATTACTAATCGTTAAGAAATCTTGCGACACTTCATTTATGCAACCTTATTCAGTTACTTTATTAATGCTCTAGTATTGATATCATAACTGTAAAACAAGAGTTCAAAAAACGTCAAAACGTTCAAAAGTTCAAAAAAAGGCAAAACGTCATGCCTTACTTACTAGCTCTGTAGCATCATTTATGAAGTCATTCTGAATCGTTATTAGGTCAATGATAAAAAAAAACTTTTTCACCTACCGCGATTTTAGTATGTTTGAAAATTATTAATAATAAGTTTATAGTAAGACCTCGGATAACTTGGTGGAAATAAACCGATTTCTCATGAAAAACATTCCTGACTCGTTTTAACAGTAAGTGGCAAGAAGCTCATAAAAATAAAAACAAATTTATTTAAAAAAATGAAGAATGGCTTGCACAGAACCAAACCGATGACTCGGTGTCACTTCACTACTTTCAAGTAAAGGCTTAATTCGGTTCAAGAATTGTTTTTCAAATACTTTCCCCTTTATAGGTAGAGTGCGATAAGACGGTAAGATGAAGGATTAGTTGTGAATTTAGATTCATTTTGAGTGTGGAGAGTTTCAAAAGAAGAGGTTAATAGGTTGTGTATAAGGTAGATTTATTGATGTGTGTAAGAAACAAAACAGCTTTTCGAGGTAGGTGACGAAGGATAAACGGAATGATAAGATCATAGCTCGATGCTTTTCTGTTCGGATGTCCCTTGATTGCTTTGTGGATTTTTTTTGGGTGATACACCGGGGGTGGATCATTAGATGGAGGTAGTTGAGCTGTCAATTTTTCTACTTCGGTGAGTGTGTCGTATAGTACAAAGTTCTTTCCAAAAACCCGGTCTACATATTGTGTGAATTCATTTAATTTAAAAAAATTGGTATTAAAAAAAGTTCAGCTGTTATTTAGTATGAATTAGGGAACCGAGTTGTAGTTATAAAACCTATATTGAACATATCCCACCATCTCCTGTCAAAATTATATTAAAGCCGGATAACCCCAATCTAATATTTTAATATGATAATACATTTAATAGTTAAAAATAAAAATATAACAAAAAAATTATTCATTGCTCCTATGTATGATTTTTTTTCTTCACCTAACTTGGGTGTTTTCATGAAATAAAATGATACTGCAAGCACTATCAAGGATATTAATAGCATTAAACAGCAAAAGTGCTTAAACTAGCCGATCTCGAGTTGAAAATTTGTGTATCATTTGTTTTTCTATTTTCCTAACACCGTCGGTTAATCCGAATAGCCGGTTAAGCGGGGCTCCAACCTATACATTTTATAGGAAATTCAATCGTGGTTATGATAATATCAACTTTATTTTTTTGCGGCTTACAGATCAGGTTTGACAAGGTTTTTTTTCCGAAAATAGTCGATTTTCAACCACTGTGCGGCGTGGCCGAGGGAATAGCGTCTCCGACTCCCACGCTGGCGGTGCTGGTTCGAATCCCGCCCAAGCCCGCTCGATTCTGTTCGGTGACGGCCTCACTGAACAGACCCAGCGGCTTGCCATGACCCGTCCCGATTAGCGCTTGTGGCATAAAGCGGACGTTAAAAAAAAAAAAAAAAATTAACCCACGATAGTGTTACAGTATAATAATAATTAGTTACCCCTTGAACCGAATTTCTCTATACCATCACAAAATTAAGAAATATGAATAGAACAACGTCTTTCGAGTCAGCTAGTCTCCAATGAAATCCAAAGTGTTTTCTGATTGCAATCATCACTAAATAATCTAAATTACCAACAATAAACATACAGAGGTAATGACTTAAATTTCGTTAAACAAGGAAACATATAAACATGAATAGAAGAATCAGAGCAAAAATCTACACGATCCAAACAACAATACCGGTCATTAACATAGATTATTCTTGGTACTTTCAGATGACATAGATGGTTTCATCACTGACATCTTTTACGTTAAAATAATTCGATTTCATAAAAACGTAAGGTAGTAATAAACAAACCACGGTAAACGGTCTAATTATATAAATTTTGAGAATTTTTTTTTTTCCGTGTATCCTTCAAACATAAAAGTTTGTTGTGGTTCGTAAAGCTTTAGTATAATACTTCCTTTACCCAATCCATCAATAAATAAAAAACATAAAGTGAATAGAACGAAATAAAATAAAGCGATAAGGTCTGTGATTACTATTTATAGCTTCAAAGTATTTTAAAACCACTTCAGTCGATGACAGTCCTACTTTATATTTATGGAATCAATTTGAAATGGCTGGATCAATTTAATCTTTTCTCTTCATTTACAGCTAATAATATCAATAAAAAGGATTATTTTTTATCGCATTGGGACAGTATCTAGGTTTTATTTCTCACATGAAGACTGGATGACAATTTCATTATTTATTGCTTACCTGATTTCTGAGGCTTTCAGACTTATCATCGCTTTTTATTAACTTCACTAAACATTAAACTCCCATAGATGAGTTTGGCATTATTAAAACTTTTGAAATCAAAAGATTAGATTCAGCCTTTACTTTATTCATAAAATAAAATAATATTAAATTTACTCCTTTAATTTTCTTTTTTACTTTCATTATTAATTCGCACCTTATCAGCAGGTGCTAAAAATCGGAAAATGAAATGGGCGAATGAGGAAATAATTACATGTCGGGGATGAGGAAAGTACCCAGCAGCACCCACTACTTCCTGGCTTGATTCAATTGCCATGATTTTTTTTTTTTTTTTTAACGTCCTGCGAGATACTTTCGAGAAAAATAATTCAAGAAACAACTCTTATAGCTGTTAGGTAATGAAGTGAAAATGACCTATTTTCTATTTGTTCTATATATTTGTGTGTTTAAGCTATATGTGTTAATTGATTGCTCCAGAATCGCAACTCACTGCTGAGAGTGGAACAAATGTATTACATTTCGTTTTGTCTTTTCTAGACGATCAGGATTTTTCCGCAAGCAGGAAATGGATTATTTTTTGGAGTAATCAAGGGTTCTTATAATCTAGATAAAATGGTAGACCTAAACCGCTAAGTTTATTTTTAACACCGATTTACTGAAATATTTTCAGTTACATAAACTTATGGTTTTCTGATAAAACTTTCGGTATATCAGTAATTGCAAATGTATGGAAAAATAAATGACGGAATAAAAAGCAAAATCGTGTTGGGATGCACTGATGTTTTTAGTATCAATCCTCTAGATAAGCTTAGGCTACAACTAAAATTAATTATTTATAAATTTTTAGATTGAAGTTGAAGCTACACCGTTCATTTATAAGTTCGTTTCATATAGAGTAGTGAAGTTTCGGCCGAAAAACCTGGTTTCGTGACAAATATCGGCCTATTAAAAAATATATGCAAGCCACCCACCAATGCTTTAAGCTTCTTTTATTGACATTCCTTCCGTATATGTAAATCGATTTCGTAAGGATAATTAATCAATAATAAAAAAAAATCTATACCAAAGATTAACAGGTATAATCCAAATTATTTTATAGTTTATTTTTCCAGATAAATTAACGATTTCTTCAATTGTGTGATGGAAGCTCGCTGTATACCTCATATGCCACTCATGTGTTAACGAGTCGCTCACACTTGTGCTTTACCTGTCCTGCCCCGAACTACTGTACTATACTGTTCATTCCTCGATCTACACTTATATTAGGTACATATCTTACTTTGAAGTTTATTTTGAAAGATTAAAGTGGAAATGATTTTATTATTATTTTTTTTTTTTAGTTCCTTCGCTTCCTCGCCTTTTAGGCTATATAGGGTTTCCCGGGCCAGAGGAGATATTATTAAATTTCCCCCGGTTCCGTGTTTTGAACTGGGTATCTTGAGGTTTCCAATCATCTGTTCGTTGTTACGGCAACGCTTTTACGTATTCGGCCATCCCGCCACCTACGTGGAAATGAGAGTACTTAAATTTAATCATTAGCGCCTTCAAAATGGCTGAATTTAAATTTAAAATCGATCCCGAGAAAACCAGTCCCTCCCCCAAGCGGTCGCTCACGTATAATCACCCAAGAAAGGCTCCGGATCTGTAGTTCATATAGTTTTATGCAAAAAAGGTTATTTGGAAGAGGATGCTGCATAAGCGTAATTCCAACAGAAGCTAGCGGAATTCTATTGCAATGGCCCCCGGAGGAGGTCGGCGGAATTTTGATGCTGAATTTCGCTCATCAGTAAACATTCCAACGGCTTCTGGACGAGAAGAATACAATGTCTGAATATTTCAATGAGTTAGTAGCGGCTTGTAGGCCAGGGAAGTTCCTACTCTTACCAGCTAAATAAAAATAAATAAAGGAACGTTTTACAATACTCTTGTTATCGATGCTGACTTGCTTAAACATTTATTTATTTTTTCTTTCATTTATGTATGGCAAAAGATAATAAAAACGGATCGATCAACTTTTTATGCATCATATGATACACTACACAATGACCTAGACATTATGTATGCCACACCATCGAGTATTACATCATAACACTGAATATCGCTTTATTGTCACGCAATCATTGACCGTGAGAAGGTATCAGCAAATACGATGGAGTAAATGGTCTTAATTTCTACTCAAATTTCAGAATGAATGTTCTCCCATTTTTATTCGCCTCAATTCTGCTAAGCCAATCGTATAAATAAAGTTTAATTAAAGGGTATTCTTATTATAACAAATAATGCATAATATTTTAACATTAAAACAAAACAAAACAAAAAACGAGCCACCTATAGTATAGTGGTTAGCATGGCAACCTACAATACTAAAGGTTGGTTCTTGGATTATTAATGGGAGTAAAAAATCCTTGGCCATGCCGTCCCTCGGAGAGGACTTAAAATGGAGGTCCCGAGTCTGTACGATGTCCGGTACTCTTTTAAGACCCCTACCCTAATTATACTTGGATAGGCAAAATTTAGGACTCCCACCACTGTAGCATCGTCCGATTAGCCTTAGTGGCATAAAGTGACGTTAAAAAAAACAAAAAAAAACATATGATTTAAAAATGTTCTAGACTCGTTGTTGGAAAAGTTGGAACAAACTGTTCTTGGACATGTTCGTGACTGTTCGATAATAATTTACGCGTCTACGCTTCTAGACTGTTCTTATTCTGACTAAATATAAGGAGCGATGGACTGGAGCGTTAGTCTTGTTCTAAAGCTCAAATCATTTGGCTATTTTTGTAACTATATCGTTACATGTTGACATTATGAATTATTTTTTTCTTAAATAAAAATTATTATAACCATCATAAGTGTTACAATATAATTTGTATAAAGCATTTGAGTTTCCATAAAGACGAAAAAGAGGTTAGGTTTTGTCAGTGTGTACCAGCTTTTAATCAAGATGCAGGATAACCGTAAACACTGGTTGTATAATAAATAAGCACTCCTATGTGTTTCAGATTGAAATAGAAGTCGTTGACTGTCTATTTATTAATGCATTTTTTCATTATCTACCATTAATTGTTAAAAATTTTAAAGGTTTACAAATTTACACCTCATTGTATATCAATATTTAATATACATTAAGTAATTCATACCTGCTGCATATTTAGAGTATGTATAAGTTTCTGCTAAAATAAGTAGGAAGATTGAATATTTTTTTATACTGCATTATACACATTTTAATAGTGTTGCATGTGGTATGGTTTGATAATAACCATGACAGATGTATATGTGATTTCAAAAATTTGATAGTTTGTAGGTGAAGCATATCGGATGTCTTGTCACAGTTTCCTCTGGATTGTTCGATCGGATAAATAGTAAGAGAAAATAAAATGTTTTAAATGCTTAACTCTCCTGATATTAAGTTTGGTTAAATGACAGAAATGAATTTCTTTTATATCGAAGATTCTAGTTTGCTATTCCGATACATATGTTGTGAATTACTCCATAACTGATAATAAGGTGTGTGCTAAATATATAATATTCTTGCCTCATTACCTTTGTTTAAAGTATCAGTTTGTTTATTGCTTAAATATTTCAATTTAATATTTATTGAAATATCAGGTCCTTTTGCTGAAGTTTTCAGCTTTGATGCATTTGTTATATGTGCGTTTGGTAAATGTTAGAGATCTGTTCATATAGGAGGTTAAGCCTAAGTAATTGATGGTCCTAGGATGTGGGTTTTGTAGCTCTATTTATTACACGTTTTGAGTTATAGTCAGTCTTTATTCTGCGTAGGTATGTAATAACCTCAATTTGTTTTAGTGTACTTCCATTTCGCAAAATAAACACAAATCACTCTTAGGCCTGTCACTGTTAGGTATATAATCTTTTCTCTAAGATTACTCGTTCGGAGAAAGACTGCCACAATCCAAAAAACTAAAATTTTACAGTAAAAACATACATTGTGATTATTATTGCTATCTTCCAAACGCTTAAGTACAGCTGCCTTGACTGCACTCCGGCGTTAAATATGGGATTTAGGAATTTCATATTTTTCTCAAAAGAGAGGTAATGTGAATTGATATCTATTAAGTAAAAAAAAACCCAATTAAAAAAAAGTACGTATTACGGCACTCTTTTTCTAAACGAGCGGTATGTATATTTATTCTATAGGATGATATGTACATAGCTGTCTATACTTTTTAGCATACAGAGATTGTTCATAAAAGTCTGAGATAAGACTTGAAGAAATAGATGTCGAATGGGATAAAGAAAAGGTAGCAACGTTGTGAAGAAAAGCTAAATGATGGTCGAATACAAAATATGTAAATATTTATTTAATACACAGGTTCTTGCTTACACTGAAGAATTTAACTCATTATTTGGGTGGAACTAATCTAAAAATTTAACCTCGGCCTGGTGGTTTGGTTGCAACTTCATTACATGTTAGTTACGATTAGACTGAAGCTAACACTTAAAAAAAAGGTGGGTATAGGGGAAATGAGCCGCACAACATTCAGAGAAGAACTAACTTTATTGTAATACACTCCAGGTATATATAGATACAAGTTTGTTGTTAAACAGTGCTAGTTATCCTATAACATAAACTAGACTTAATACTGAAATCAATACCTTCTTATCTAGCTAACTCCCTCCCTCCAGTTCCTTCATATGGAGGAACTCCTAACAAAAAATAGAAATAAAATATCCTTAACACAAAAACTAAAAATACACTGAATAGGAATACAATTTAATGGAAAAGAAATAAAGAATATACACGTAACATAAACATATTCACTTAACAGAATGAACAGTCCATCTTTGAACTTAGCCTAAAAATTGACAATTAACCCTTAACCTAAAAGCATTGTAAAACACTACAATTATGTTAATAAGAGAAAAAAAAAATAATAAAATAAAAAAAAAACATATTAAAACAAAAATAAAATTTCCTATCGTCTTGGTGTCTCCATCTGAGCGCTGCTGCCCGGCTCCGGGTCTGTTAGTAGCTGGGGCACACGAAGTTCTTCCAAATGTACTGTTCGCGAACGGAATGGGTGGTTCATATCCCTAATGGTATAGAGGTTATTTTCCCGTATCGTTGTTATTTTATAAGGGCCTTCGTAACGGGCAGCCGATTTTTTCCTCGCAGTTCTCAAGCGTCTGTACACTATTGTTCCCAGCGCTAATGGTCCCGTTTTATGAATCCCCGGCCTTCTGTTTTCCCTATCTACCCGGGTCTGTTTTTCCCGAGCCAATTTTTCTCTAAGTCGCGCCCACATACTTCGGCGTTCGGTTCGAGCCCTACATAGCGCTGCCCTAAGCGTGTTGTTATTTGCCGTTATGAGGTCTCCTCGGTCTCGTCGTTTTTGCCCAAAGACGATCTCCACTGGCGTTAGTCCAGTGGCTGCGTGAATAGTATTATTGTACGCAATCACCGCTCGCGGCATCGCCTCATAAGAATCAAGGTCACGTCCCAATTTGAGAAGTCGCAGGTGTTCCCCTAAGGTATTGTGGAGTCGTTCCACCGCCCCTCTGCCCTTGATGTGGTGTGGGGTATTGAGCCTCCAATTAATGCCTAACGTTTTGCTTTCTTCCCGGATGTGAGAATTATCGAACTCCCTTCCGCAGTCCGAAATGATTTCCTCCGGCACGCCGTAGACTGCACACCATTGTAAAATTCCCTCCCATACCGCCCTCGGTGTTTTTGCTTCTATGGGGTAGGCCATCGCGATCTTACTAAACGTGTCGACCGCTGTGACCCACGATTGTCCCTCATTCGAATAAATGTCCACTTGCACCAATCGTAAAGGTTCTGACGCTGTGGGTGTGACCACTTGTTCAGCTATCGGAGGTTGCCGGTCATACTTTGCTTTCTGGCATATCTCGCAATGCGCTATACAATCCCTTATACTTCTCGACCAAGTGGCCTATTGCTTGCTTTGAGCACTCCACCGCCCCGATTTCAATGTTTTTGTGCATATCTCCCGTTTTAGTTAAGTATCTCCGATCCCCTATATCGTAACGCCAAGTTTTGTGCTCAACCCTCATATGTAATACTGCGCGTTGAAGAATGTCGCACCCTATGATTAAATCGTAACCCGGCATCAGCTCCTCCATAATGTGAATTTTTACCGAGTCTTCACGGCCTGCAAGCTCCTCGAGGTTTAGTAAGGTTTCCCCTAATGTTTGGCATTTCCCACTGACTGTAGAGACCATGCATCTACAATTCGCGCGCTTACTCCAAACTCCCAATTTTTCCGCTCCCTTTCTACTAATTAAAGAATTAGTACTCCCGGTGTCAATTAGGAACCTCACTCCCGATAACCCTAATCTCGCCACGGGCAACCTATTTCGCTGTTTTAGTTCTACACTATTATTAATTACTAACTCCCCCGATTGGTTGCCCCACCCTTTTCCGTGCCCTCAATCAGCCCGCGTCCTCCCCGCCACTAATTCCGCCCCGGAAGGGCCCCCTCTCCAAGAATTGCTACCACTTACCTCGTGTGTCCTGGTAGCCGGACCGCTGCGCTCAGAAGGGGTGCTTTCTTCTCCCGATGACTCTCCGCTGGTATAGCGCCTTCCGGTCCTCCTGCCTGAACGCCTAACGTTCCAGTCCTGGTTGTTCACCTCCATAGGTTCCGGCTGATGCGGGTCTCTTCTGCCTGACCGAGGATTCCGCCTAGGGCATTCCCTGGCTACGTGGCCTCGCCTGCCACACTCAAAACACCTCGTGAGGCTGCATTGAGCTGCTACATGGCCGGTCCTATTACACTCGTAGCAGCGGCGGTCTGGTTTTCTTCTCCTCTCATCCGGGCCCTTAGTTGGCCGCTTCTCGAAGCTCCTATTGTAACCAGCCTGTTTTCTTCTTGGTGGTCGCACCTCCACCCACTCCATTTCGGGTTTCTCGAATCGAGTTTCACTCCTCTCCTTGGCATCTATTAGATCGTGAGCGCACTCGATGAAGTCCCTGTCTCTCGGGAGTGAGCCTGGCCGATCAACATAGTGGTTTAGCTGCACCTTCATTACACCACTTAAAAACTCCAGTTTCTGGCTTCCCTCTGCTTGGCCAAAGGTTTCTACCATTTTTTCCGTCAGGCGATTATACAAGACGAGAAGTTTCTCGGCGAACTCGCCCTCTGACTGGCCTTGGGCCCCGCGCTCCTTAAACAGGTAGAAAACATCTTCTTCCGGAGTCCATCTTCCTCCGCCGTATAGTTTTTTAAGTCTCACCTTGAGTGTGTCCCATGAGTGAGTGAGATCACCTTGAATGGTATTTAGTACCCGCCTTGAGATACGGCCGACAAGGGAAGCTTCTAGTAATCTCACATCAGATTCCATCAGAGTGCCCGCTTCCTTCCGAGATATTATCAAATTTTGAATCTGGTCACCTCCCTTGATGAAATGCTCGAGGTCTCCCACTATACCCGTAAACGGCTCCAATTGGCTTATTACCTCGTGTATGAATGCCGAGTTTTGTGTTCTTATCTTGAGGAGTTCGATCTGTTGCGTTTCCGTCGCCTTAGATAGTTGGGACTCCAATTTCGACCGCTCTACAGTAGCCTGGGCCAACTGGTATTCCAATTTTGCCAACTGTTCTTCCGCCATAACTGTTTGCTGTGTAACGTGAAATATCGAGAAATTAAGATTGTAACTCCTAAACCCGATAGCACTTCACGTCACGTGACTACACTTCCGGACGTTCCCGGGTTTCGGCACCAGTTACGATTAGACTGAAGCTAACACTTAAAAAAAAGGTGGGTATAGGGGAAATGAGCCGCACAACATTCAGAGAAGAACTAACTTTATTGTAATACACTCCAGGTATATATAGATACAAGTTTGTTGTTAAACAGTGCTAGTTATCCTATAACATAAACTAGACTTAATACTGAAATCAATACCTTCTTATCTAGCTAACTTGTTGATGCATATAAATTAAGGTTTTTGGGTTGCGAAATTATGTTGAAAATTGAAAAATGCTTAGGCTAATCGGACAATACTTCAAACCTAAATTTTGCCCTAAAATTCAGGTATAATTAGGATAAGTACATTTAACAATTACCTCACTTCGCAAAGGTCTCCATTTTGCGTCCTATTCAGAGGACCGAAGTGCCTAAAATTTTACTATGGCTATCTACTGGGACATTAACCTGCGACCTTAGGCTCGTGCACCTTTAGCATTGATAGCTTTGTGCTCAATGAGCAAACATTTGAAACCGTTAACCTTTTTATTTTCAATTCGGTTTTCAATATTTATATACAATATTTTTATTATCTGTTCGTTTCTTTGAATGAAAATCAATAATTAGCCCGTCAACTGCTATCGGCTCGTATATGAGCCGGCCGGGCGTTGGTCCCCGTGTACTGATGGCTCCTATATGTGCCACCCTATTTTTCAACCTCAAAGCTGTAAAATTGCATACGAGCCGAGTAACTAGCGCTTTCTTTTGACGTTTTTTGGAGTCTATAATATTTTTCCGTACCGCTAGAGGGCATTTGATTGTTCTTTTCCTTACTATATTGCCTTGATACACTTTTCAGCTTTCTGTAAATAACATAAAGTTTTGTCTGATATAAGACCTGCATACACATGCCTATTTATCCTTTGTCTAATTTAAGTTTATTTTCAACTACTATGGCTTAAACTAGTATTGTAAAATAGTTGTGATGGCGAAAAAAATATATAATCAGGAAGAGCTTTTGGTGCTCTTAGCCGGTGCTCGTGAAGCGTTTTAACTTTTAAATAGTTTAACTCCACCAGTGCCAGTCCACAGTCCAAATCGAAAAGTGAGGAAGAAGAACTTTGTGTAGGATTGATTCAGCTAACGAAACATAAGATGCGAGAGCTTGAATGCCGTAAGAGTACTCCGCACAGCGAGACCACTCTGTGTGTGCCTACTAACCCGCAACGGCTGACCATCTCATGCCCCGCTACCTCCGCAGTTAAAGGGTTAATAAACTAGAGAGAGTAAAATATTTTATTGAGAAGTAGTGCTGCCCTACTTTATAGGACTGCTAGTAACACAACATGCTGCAGCTGTGTTTTTATTATTCGGTATTTCATCAACGGACTTCTTTTCCAGTTCTTTTCTTGTTTCTTATCTAATATTTTGAAATAAGCCCTACTGTCATTAGGGGTCGGATTAAAATTATTTGGGTATCTTTGTAATCTAGGAAGTCATAAAGAAACAAATAATAATATAAATTCCATCACAAAACTTAGATACGATATCAAAACCTTATAAATGATTTCCCAATGAGCCCAAAATTTACGCTATCCGACGAAATTACTACTAGGTAGTTTCACTAGTTTTTCTTGAAACCTGAGATAATCTTCGTTGATCATTCTCATGAATTATTTGTTTTAAGTTTTTTTTTTATTAATTTTCTTTCTTGCGTACATCTTTTACGGTTGTTGCTTATAATCTTGTTTTGTGATTTCCAGAACCATTCACTTCTGCAAGGAATCCAGAGTTCATGATTAGTATACAAATACTACTGTGTTAATTGCAACAGCAAACAGAATTAAAAGTTGAACAGCGGATCTAAACTTTATATTCAGATCCCGTCTTAGTTATGAGTTAAGCAAACGACTTCTGTAATCCTTTTACTTTTACTGTAATTGAAACCTTATGTCCATGAAGCGAAATCTTAACTTTCCAATTGTTGGGTCTAGCTTCAAATGATGTTTCGGATTAGTTAATTTTAAAGTAAATTATCAGATACATATTTCATGAAAGATTTAATTGTTTCTTCTAACCATTGATATGATTTTCTCTAATCATGATTCGTTGACAAGCACAAATTAAAATATGAATATTAATATTATGAATAGAAAAATATTAATTATTGTTTACTAACACTTAAAAAACTTGATTTTATCAAAAGTCTCTTAATTTATGCTTTTCTAGTGATCAGCTTAATGTTTTATTTAAAACCTCACTAAAAATTGACTTTTGTCCATTTCAACCGATATCCTATCACATTTCCTGAATACATATTGGCTGTGTTTTCGCTCATCAAGGTGTGTCAAATGATTGTAGTTTCAACAATAAAAAAATCTAAATACATTTTTTATTTTACTATCGCTGTAAAGATAATCGCTGCAGGGCATTTCATCTTTGACGAGGCCGTCAAATCAAATCGAAACGATCAATCTTTCACATGAGAGAATTGGCAATTGAATATATTGGATAGCCCACTAGGCGGCTCTCGATGCCCTCAAAGATCACGGCGCGCCCTCGGCGAAGACTGACAAGTTCTTCGTACCTGCTCCCATCTCCTTTCGTTATATTTTATTTTTCTTCTTCGATTGGAGGAGCATGCTCCTGATCATAAATCAGATAACAATAACAACTGTGAAGGATTGCCTAGCCCATACTCCTGCCCCCAACTTCTCATTCGTTATATATGATAATTGCAAAGGCGTTTGCTAATCTTTTTATTGTTCCTCTCAAGAACTAAAATAGAAGAATAAAACTATCAAGACCAGAGTTTCGAGCTAAGCTTTTGCATGCTGTTCCAAACCATGATGCATTCCTCTGACATGCTGTGGTTACCTAATTCTTTGATGACCGAAAATAAAAAGAGTAAAACAGTTAATTAAAAATAAAACATATAAAGTAATGCTGCCCAAGAGTATAGGATTGCAAGTCACACAGCATACCAATCCATCTATATAGTCATCCAAATATTTCTACTTTTAATTTGCTTCTTTGTTTTTCTTAACCAGTACAGCTAACTTATTGACATATTTTTGTTTGCTTTTTAGAATATATGGTGGTTTATAATCCCTGTGGAGTCTAAGATTATACATTCTGCAATTTTTAGTATGTTTTCCCTTCCAGCAGCAATATTCTCCAATTCACTTCAGAAATGCAGTAGTCCTTGGCGGGAAGATTCGTGTATTCCCGAGCCAAATCCCCTATACTTAAAATTTTCGATATCCGTAGTAATATTTTAAAAATAACATTCATTGTTATTGTTGTTTTAGGCTTCCATGGTCTGATTCCATTCCAAGAATGATTCTTGTATTGGCCATGAAGAAGCCCACAGCAAGATGGGTGAAAGCTTGGCAGTGAAAAAACTTGTTACATGGTCAAATCCTGAAGAAGAAATTCATATAATTCATTGTTATTGTTATAATTGTTATTATAAACAAAATTCGCTCGCCATCATATAGAACATTGTTTAAGTCTTTTTACAAACATAGATTGCATATATGTATATAGACATAGAAGTCTACTTCATAAATACCATTTATATGTAATCAATCTATTGTCATAGATTTTTAGTCATAAGTATTTATCGATGGGAAGCATGAATCGAAAACAGACTTGAATACTTTCTTAAGAAATGAAAGTATTAACCTAATTAATAGGGTTTGGATTTTTATGTAATAAAAATTTAAAAATATTTACATAACTATGGACGTATATTTGCAAATAAATGTAATAAAAATATGGACAAAAAAAGAAATGAAAATATGGAGTGAAAGTAGAAATATTTCAAAAATTTAATATTTACATACAAAATAAATATACATTTAAAATACTTATAATACGATTTATATATATAAATTAACACATTAAACTTCCAGATCTTCAACATCAAAAACGTAGGAAATAAGAAGCCTTCTAAGATTTTCTTCGGAAAATTGGCAATGATTCGGTCGAAGTAAAGCTTTGTAATTGCTGAACGATCCTCGTTGACTGACGTCATGGGTGCGAATTTGTCAGCACAAACAATAAATAGATAAAGAAATAAACGACGTACTTACTTGTCTGTTTTCTTTTAGGCAATTTACACACTAGGTACGAAATTATTACTAAATTTATAAAGCAGCTGAGACAATATAAGCATTGTCAAGGATAAGCATCGATGTAAGAAAAGAGGATGATCAAAATTTCTAAGGATTGTGGATATTGCTTTGAGCCTTTTGATTTTTCAAGTTCATTCTATGCTTTACACTTTATTTATTCTAGGTATTCATTGAATATACCTAAAACAAGTAAATAACTGATAATAATTTTAAAGTAAATTATTATTCTTTTCCTAAAAGTTATAAAATATGGACAAAGATATGTATTTGTCGAAATATGGTTTTTACCCTAATATAAACCATTTTGAACAGTTTTTATTTTCCATATTTTATGGTTCTTAAATATTCGAAATGGTTTATATTCGGTAAAAACCATTTAGAATGCATATACCTTCATGCATTTCTAGGCCTCAAATGAAAATATGTAAATACTGAAAATTCCATCCCAACTAATAAATTTCGGAGGGGGTTGTTCAATCAAGCAATCACGTCGGGTCAATATGACCCGACACATACTTCTGCTTCAAGGTCATTTCATGGCAGGTGATTGCTTAATGGTTAAATTGACATTAAATATATTTTATTTAACTCAACCATCTTCTATTCGCGTGTGATATCTATGATGATTTATATATTTTCGTTTTTTATTTTGTTTAGTTTTAAGATTTTTGGGTTTCCTAAATCAATACTAGAATTATTTTATTTATTTATTTTAACTAATATTTCTTATCAATTCATCCTTTGTGAGATTTGACAGATTTCATACATTTTCAACTGTCAAATCGATATGGAAAGATTCAGATCTTTGTTAAGAAAGCCTATATTAAAGCCTAACCTATATTATAATAGAATTAAACGCAGGTGGCTGCCAGATTTGGCAGATTTAACAAGGTCGTACAAAGACCGACAAAGGTACAGTTATTCGCGTGGTGCAGGAATACAGTTAGTGAGTGTGGGAGGGCCACCCACATATGTTTGAGCAGTCCAAGTCCAGCTAGGGTATGAAAGTGTGGTCGCACTTCGGGGAAAGTCGGTCAAAGTCGGTGGATGTGGAAACGGCAGGAATCACAAGGAGGAGGCGGTAGATGAACCTAATTGATTAGGAGGCTGCCTTGGCTGACGATATCCGTTGCTAAAAGCCTCATCAATTCTCAACTAAACAGCAATATTTTGGGATGTTTTTAAATAAATATACAAAAAAGTAGACCTGAATGCAATTGATTCTGATAATAAAATGACTAATTACTTATCATTAAAAAAAAATCTGGTGCGTGCGCGCAACACACAACTTTCAATTACCAACTTACTTAGATTAGAAATTAATGTGTTTTGTTAATTGCCACTTCTCAAAGTTATACATTTTTCCACATTCATTTCTTATTTTTGTTTTCATTTGCTCAAAAAAAAAAAAAACTAATTTCTTTTATTATTAAATAAAAGTTTTTACTTGTGATAATTCGGCAATCCAAGCATAATACTCCAAGTCGTCTGATTTTATAATTCTCTGTGTACTTGTAACAAATAATTTTCATTAAATGAACAGAACATCTTTAATTATAACGCATTGGTTTGTTATTAAAGGCGTACGGCGCATGCGTGAGCTCAAGGTGTTTTATGAGTTGACGGAATAGTTTTCTTTTTTTCTCCTATACAGTGAAACCTCTCGTTAAGGACCACTACCTTTAAAGGACACCTCTGTTTATGGGACAACTTCTAATTGCAATTGCAATCGATATACGGAAACAGTGCTTTTGAAACCTCTTTTTAAGGGACACTCTAGATAGAGGACACGGACAGAGAAAATTGCCTAAAAATGGGTTTTTTTTAATTTTTGCAGTATGTAAATTCAGTTGTTGTTTGCAATAAAACCATTTTTCAACAAAAGCATTGTATGTATTTTAATTTGAACTAATGTATCACTATTACATCTATATACACGAATGTATAGGTGTTTACTGTTTTATGTAAACGTTTACATAAACAAAATTTAATAAACCTCTGCTTTAAGGACACCTCTCATTAACGGACAATAATTGAGTCACCATGGCTGTCCCCTATTTAGAGGTTTCACTGTATATGTTTACTTGATTTTCTTCATATATCATATTTAGCCATTTCGTATTTTTAGGCATGATAAGAGACAGTTAATTTCTCAATATAAACTAAAACAAAGGTACTTTATAGGAAAACAAAAAAGGCCCCTTCCCCATTTAAGCCCCCTCAGAAAATTTTAATACTGATAAAACTTACCTAATATTATTGAAAACCTGATTTTCATAAAACATGACGAATTTGATCAAAATCATTAAAGCCGTTTTTGAGATAATCGAAAAAAAGGTAAAAATTGGAAAGAAGTTATGAATTGAAGTGCCCCCTCCGCTTGACTAATTTTGATGAAATGTTGGATGTCATATCTTTAGCATATACATACCTCAAATACCCAGTTTGATCAAAATCTTTAAAGCCGTTTTTGAGTAAATAAAAAAAAAACTTGAAAATGATACAAAATTTATTAAGTAAAGTACCCCCTCCGTTTGACCAATTATGATGGAATTTTTGCTGTCACATCGTGGGCATATAAATACATTAAATACCCAGTTTTATCAAAATCGTTAAAGCCGTTTTTGAGTAAATAAAAAAAACACGTGAAAATGAGACAACATTTATTAAGTAAAGTGCCCCCTCCGGTTGATCAATTTTGATGAAATTTTTACATTCATATCTCGGGCATATACATGCACTAAATACCCAATTTCAGGTTCGCACGGTTAATAGTTTCTGAGTTAGTCTGTTCACACACACACACACACACACACACACACACAGACCATTTCGCGGGACTTGGTTATTTCGACTCAGGGGACCCCAAAACGTGTATTTCCGTTGAAAACCGGAAAAAAAGTCGAAATTTTTACGATCGCAATACTTCCACTTACTATATATTTCATACATATATAAGTAAGTGAAAGTAAAAATATATTGTAAGACAGAAAATATTTTTATCATATACTTATATTAAGATTATTCTAAGCCTAAATTTACATATAAAATTGTTTATAAAGCTATAAAAATATTTATAAATGCTATAAAAAAACAAGAACAATGTATAAATTAAATGATTACAATAGTTAAGATATTAATAAATAATATACACATACATGGCCCCTCAACGATTTGTAATGTATATGCTATGAATGGATGTGGTGATGAATGATTCCCATATAGGAGAGAACAATATATTCTGCAATCTTCGCTTCCTCCTTAAAGCCAACACCAAGATCACCCATGAAGCTGCTTGTTGAGCTTGGTATAGTTCCGCGGGCCCCGAACCAAAGGCCTCTCACGTTGAAGTCTCTTCGAAGTCTTCAGGGAACTTCTCTTTAAAGAAAGGTACACATTTTTCAAAAATTTACTTCTTTTTCCTTTTTGATTTTGCTCGCCTAATAGAGGTCATTGGATTCATATCTAAAGGTGGTATCCTGAACGGTTGCTGACTTTCCGGTCTTAGGAAACGCTACAATCATTGTAGTACAATGTCAGCATATAACTTGGACCCATCCTTATCGACACCCAAAACCATCATTAAGCAAAATCAAATGCAAATCCCTTTCTTTAAGGAGCTTCGTCAACTAGTGCTTGACTCTGAGCACATGTGCTGGTATTTCAGACTCTCTGTTAGATTTGCGACAGAGGGACCCAACTTCGCTGACTTGTCCGCTGACACCTGTCAACCCTCGTAGGGGTGCATAGTTGATATCGAGTTTAAGGGCATTCAAAAATCAGACCCCGAAAGTGCCTGTTTTTCGTATACATTTCTTATAGCTTTCGGGGTATCTTTAAAATGGCATACTCTAATGCCTTGCCACCTGCAGTTGGCCCATTCCTCAAACGTTTTCTCGTAGCGACTATCGTTGAGCATTCATATTCTGGAGACCCCGATCTCTCTGCACTTTTTCTATTTCAGCAGAATATTCAAAGGTAGATTAGAACAGGGAATCGGTACATTTGAGAGCAATGGACCAGTGTTTAAGCTTCCCGTGTGCAGCGGATCAAACCTAATCCTCTGAATCCCCTGGGAGCGTACAACATCGCCGTGGAGGTGTTCGCTGGTAGTCCGATGATAGCTTTGAGGCTTATGCCAATGATGATGTCGATGCCCTTCGATATTTCAGGATGCAGTTTTGTTAGTAACGCAGTTTTTGTATATATAGGAATAAAGTTTTAATTCTTAGTAAGCCTCGTGGCCGCCGTATCCGTGATCTTCGGGATGAACTGTACTTAGAGTAAGGAAATTTTATTCCCCCGTCAGCTGATTTATATTATAATTATTTCTGCGATCGGTTTGACTAAGTGGTTCAGAAAAGAGCGTAATGCTAGTAAAGTTAAGATCATAGGACTCAATCCCGGCCCCTACTCCTCAATACGATTGTTCACCGCGAAAAGGTATACGAAATTCTCTTAATTTGAGCAGCCCTACAAGTAGAAGAAATATACTTTAAATTAAAGCCGTTGAATAATCGTAATGAAATTCTTTGCAACTTAGGATGAAAGTGTTGGGATATTTAAGTCTGCTCCAGCTATCTCGTTCTTGAAATAAATAGTTTCTACTGTTATTTTTCTTATGTTATATTTTTTAAAAATACCAACCAAAGGCGTCCTTGGGATTTCGTCGAGCGGGCAGGCTGGTAAAATTATCATGAACATGGGAGGAAATCGAGGTATTCTATTTAAGGCTCAATTAATGTTTAAAATGCAACTTATTGATATTAGAAAATTAAAATATTTGTTTATATAGTACTTAATATAGTAAATGAATACGAATTTATTTATTTTTTATTTTTTGTTTATCAAATTTTCAATGTCCTCATGTCCCCTCTTCCCCCCTGAGGACACCCATGATACCAACGCTGACCAATTTCTATTCCTAGGGTCCACATTTGTATTAATCGAACATTATACGATGCTTGTTTGCTAGTTAAACATATTTTTAACTTCTTTCAAATAGCCTAGATAAAAGTGCGCAATGTTTATTTCGTTTTTATCATCGATTCATTTATTATCAATGTTCACTCCCAGATGTCCTTATTTTAAGCTGCAAAGAATTTCTACATACTCGTGGTAAGACGTTTTTGTATTATTAAAAAAATCTCCTTTAAATATCCCTACATATTATATATATTTTCAAGGATATTGACCTAGATATGGATATCATTCAGACACGGGTCCAATATTCACTTCTGAATATTCAAGATGGGTTTCCCTTATAGCTTGAATAAATTTATTCATGGTCACGAAACCTTGGATGGTAAAATGAAAATTTGATTCGAAATGCAAATAAGACATAAATCGATTGAAATATAACAATTGATTAATAACAGCAATCTTTTTGGATGACTAACAAACATGAGTAATTGAATGAATCGTTAGAAAAGCAGAATACTTCTTATCGAAATCCCACGGACGCTTTTGGTTGGTATTTCTAAAAAATCTAACACAAGAAAAATAACAGTAGAAACCATTTTATATCAAGAACGAGATAGCTTGTGCAGACTTAAATATCCCAACTCTTTTAGTCTAAGTTGCAAAGAATTTCGTTAAGATTATTCTACGGCTTTAATTTGTAGTAAATAAAAATGAAATTTTATTTCTAATTATGGGATGGAATAATACTGATTGGTAATTGTGGAATTTTTATGCCTTTTTTTTTACTCCACAATCACGCCAGTTTTTTTTTTTTTTCATCCTTAATTAAATCTTACATTTTATAATGCATTCTATAATATTGGTAGACTAACTATGTTGGTTACCAGCTCAGACATATCCGCTCTTTTTAAACCAAAAGATGTTGGTCTGTTTATTCTTAAAATAAATGCGGGAGATAGGGCATGGCGATAGCAAAAATGGCGTATACATGGCTGAAGTTATAAAAGATACGTCAATAAAGTAATAAAGTAGTGCACTCGGTCAATCACAGATGCATATTTTAAGAAGGGAGTGTGCTGTGATGGGAGACCAAGGGAGGTTTTATTGGGTCTCATTCCCTCTGGGTTTATCTTTTTATTGTGATTAAGTGACCGATATATATGCAATACACAATTGAGCTGTGCCATAAAATAAGCCTTAAAAATTAAAATAGCATGAAATTATTTTGTATAATGTACGATAATATGAAGAGTATAGCATGCTAGCTATCAATGAAAAAAAAGGAGTTAGAAAACAAAATTCGAAATACAGATAGAGGTTTTAATACACACTATAAGTACAAGCGATTTTTTAAATAATTTCACAGATAGAAATAGAGATTTCAAAATATTTTCGTTATTCACGTTTTTCTTATTATTTTTCTATATTTTTTTATTTAATTTTGACTGAAAATAGCAATTATTTCTAAATATTTTAACCTCAGTATATTTGTAATTGACTTATTTTTGTGATTGAAAAATATACTTGATTCAAATTATTCTTTCCTAAAAGTTCCGGGATCCAGTGGACCAAGGTAATTAAATATATATATATATATATATATATATATATATATATATATATAAATATATTTAAATGTTTTGAATAACTATTCGATAATAAACTAAATGGTTTAAATAATATTTCTTAATTCCTAAAACTTTAAAATCAAATCGATATCTCTGCGATGACTAACTAATAGATGCTCAGTAAAGAGGTGCTGAGATGTCCGTTTGAAAAAGATGAATTTCTCGTTTTGCCTTTTTGTGCTTCGGGCTATTTATAAAGATCGTGATCATCTTTGGCTTCTAACGATTTTCTTTTTATCCGGAGAGATTCATTGTAACTTAATTGGCCACTTATTTGTCTATCTCGAAGCAGCGATCGGTAATCAGTTGGACCATAAAACCTCTTATTTACCAATTGAAACAGATTATTTTTTTTTTGATACATTAATTTTCAATAAGCGGCTATCCTTTCCTGAAAATAATTAGTAAAATTATTAAAACAAAATCAAGATTTGAGCTGTTATAATTGAATATGTAAAACAAAAAAAAAAAACTAACGTCCTACAAAATATCGGGAAAAATAAATATTAAGGAAACGCAACACTACAACTTCCAGTCTATATTTAACTGGAGAGTTAAAATAAAATTTAATGTTAATAATTAGGTAATTTCTTTAATAAATAGAGATATAAGTTATAGAATTAATCACTTCTATCAACAGATATAAAACTAATAACAGAATATATATATTTATATTAAATAGTGTTTATTTATATTAAAACAGAATATTAAAATAGTGATTTAACAATACTTTTTTTCTTTTAATAGATTACTTAATCAACTGTCTTCTAATGACTTAATGAATGAAATACCCTGTCTTCTAATGAATAAAATACCTTAATTTTTGGTGTTATTTGTACAATAATCAATTCTTATTCTTATTTTTTCTGGCTAATTTGATTTATTTATTTATTATTCAATGAGCAATAGCCATTGGATTAACAACATCCGTGGGGATTTATAAATGGAAAAAAAAAAAACTCATCAGTGAACATATTCTAGGCCAGTTTACAAGGTGTTTTCTTCTAATAATTCATGAATAATCATTTCACAGTAAATAATTGTATGTATTGAGTTTATAATTTTGCAGCAAGAATAGTAATAGTCATGATTGTATCACAACCTTATTAATTTTTAACTATCCATAAGTAATTCGTAACTTATTACTTAATAATAGTTTCTGTTTTAACTGTATTAATTTCAATTTTAATTATATTTTTTTATAATTAGCTACCAATAAAAAAATAAAACAATCAATTTGTAGTAAGGAATATTGAAAATGAATTAGGAATCTTGATTTTTTGACCGCCAGGAGCCAAGCGAATAGTCATGTTCACAATGCTTTTTTTTCAATCTTAAAATGATTATTGACTGGCGATGCTTAATATTCTTACTAACCGCTTAATAAGTAAACTACAGCATTTTCATTCCACGATTTTTCAAAAAACTAACCGTGCATACAGGTATATTTATAAAACAGGTCTGCGGTGAAATAGCAGAGCAACGGTTGTTTTCAAACTTCTAACCAAATATGTTTGTTTTTCAAACAGACTAATTGTTTTTTTTTTTATTATAGGGCTCTACGACCCACAAGTTGAGTCTTGGCCTGCTCCAGCAATGACCGCCAGTCATTTCGATTTTGTGCTGCTGCCTTCCAGTTATGAATGCCAAGCATCAATAGTGCATCGGAAGCAACACAGCCTTACCATCGGAGCCTAGGGCGTCCAACCTTCCGTGGTCCAAACAGTTTCTCCGAAAGGACGTTAGATGGGATTTCGGAGGAATCCACTCGAACAACATGTCCCGCACATCGCAGTCGAGATAATTTAATCGTATCAACCACGTCTAAGTCCTTGTATAGGCTTCTCAGCTCGAGGTTGGTTCGTCTTCTCCAGTCTTCGTCAACATATACGGCCCCATAAATTCTCCTTAAAATCTTCTGTTCAAACCTGGAGAGTTCCAGTTCTTGAGTGCTTGTAAGCACTGTGATTCCGGTGTCAGAGCCGTATGTTAAAACAGGTCGAATCAAGGTTTTGTATATTCTGACATTTTTTGATTTTGACAAAATTCTAGACCGGAGATGCTTTTGAAGTGCGAAGGAACACCGATTAGCAACTAGAATATTTATATCTGTATATTACTGTATATTTATGTCTTTATATTTCTTCTCCAATGCCATTCCAGGAGTTCACTTGAGAGCCTAAGTAGACGAATTCTCTTACTACTTCTATACAAACAGACTAAATAATAAAAGAAAAAAATCTGGTGCGTGTTCGCAACACACAACTTTCACTTGTAACTTACTGTTTTGTTTATTGCCACTTCTCAAAGTCACACATTTTTCCACATTCATTTCTTATTTTTGTTTTTATTTCTCTATAAAAAATAATAATTTTTTTATTATTGAATAAAAGTTTTTGCTTGTGATATTTTGGCAATGGAAGCATAATACTCATCTGATTAAGATAATACAAGTCGTCTGATTTTATAGTTCTCTATGTAGTTGTTAAAAACTTCATTAAGTTACCAATAAATTAACAGAACGGCTTTAATTATGAACAATGAGTGTTTTATGAGTTGACGGAATATTTTTCTTTTTTTCTCCCCTATACGTTTACTTGAATTTTTTCATATTTCATATTTAGACATTTATTATTTTTAGACGAAACGAGAGACAGTTAATTTCTCCATATAAACAAAAACAAAGGTACTTTTTAGGAAAACAAAAAAGGTCCCTTTCCCATTAAAGGCCCCTCAGAACATTTTAATAATGATAAAGCTTACCTGATATTAAAGAACACCTAATTTTCATTCAACATGAAGAATTTGATCAAAATCGTTTGATCCGTTCTGGATAAAATTGAAAAAACTTAGACAAAATTCAATATAAAGTACCCCTCCGTCTGACCAATTTTGATGAAATTTTTGCTGTCACATTGTGGGCATATACATACATCAAATACCCAGTTTGATCAAAATCGTTAAAGCCTTTTTTGAGTAAATAAAAAAAAACACATGAAAATGAGAACATTTATTAAGTGAAGTGCCCCCTCTGGTTGATCAATTTTGATGAAATTTTTGCAGCTATATCTCGGGCATATTATTAGATCAAATACTCAGTCTAATCAAAATCGTTAGAGCCGTTTTTGAGAAAATCGTTTATTGTATAAATAAACAACTTTACGTTTTTAAATACCTAAAATGGCGGGGTCACCTATGGTTTCGTGGCTCGAATAGCAAGCATCCTACAACACTAAAGGTCGCGGGTTCGTATCTCATGGTCGCCCTTGGATTTTTTAAAGTGAGTAAAAATATCCTAGGTTATGCCGTCCTTTGTATGGGACGTAAAATGGAAGTCCTGAGCCTGTGCGATGTCAGGTACTTGTTAATGATCCCCATCCGCATTATACCTGGATAGGCAAAATTTAATACTCCCACTTTAACATCGTTTTGATTAGCCTTGGTAACTTAAAGTGGCGTTGTGGTAAACAAACCTATGATATCTAGGAAATATCTAATTGTTAAATAAGTATTCTTTTTATGTGTTGAATATTTCAAAGCTCGGATTTCTTACTTTCTGCACCTATAGATTTAGTAACGGTTCAGTTTGCGGGATTAATGCGAGGCACGTAACTTACTCCTGTAAGCGATCCCGGCAGATCTCTAACCCGCGGGCTACCACTGTTTACATTAAGCTGCAATGAGACGCAGATAGGATCTCAATCGATGATGGCTATCTAGCCCTCATTGTCTAAGCTCAGCCCGTTAGCCCTATCTCACAGCTGAGCTTGCGAAACATGCACGGAGGCACATCCGCGCGTCTAAGGTCACGGCTCCACGTTCTTCGGGAGATGACAATCGCTCGGTCGTAGATGGAGTTTGTTCCAATGAGAGTGGAAAAGGAAGGCTAGACCTTCGAATGAACGCTGGAAAAATCCGTAACGTACCATCAGATTTGGGAGCAGTCGAATAAATTTGTATTCGAATAAGGAATAAAAACCAAATTCATTATCTTTAGCTTTATAAACTACATATTATCAGTTATCCTTTATCCGAAGTACCGTGTAATCTAGCTTTTAATCGTTTTGATTATTTATTTAATTTTATTCGTTATCCGCATTGAGGTGTTAATAAACGTAAAATTTTAACTTCACTACTTTTTCGTATTTTTAATGAATTCTTTAATTTTTTTTCTCGAAATTTGAAGGGATAAACTGGGTTTTTTTGTTTGTTTAACGTCCCTTTATGCTAATAAGGCTAATCGGACGATGCTACAATGGGAGTCCTAAATTATGCCTATCCAGGAATAATTAGGATAGGGATCTTTAATGAGATAATCTTA
Source organism: Aelia acuminata (assembly GCA_911387785.2). Taxonomy (NCBI): domain Eukaryota; kingdom Metazoa; phylum Arthropoda; class Insecta; order Hemiptera; family Pentatomidae; genus Aelia; species Aelia acuminata. The sequence goes on along the minus strand of OU426978.1, from coordinate 35,514,112 downwards.
CATTGTACAGGGTCGGGACCTCCATTTTATGTCCTATTCGAGGGACGGCATACCTAAGGATTTCTTACTCCATTTGAAAAATCCTAGGGCTACCACGGGATGCAAACCCGCGACCTTTAGTATTATAGGTTGCCATGCTAATCACTACACAGGTGACCCCCGGATAAACAGGGGAACAGTTTTGCCGGGGAACGAATAAAAGCGGTTATACTGTTGTTAAAAAATGAAATTACTATATTTTTTTTTTCCCGCTTTCCCGCTTGAAAATATTTTTCCTTTAACAAATACCACATTTGCGGAAAGAGAAGGGATTTACTCCAGAATATATATTCGGGTTATAAATCAAGCATTGGTTGTAAGAGTAGTGTTTAGATTTAGGAAACTAGTACAATTACTAATGTCGATTATCCCAGTTGTGAATTAGGTCTCGAATTGTCTACCGTCTTGATTTCGATTAATCAAGATTTTATCAAGAGGTTATTTCTGGTTCTTGTAATGTTACATAGCTATAAGTAACTTTTTTCGTAGTAGATATCGCTCGTCCGATGAAAGACTAGTCTAACTCAATTTCGCATTTTTTTTTCCATGTATTAGCTTTAAATTTCCCCCCCTTTTTTTGTGCACGACCTCTGACAGAACGCTATGGTGATAACTCCTGAGACATCAGAAAAACTGCTAGTAAAAAAAAAAACAATTAAACAATTGGATAAATCATGAAATGGATACCAAAAGAAGTGAAGAGAAATTTAATTTGCTCCTTTGACGATGGACTTTCAGGACTACTTAACAGACGTCCAAAATGATCTCTGACCCACATATTAACCGCATACAAAGTGCTTATTTAACTACTTTGGACTTTGGTATTGAACTTTGGGGAACAGCCAAAAAGTCAGACATCCGACTCATAAAGTCATTTCAATCAAAAATACTGAGTAATATCGTACATGCTCCCTTTTATGTCTAAAATGAGACCTTACACACTGACATTCCTAACGTCAAAGCAACAGCCATGGATCCGTTACCATAACTTTCATGACAAACTTACTCTAAATTCCAACCCACTAAATCTACACACTGTTGAGGCGTTTGCCACGAGATTATCTGCAGTAAACAGTGATACATATAATTTTTCTTATACATTTAGCCTTTCATTTGTTTTTGCTTTTTTTTTTTTTTTTTACAGTTCCGTTTGTTTATTAATTCGTTTTGTAATTTTTTATATCTGGCATGCCAGCATATTTGCTTATTAGGATAGTGTATAGCAAATTTAAGAAAAATGTCAGAAGTTATGCATATCTAAATAAAATTAAAACATTTCTCCTCATATCTCCTAAAATTGCTTTTTTTAGGATTGACCAGTCTTTCATTGATGGACCAGCAATGTATACTAATGAGTGTTAATTTTTTGTGTGAAAAATCTAACTCCATCATGTTTTTTGTATGATATATGATTCACGATTATCTGTTTGATAAACAATTAATTATCGATTCCTGTACTGGCTTCTCACCTCATAGACCTAATTGACAAGGCCTGGTGAGAGCGATGCTATCAGCTCTGTACAACTATGCCTCCCTTATAAATAACCATGAGCTTTAATTCCGTTAGCACCAACAGCCTGCGAGGAATAATTGAAGGCAAACCTTGTCAAACCCAATCAGGGCGGGCCTATTTGGCGATAAGCCTCTCAGCGAATCTGCGGAGCTCGCTATTGTATAAAACGCTATATGATGATAATCATTCAGTATATATCATTCATAAGAAACAAGAGGAAATTGATTAAAAATCTTACGAATGAAGCAAAACTAATCTGCTAAAAAATAAACGATGATACCTAGTTACTGTTCGGTGAGAATACCAACCAGAAGCGCAATCAGATACTGTATAAAGATACTCTTAACTAATTAACAAATAATCATAATGACCAGAAAAAGGAATGTAATCAGAATAGCAGAAGAACCCTGGAAGCCTTTCATATTTCTGAGAATGCAAACACGGCAGTTGACTTTAGAAATGACATGGGGAACATTAATCATTTTTATGCAGATATAATAAATATAATTAAATAATGGCTGATTAAATCATAAAATTCGTTTGAGCGGAAGAAGGGAGTACTGTAGATGTTTCATTAGGAAAAATATTATTCTAAATAAGTTATGATTGAAGAATCTAGAATTTAAATTTAAATACAGTTAGATTGATGACAACAGTATGTGATATGAATATTGAGTTCAGGAGGTTACCAGTTACCAATTATTTCAATTTGATGAAATTGCGGTAAGGTCTAAATAATTTTAATTAAAAATGTATGGTTTTGTTATTGTTCTATTTTAAATAAAAATTTAATATAAAAAATAACTGTACTGCAAATTAGTAGGTAGGGATAACAGTTGGAAGGTTTAATAAATAGTTAGAGAGTGATAACAGGATGCAGTTCATATTACACAAAATGTGTAATAATTATAAACATTTAGTTAATTTAAAATAAGCAATGTTTCGTTCTAAACTGTCCAAAAATTTAAACGTATAGAAGGTCTTAATATTTTTAATAAAATATCATATGTTATAAATCAGCCCGTTTTTCAAAGAACCAAAGGTTTTTCTTTCATGTATCATATTAATATTACCTTCAGATATCTCATAGATAATTTAAAAATTAAAAAAAAAAACAAGTATGGAAATATGGTATTTTATTTGCTATTCTCGTAACTGTGTTAGTCCTCTGCAGAAGTCCTTTTATTTAATTAGTCAAAAATGGTCTTAAATCAATAAACAAACATTCACGAATTTCTTTCGGAATGTTACAGACAGTCCAGGCCAAATAATAAAAGTTAACAAAAAATCATGGAGTTCAAATTTGATTAGGAATTTTTAAGGGAAGGTTCCTTGTCTTCATTCCATGTACATTACCGAAATATGATTTTTTTTTGCCAATCTTGTCCTCCTCCTTTTTCCCACTTTTTTTTTTACACAAAATTGACTTGCAAAGTTGTGTAGTATTTAATTTCCTTCAAGAATACACATATGCAAGTGTCAATTTATCTTCAATTTCTCAATAAAAAACAAAACAGCAATCTTAACAATGTTAAATGTCTACACTAAATGCCACAAATAATCTGAAGTTATTTTTGTCACTAATTAATTTTGAAATGTATCGTAGAAGATCCCCAGATCAAGTATAATGTAATGTTATTAAATAAATATAAATATTGTTATAAAATAAATAAATAAATTATAAAATGAGATATTATTTAAAACAATCAATTTTAGAAATTAAGTTTTTAAGGAAAAGGCATAATAAAAACTAGGGTCCAACCAGTTGTAAACAGGGGCTGCAGTCCCCATAGCCCTTCCTCTGAATCTGCCAATCAGCTCTTTTACCTTTATGTTCCTTCACCACAAATCAGAGTGTACTTGATCAGCATATCCTGACTTTTAATAAAGTTAAATTCTATCTTTAAATATAAAAATCTGGTGCGTGCGCGCAACACACAACTTTCACTTACCAACTTATTTAGATTAGAAATTGACATGTTTTGTTAATTGCCACTTCACAAAGTCACAAATCTTTCCACATTCATTTCTTATTTTTGCCGTTTATGAGTAAATAAAATAACACACGTGAAAATGATACAAAATTTATTAAGTAAAGTACCCCCTCCATCTGATCAATGTTGATGAAATTTTTACAGTCACATCGCGGGCACATACATACACCAAATACTAAGTTTGATCAAAATCGTTAATCCCGTTTTTGAGCAAATAAAAACCACACCTGAAAATGAGACAACATTTATTCAGTAAAGTGTCCCCTCCAATTGATCAATATTGATGAAATTTTTACTGTCACATCGCGAGCACATACATATACTAAATATCAAGTTTTATGAAAATCGTTAAAGCCGGTTTTGGGTAAATGAAAAAAAAAAAAAACACGTAAAAGTGGGACACAATGTATTAAGTAAAGTACCCCCTCTGGTTGATCAATTTTGATGAAATTTTTTCAGTCGAATCTCGGGCATATTAATGCATCAAATACTCAGTTTAATCAAAATCGTTAAAGCCGTTTTCGAGAAAAACGATAAAAACGTAAAAAGTTATTAAATAAAGTACTACCCCTCCGTTTGACCAATTTTGGTGAAATTTTTGCTGTCACATCGCGGGCATATACTTACACTAAATATCCAATTTCAGATTCGCACGGCTTATAGTTTTTGAGCTAGTCTGTTCACACACACACAACACACACACACACATACACACACAGACCATTTCGCGGGACTTGGTTATTTGGACTCAGGGGACCCCAAAACGTGTATTTCCGTATAAAACCGGAAGTCGACATTTTTTCACGATCGCAATACTTCCACTTACTATGTATTTCATATATAGGTAAGTGAAAGTGGGGTCACCTGTGGTGTTGTGGTTAGCATGGCAACCTACAATACTAAAGATCGCGGGTTCAATTCCAGTGGTGGCCCTAGGATTTTTTAATGAGAGTAAAAAATCCTTAGCTATGCCGTCCCTCGGATAGGACGTAAAATGGAGGTCCCGAGCCTGTACGATGTCAGGTACTCGTTAAAGATCCCTATCCTAATTATACCTGGATAGGCAAAATTTAGGACTCCCACTGTAGCTTCGTCCGATTAGCCTTAGTAGCATAAAAATGGACTTTAAACAAACAAACAAACAATAAGTAAGGTAAGTGAAAGTAAAAAAATTGCCCAAGTAATATTCTTACTTATTTCGATAAATTATTATATCAAATACTTCAGAATAGAATAGAATAAAGGCTTAACGAACGCGACACCACCAATCGTTCCCTACACATCTCAATCCCCCTCCCCCCGGTCCAATTCCAACCCCACAAGATCAGACCTCACTGAATCCTCCTACCTTCGCCTAGGCCTAACCCTAGGAAGTTTTCCAGTAGGAAAAGTGTTTATCAATATTTAAGGTATTCGTTCGCAATTAAGGCTCAATTGCACATTAAAGTTAAAGTTGGCAATTTTGCACGCCAACATTAACCTGCGCCCAGCTATAACTTCGATTAAATTTACCGGGTAAAGTTCACTTAATTCTGACCAAATGCTTAATCTGAAATTTATTGTTTAATCTCGATATACTTTTTTCATCGATTCGTTATAAAAAAAAAAAATGATAGGGATGATGTTTTCCCATTTCACTGACGTCAGTACATTGCACAATCGTCAGGACAAAGGATCCTGATACCAGCTCATGCGGAGTAATTAATACAGTTATCAGATTCAAAAGGATTAACTTTTTACTTTTTCAAACACAAAATGTAAAAAACAAAAAAAAAAAAACTTTTGGTTGGAATTTCCTGAAACTAATCTCTTGTCAGAATTGGATATTGAAACCATATTTTATTTTTATTAAAAGTTATAATGAAAAAGAAAAAAAAAGTAATATGAAGCACAATGTTGTTTTTTCTTTGGTTTTTTTTCCTGAACGATGTATCAATGAGAGATTGTGCAGAAGATGAAATACTGTCTACCTGACAGCCGGCGTTATCCGCCTCAGTGAGCATTTCGGCCCACAAAGGAACACGATATTGTTCTTCGATACATGGCATAGGAACCACCTGTCTTTGTTATATTGTAGCAATATAAATTTTCTGAAAAATAAAGGTATATATATATATATATATATATATATATATATATATATATATCGATTCTATTCGTAGCAAATTAAAATTCAAAAATAATTTTCTAAACTTAATCATACAGATAATTTTTTAATCTCTGACACTTTCCCATTAAGTATTGTTTGAATTGAAATAATAATTATTAATAAAATCTGGTGCGATGCGCGCAACACACAACTTTCACTTACGAACTTACTTAGATTAGAAATCGACGTGTTTCGATAAGATGTTAAAGCCATTCCTCAACTTCACACATCTTTCCACATTTAAGTATATACTTTTATTTGTATATCTCCATAAGTTATAGAGTATCTTTATAGCATAATTTGGTAGGTCTCAGCACTTTTCGATTCATTATTGCTAATTTATTTATGAAGGGTCTAATTTCATCAACAGTCGAGTTTTTTTTACTGCTTGCTTGTTTTTTTACTAGGAGTTGCTTTTAAAGAGTGATAAAGAGACAACATTTATTAAGTAAAGTACCCCCTCCAATGATCAATTTTGATGAAATTTTGACTGTCACATCGCGGGAATATACATACCTACACCAAATACCGATTTTGGTCAAAATCGTTACAGCCGTTTTGGAGTAAACAAAAAAAACAAAAAAAAAAAAACACGTGATAATGAGACTACGTTTATTATGTAAAATGCCCTCTACAATTGATCAATTTTGATGAAATTTCGGATGTCGCATCGCGGTCATATACTGACATCAAATACCCAGTTAGATCAAAATGATTAAAGCCGTTTTTGATTAAATAAAAAAACACACGTGAAAATGAGACATTATTAAGTTAAGTGCTCTCTCCAATCAATCAATTTTGATGAAATTTTTGCTGTCCCATCGCGGGCATATACATACATCAAAAACCCTATTTCAATTTTGTACGGCCTATAGTTTTTGAGCTAGTCTGTTCACACACACTCACACACACACACACACACACACACACACACACACACACACACACACACACACACACACACACACACACACACACCATTTCGCGGGACTTAGTTATTTGGACTCGGGGACGTCAAAACGTGTATTTCCGTTGAAAACCGAAAGTCGTAATTTTTCACGATCGCAAAACTTTCCTTACTATATATTTCATTTATAGGTAAGTGAAAGTAAAAAATCGATTAATAAAATCAGACCTCGATTCAGGTAATAATAGTAGATAGACTATAGTAAGTATAGAGTAATGTATAATAATGTATAATTTATAATAATGTATAATGATGTATAATAATGTTTAAATGTAATCAATATATATTATAAAGCAAAGTGTACAATGTGCGTGCCGATAAGGCTCAAAAACGACTCAACGTACGTTTAAGAAAGTTATGTCAGCGTGGTGCTATATAACCACTAACGGAGAAGAAGGTTTCCGTTTTTCTTTTAAGGCTATAAAATTGAAGAGAAAAGGACTGGAATTTGGAGCCTCTCGCACCATTTAATTAGTCTACCTTAGAATGACATGCGAGTTTATGAATGAAAAATTTAGTTCGAGCTGCAGACTACCAGGAAGCGCTAGGGTGTGTTTCCCTCAATGTTTATTGTTCATTCGTTCCGTTCAGTTTGTTGTTTAAGGTTATCTATTTTGTCAGCTGTTCTTTTTAAATTACTAAAAAATCAAGCGAAAATAATTAGTTTCACCTTTTTGTTTCAAATAATATAATGATTTTACATATCTGCACTCAATTAGAAAACCGATTGGATACCTTAAAAAATAAATTTTCTCATGAGAAGGTTAATTGATTAACACTTACATTTAATCAATATATAACATATACTTAAGTAAATTTAATGCAATATGAGTGAACATTTTTTAGTAGTACAGTGAGCGAATAAAAACAGACATAAAACAAAAAAAGAAGAGCTGCATTGACTGATTATAAATCGAAAATAAAAAAATTTGAAGTGTTCTTATTGTATGTAATTATAAAAAACGTTTTTTTTACTATTTATGATGACCATTCCATTCGACAAAATGACTAATTCCAATTACAACATTTTTTCAGTAAGATTTTATCACCCCTCATAGTTCAGGATAAAAAGAAATATGATGAAAAAATTGTGCCCTCATGATATTGTGGTTTTTACTTTGTAATAGTAGGTGCACAGTCCGGCCAAATTACGGGGAGGGGGATATCATAAGGGAGGTTGAACTGGAAGAAAGGTCTTAAAAAAAAAAGTTTCTATGAATCTTCGGTAGTTTTTAAACTTCTGGATCTAAAAGGCCAACCACAGTAGTCGACGCTTAAGTTGTACTCGAAGTAGTTTTTTTATAGGTTTTTTAACTATTATCTAATAACTTATTATCTGCTGACTGCTTGGAATGCGCTTATAGGATTCAGAATCATAAAAACCATCAAAAACGACGAGTGACACGACAAAGTTGCAGCATAATTAATTGTTCATTCACCATTTTCAAACCCCTTTAAAGTATATAGGGTTCCTTATTTGGGCGAACTCCGCAGATCTCGAATCTTAATATTGATACCGTGTTAAAAGTTTCAAGAAAGTGCTAATTTTTTTCTATATTTTCTTTAAATTTAAAGTTTTTCTGTTATAAAAACTACGACACAACTACCGGAGCGAAGCCGGGCACCCAAGCTAGTATATAATAATGAACATATACATTATATGTATAATGTATAATATTTCAGCCTTACTATCATTTTTATGTTTTATTTATTATTATTATTATTATTATTATGGATGTTTTTGTTGGGTAATTTGATAACGCTGGAGTTGTAACATGAATGCCGAACACCATTGGTCTAGCAAATGAATCCTTGTGATTTAAATGATTTCATTATTTTGTAGTTTGCAAAAAGTAGTATTCCTAGTAATTTCTTAGGTATAAATTTTACTGAGAAATAAGTAAATTGAATAATTCAATTGATATTGTAACCCTAATTCGTAACAACGTAAAGGTAACAAACATTGAAAATACGATCTAATAAAAACTTGAAACAGTTCGCTGTATGCTTCGCTGCTTAAGCGCTGTATGCTCAGCTGCTTAAGCGAAGTTCTCACCGAACTTCATCTCACAGAGCATTAAGTGGATAAAGTATTGTACAATATATTTTAAGTGAATAAAGAATATTTGAATTAATGGATACAGGTAGGTAAAAGAGATGCCGATAATTGAAACAAGTTTACATTTTTAGCTTAAAAATTAATAAAATTATGAGAAACGTCATTCGATATAATTAAAAAAGTCAATTTGAATTATACGGTATTAAATTTAATCTTTCCTTTGATAGAATATCAAAATAAAAAGGAAGGGGTTGGGGGAGGTCCTAGGTCTTCCGTAGAATGAATGACAATTGCAATACACTGGAGTTCTATTTTGACCTGGAATACAGAGCAGGCTCTATACAGGGGCTAAAGAAGATATTTTTACTCGTAATTCAAACAAAACAATCCAAAATACTTTGTAATTTTGTTCACATTATACGCAATTAAATAATAATTCCATCATTCATTTTTTTTTATTTATTTATTTATTAATTTGATGACCATTCCGTCAGTAAAATCCTACATTATCACCAAGTTTCAAAATTTCATATAGAAACTCAAATCAAAATGAACTCGCGTCAGCTTTTTCGTCCCCCCCTGCCCACAATTTTTCAATTATTATGAAAGTAATATTTTTTATTAAGAGTAAAGCCTGAACCAGAAGAGCGGATTAGACAAACAGTCGGAGATGTTGTTTGGGTAAGCAGATCTTTTATGCATAGTAACCTGCTCCACCAACTGAAGCAACATTTATCCTTGTTAATAACGAGAACCAACGCTCTCATTTGCATTTAGCCGGATTAAAAGGGGACTTTTGCCAACTTTAAATCCAAATATTACAAATCCAACCCTTCCTGCCGGGTAAGCAAAACAGGATTTATTAATAAAATTTCCAATTGTTGTACTACCTTATTTTAACTCAATATTCCTCCAGAGATCCAATATTCCCAGATTCCTCTCTGCACAGAATAGTAGAACAGGTATAGAAACATCGAACAAATTGTTGTCGCGTCAATTCAATTCATTTCTATGTAGGTAAATAATACAAAATTTTTAATGATGCATTTTGTATCTTAGTTGAACTTAATTAATAATTATTTATTTTATCTTACTAAGAAATATTTTAGTTCTACTAATGAGCTAACGAAAAATGTTTTGATTCTGTTGGAGTACGCATGCTAGTTAGAATACATTCGAAGATCGCTGTTTAATACAAATAATGCTATATATATTCCTGGTATTAATTTTTCCCAATTCTCCGCGGAACCCTGTGGGGATTGCATATCTATGAAGGGGAGCGTACTCCTCAGATTGGTTTCGGTTGGCAACGCATGGTTAAGGAAAAAGAAATTTTCTGTTTTACTCTTTAAAAGAGAACTAAATTATTAAGACTGGCTATCCAGTTTGTAAAAAAAGAAGTTATTAAATTAAAAATGATTAAATTGAGTGCATCTTTTTGCAATCACAGTTACATTTATTTATATTTTTACATTGAAATGAAAATGAAATGAAAATATAACTTTATTCTGTGACTTTTAGTCCCCTAAGAATAACAAAAGGGAAACATATGGTACTTCATTTGTCTGACTAAAATTGCGGTGGACGTTTCCAACAATGTGTCCATATTCACAGCCAAAAGAATTCTCTTAATATTTACACGAAAATAGGGTTGGAGAGTTATCTTACCATTTCATTAATTTTTATTTATTTTACTCTTGTGTTTTACATTGAATAACTTAACGTGCTCATACTCTCAAAAAAAATTATATTTATTTAAAACTAGCTGTATATACCGGTTTCACCCGGAGAATTTCATTTTTTAAATCTACAAAATATATAAACTGAGACTTTTATCAACTCAAACGGTTGATTTTGTAAAAACCAATGTAAAGCGAAATCAAAACGATTATTATAACAATAAAGAATATACCCAGAGATCGGCTGAAGTTATGCAATTTTAATATAAACAGGTGTTCGTACCTGGTCTGAAAGAACCACTGAGCGAATTTGGAGAATTTGTATAATATGGATTTCTATAAAAAACAAACAGAATTTCATCTTTATATACATAGATTATGGCTGTATATCCCGGTTTATCACGGGGAATTTCATTTTTCTAAAGAAACGGTCGATTTCGTAAAAAAAAACATTGTAAAGTAAGATCATTATGATTTTTATAACAATAAAGAATATCAGCTGATGATCGGCTGAAATTAAACATTTTAATACGGACAGGTGTTCGCACCTGGTCAGAAAGAACCACTGAGCGAAATTTGGAGAATAAAGAATATCAGCTGAAAATCGGCTGGAGTTATGCAATTTTAATATGAACAGGTGTTCGCACCTGGTATCAAAGAATCACTGAGCGAAATTTGGAGAATTTAGGACAAACGGTATAGGTTTCTATAAAGAACAAATAAACAAACAAACAAACAGAATTTCAACTTTATTTATATAGATTAATATTTGTATATTTATTATTTATATTTGTTTGTATAAATTACTATTATAAAATTAACTATGCACTGTACATTTAGGTGATGTATATGGATACCGCAATGTAAAAATATAAATAAATGTAATCTGAGACTGCAACAATTGGGAAAGTTTTCATGGAGAAGAAAAATATTTGTATTTAGAAATATACCTCCTTAAATTTTCTTATATGCTTAGTTCACCTCTCACGAGTGTAACTATATCTCATAAATTACCGAATGTATAAAAAAAATATCTCAAGTGGATTTTAAATACATTTTAATAGATTTTTTGTATGTTTTACAAAGAGGGAGAAAAAATCTTGACACAAAAAATGTTTTACTCACAGTCTGTTAAAAGTAGACCTAGCCTTTTTTTTACTTTCACTTACCTATATATGAAATATATAGTAAGTGGAAGTATTGCGATCGTGAAAAATTTCGACTTCCGGTTTTCAAAGGAAATACACGTTTTGGGGTCCCTTGAGTCGAAATGACCAAGTCCCGCAAAATGGTCTGTGTGTGTTTGTGTGAACAGACTAGCTCAAAAACTATAAACCGTGCGATCCTGAAATTGGGTATTTAGTGTAGGTATATGCCCGAGATATGACTGTAACAAAATTCATCAAAATTGATTAACCGGAGGGGGGACTTTACTTAATAAATTTTGTAACGTTTTCACGTGTTTTTTTTATTTACTCTAAATCGGCTTTAACGATTTTGATCAAACTGGGTATTTGATGTATGCATATGCTAAATATGTGATAGCCAACATTTCATCAAAATTGATCAACCGAATGGGGGACTTAATAAATTTTGTATCATTTTCACGGGTTTTTTTATTTACTCAAAAACGGCATTAACGATTAACAAAAATAAGACATAAATGTAGAAAAATGCGTGACTTTGGGAAATGATACTTAGCAAAACACGTCAATTTCTAATCTAAGTAAGTTGGTAAGTGAAAGTTGTGTGTTGCGCGCACGCACCAGATTTTTTTCCTTCGAGCCAAATGATAAATATCTGAAATAACTTTACAATTTTTTTGTTTATATGAGATCAGTGAACTAGATCTTCTTGTTGGTCTTCGAATGATTGATTGATTCGAAGACGTCACTATCATCCGAGAAATTTGAATTTAATATCAAGCCGAAGATGGTGCGTAGTCCTTTGAGGGAGGCCCGAAGATGGAGGTTATTATCCGGAACGTAGAGCGCCGTACATTGTCTTCCGATGACAGGCCCTCATTTGCCGATCCTCAGCCCCGCCGGGTCCGGCTCAATGTATCAACTGTCAAAATGGTAAAGTGATAATTATATCCGACGGGGCGGCTCTGGTTTATTTTGGTCCCGGGGTCGTTGGCACCTCGCGGGGAACCAGTCCGCACATCCTCTTCATAATCTCCTGGTGACAGCTTGTCGGGATGGGATTCCCTGTTTTCGTTCCTTGTACTCGTATGTATAACATGAAGCACAATGCAGGAAATTCATCTTAGAAATACACATAAATAAATTTATTTTTACTCATTATTATATTGTCCTTGCAAATTTGCATGGTCTTTATTTGAATGCAATGTCACTTTTTACTTTCACTTACCTATATATGAAATATATAGTAAGTGGAAGTATTGCGATCGTGAAAATTTTCGACTTCCGGTTTTCAACGGAAATACACGTTTTGGGATCCCCTGAGTCAAAATAACCAAGTCCCGCGAAATGGTCTGTGTGTGTGTGTGTGTGTGTGTGTGTGTGTGTGTGTGTGTGTGTGTGTGTGTGTGTGTGTGTGTGTGTGTGTGTGTGTGTGTGTGTGTGTGTGTGTGTGTGTGTGTGTGTGTGTGTGTGTGTGTGTGTGTGTGTGTGTGTGTGTGTGTGTGTGTGTGTGTGTGTGTGTGTGTGTGTGTGTGTGTGAACAGACTAGCTCAAAAACTATAAACCGTGCGATCCTGAAATTGGGTATTTAGTGTAGGTATATGCCCGCGATGTGTCAGCATAAATTTCATCAAAATTACTTAAAGGGGGGGGGTACATTACTTAATAACTTTTTAGGTTTTTTTCGATTTTCTCAAAAACGGCTCTAACGATTTTGATTAAACTGAGTATTTCATCTATTTATATGCCCGAGATATGACTGTAAAAATTTCATCAAAATTGATTAACCGGAGGGGGGACTTTACTTAATACATTTTGTAACATTTTCACGTGTTTTTTACTTTCACTTACCTATATATGTAATATATAGTAAGTGGAAGTATTGCTTCGTGGAAATTTCGACTTCCGGTTTTCAACGGAAATACACGTTTTGGGGTCCCCTGAGTCGAAATGACCAAGTCCCGCGAAATGGTCTGTGTGTGTGTCTGTGTGTGTGTGTGTGTGTGTGTATGTGAACAGACTAGCTCAAGAACTATAAACCGTGCGAACCTGAAATTGGATATTTAGTGTAAGTATATGCCCGCGATGTGACAGCAAAAATTTCATCAAAATTGGTCAAAGGAAGGGGGTACTTTATTTAATAACTTTTGTAACATTTTCACGTGTTTTTTTTATTTACTCTAAATCGGCTTTAACGATTTTGATCAAACTGGGTATTTGATGTATTTATATGCCCGAGATATGACTGTAAAAATTTCATCAAAATTGATTAACCGGAGGGGGTACTTTACTTAATAAATTTTGTAACATTTTCACGTGTTTTTTTGATTTTCTCAAAAACGGTTTTAACGATTTTGATCAAACTTGGTATTTGATGTATTTATATACCCGAGATATGACTGTAAAAATTTTATCAAAATTGATCTACGGGAGGGGGGACTTTACTTAATAAATTTTGTATCATTTTCACGTGTTTTTTTTATTTACTCAAAAACGGTTTTAACGATTTTGATCAAACTTGGTATTTGATGTATTTATATGCCCGAGATATGACTGTAAAAATTTTATCAAAATTGATCTACGGGAGGGGGGACTTTACTTAATAAATTTTGTATCATTTTCACGTGTTTTTTTTTATTTACTCAAAAACGGTTTTAACGATTTTGATCAAACTTAGTATTTGATGTATTTATATGCCCGAGATATGACTGTAAAAATTTCATCAAAATTGATCTACGGGAGGGGGGACTTTACTTAATAAATTTTGTATCATTTTCACGGTTTTTTTTTATTTACTCAAAAACGGCTTTAACGATTAACAAAAATAAGATATGAATGTAGAAAAATGTGTGACTTTAGGAAATGATAATTAGCAAAACACATCAATTTCTAATCTAAGTAAGTTGGTAAGTGAAAGTTGTGTGTTGCGCGCACGCACCAGATTTTTTTTATTTACTTTAAATCGGCTTTAACGATTTTGATCAAACTGGGTGTTTGATGTATGTATATGCCCGAGATATGACTGTTAAAATTTCATCAAAATTGATTAACCGGAGGGGGGACTTTACTTAATAAATTTTGTATCATTTTCACGGTTTTTTTTTATTTACTCTAAATCAGCTTTAACGATTTTGATCAAACTGTGTATTTTATGTATGTATATGCCCGAGATGTGACTGTTAAAATTTCATTAAAATTGATTAACCGGAGGGGGGACTTTACTTAATAAATTTTGTATCATTTTCACGGGGTTTTTTATTTACTCAAAAACGGCTTTAACGATTAACAAAAATAAGATATGGATGTAGAAAAATGTGTGACTTAGGGAAATTATATTTAATAAAACACGTCAATTTCTTATGTAAGTAAGTTGGTAAGTGAAAGTTGTGTGTTGCGCGCACGCACCAGATTTTTTTTTTTTTGGCTTTAAGAGTCTCGACGCTTTTAAAATATTTGAGTCTATTGTTGTTCTTGTTTGTTATTTGTTTTTTAACGCCCTTTTAGGTTACTAAGGCTAATCGGACGATGTTACGGTGGGAGTCGTAAATTTTGCCTATCCCGGTATAATTAGAATGGGGATCTTTGACGAGTACCTGAAATCACACAGGCTCGGAACCTCCATTTTACGTCCTATCCGAGGGACGGCATAGCTAGTCTATTGTTGTAAAAGGTCTCTTAGCCATTGTCGTTTCAGCTGGCGTGGAGGCTGTCCAGGTACCAGTGTATAGGAAAGAAAATGGCTGAATGGATTGGAGGGATGTAGTGTTTTGAAGAGTGAAATGTTTGGTACTTGTCTTGCATGTAAGATTTTACTGTCGGTATGATCATATAAATGTGCAAATTATGATTTGAAATAAACCGGACAGCATTAGTAATCTTTATAAGAATTTCGGATTGCGAAATTTTTATTTGTTTTGTGTATTTTGGACGTGTTTCGCGGAACTCCAAAGCTCTGCTCTAGATGACCAAGGAGATCTTATAATAGTGATTTAAATTAGTCGATTGTTTCTTAAGGTGAGTGATGATATGTAATCCAGGAGAGCTGCTTGTACTTTTTACTGCATTACTTACTGCATTTGAAAGCTGCTTGTACCGTCTGGTGAGTTCTAGTTTTTAAAATTTGGTATGTTCCAAGTGAGTCGTTTGCTAAGTACAGTTCGAGGCATTATTTGAAGGTATGGTTGTTGTTAATGAACACAGTTGGGCTGGTAGATTTTTGTACACAACGTGGCTTGATTTGGAGACGTCATAATTTTGATTCTCCATTGTCACAAACCACTTAGTAATCCCCCTCCCTCTCCCCTGGCTCGGGAAACCCCGTATAGCGTAAAAGGAAGGAGGAACAAACAAAAAAGAAGAAGGCATGTGCGGTTTTATTTTCCAAAGCAAGCCTTTGTGCCATAGGTACACTTTCAAAAAGCTTTATCAATGTCGAGGAACACAGCATAGCAGATAATCTAGATCTAATCCAGGAAAACGGGAAACGTGAGGCATATAGATCCACCAATAAATTTAACACGTTAGCTGCGAAACAAATAAACTGGGATTTTCGTTAACTGCGACGAGGGGTCAAATGATCCCATGCTACCACACGGCTAAACTGCGTCAAGGGGCTGATTGACCCCTTATCCCTTAGATATTAAAATTAACTCTCTGTAAACATTGATGAATGTTTTAAAGTGAAATCCATTTTTTTTACAAATACATGACATACAAGAATTCGTAACAGAAGCAGAGTTGAATTCTGTTGCTTCTGAATATATTTTTTAATTACTTATTTTTTCCACTACATCTGTGTTATACTAACAGCAATTTTTTTCTTTCCTTTTACGTTTAATCATAAAATGTTTGCTATATGGTTTTAATTTTCACCATATATAATTCATGAAAGGAAGAATTCAGATATAAAAAATAAAACCAAAAGTATGTTTCTATTATAAATAAATAAACATAGGTGTAACTTTTGTGTATTTAAAAAAATAAACTTAAATATTACAAATTAAATTATTAAAAAAAATAACATGTGAAGGTTTGTCGGCACAGTCGTCACAGTATGTCCGGACCTTCTTAACCTTTTTTTGGGCTTCTGCACTGCTCATAGCTGTGCTAGCTCTTCATAACAGCCCGAACATTTCTTCCTTATATGAATCATAACTATCTTCAAAACTTGAACTAGTTCCTTCATCTTCACTTTAAGATGAATTCCGCTGTGAAAGGGCTAAATCGACAAGTTTCTTACCACGTGAATACATATCGAAATTATTTATTAAATCGAAACAAATAAACGAGAGCTCAGGTGTAAACAATACTAAGTAGAATCAGTCGAAGAACAAAAAGGAAGAGAAATCTGTGATTCACCCTTAGATAAATGTGATTCACAGTAAATTACTGTCGCATTCACAGCCTTCAAACATTTACGTAAATATAAAAAATATTTTTTATTTACATATTCATTAATATTTTATATAATATGCTAAAACAATAGTAAGATGAAGTGTAATGAGCATTAAAAGAGTCATTTGACCCCTTGCCGCATTAAGGAAAATATTTAAACTATAATGCGACAAGGGGTCAAGTGACCCCTTACATTTTTTTTCGATATATAAGTAGTATTAAGTAGTGCATTATAAAAAAAAATAATAAAAAATCTGAAAAATATTAAAACAGGATGCGTGACAAGCATCGCAGTTAACGACAAATACACGTTTAATGGCTCGCAGTATAGGAAGCCACCGCATGGGGTCAAATGACCCCTCGTCGCAGTTAACGTATTAAAGAAATCTTGGTGAGAATCTGTACTACCAAAACAATAAATAAAAATTAAAAGTTTCTGAAATGCTGAGTTTGTATGAACTTTTTTTTATACTACATATATAATAAATATATGGGGGCCGGGATGGCCTAGTGGACAAAGGCGCTTGCAATAGTAATCAAAGTTAAGCAACGTCGAGCGTGTTTACTACTTGGATAGATGACCGCTCCATTCGTGTGACCACCCTCCAATGAACGCCACGCAGTCCAAGCCTACCCCCACCCCCGGGTATGTGAGGCCCGTCAGCCTACTGGAGGCAATTCACAGGGACCGGGCGTAGGAGTGATGTACCTGCCCCGTGTATCCCATCGAGAATCGTGGTGCACTTTTCCAGGATATTAGGCCTAACGCGCCAACCGAAAAAAAAAATAATAATAAATATTTATAGTTGGCTGAGAAAAAATAATCCTAACCCTTTTTGAATACTTAAAAAGGTAAAAATATTATAATAGAATTTAAAATGATAATCATGCAGAAACCCTCTAGGGTAGATGCAAACAATAAATAAATGTTCCAAACAAAATTAAATTAGTTATATTCACTTTTAACTTCTAGAGACGGAAATGAGTTGGTTTTGTAATTTTTTACATAAATTTATTCAATAAATTATTAAGTTTTTCAAACCCTTATTTAATTATCAACTAGGAAAATCTAACCCAAACGGTCCGGTTAACAAACGTTTAACCTTAAGCAACCTGTGACACTGCCTGAAGTGGCTAATCAGCGAACAATAAATAATTTGTGAGAATCTCATATCCTATGCCTCTCCTTTTTCCTCCCTAATAATTCAGAATAAAAACATTATTAGATTAACATTTTTATTTTTATTAACCGAATCATTTCATAGAAAATCAAAATAGCATTGATTGTTTTATTTATTTTTTTATTTGAAGATCATCTGACATTAAATATTCTTCATCACGATCGTCGGCAACAACAAACAACATTTGTTTTTCTAGCAGTAAATGAATCTAGCCTTTGCTGCATGTCCTTCTTGCATTATTGATGTGAGCGTTCATCCTAAAGCAAAAAATAGCTAAATAAAAAACTGGCAAGCTTGAAAGCTCAATCGCTATCCACTTCCCAAACACCTGCCCTAGTATGGCAATGATGTCCTCGCCATGTTGCGACTAAAACGCCGTGGATTAAAGTACATCACTCGCCCATTAGCGAGAGGCCAGTCCCGGAGTGTAGCGAAGCGAAGGACATTCCAAAATACTAGTTGTGGAATGCTGAGAGGTCTATAACATTTGGAAGTGTAGTAGTGTAGTAACATTAGTAAAATAAAAAGTTGTACACATAGAAAAACATATTTATTTTTACCATTTTTTTTAAACGAGTGGGGCACAGCGTAGCAAAATACTAAATTGTACTGTTTCATAGATTTATAATACTAACTAATAGACCAAACCCAACTACAATATCCTAGATTTCATCGTTACTGTTGGATAATAAAACAAAGAAAACGTTACTATTGCTGCTACGTAATCAACCGAGAAATCAATAAGCGTCTGTTTAATATTCAAAGACGCATATTTTTTATTAGTTTGTAGTCTTTGGAGCCACAAAATGTTCCAAGAGACTGGTAGCCTTTTTTTAAACGAAATTCAGTATATCTGTACATATATACATATGGAATCGCTGTAAACAACATTTAGTTTCTTGTTGGTACCTTGCGGGATTCGGGACGGTGGTTTCCTCAAGACAAACATATAAATCAATGGGCGTTGATGAACGTAGAAGTTTTTGGTCCTTAAGAGACACCACACAAACTCTTTTTTGTTAAGGCCAAACTTTTTATTGTAGCTTTGTATAAAGATGGGGAGAGACAATACCATTGGTAATATCTGAAATTTCAATTTTTTCATGGAGCTATTTAAGCATCACCAATTCATATTCTATCAAACCATTGAAATATCAGTAAGTTTCACCGCATTCCAGCTCAATTGGATGATACGATGTCTTAGTCACTAACCAGAAGCTGCTATATTGTGAGGAGTATTGCCTACACTGTTCAAAGCGAGGCCCTCGGCCGCGAAGATAATTAGCAGATGCTATCTAGGAAGATCCAATCTAGGAAGTCCGTCCTCAGCTGCGTCACATCTACAACTCAATGAAAGGACATTGATTGGACTTCTTGCGCAATAATAGTTAATGGAGCTTGGTTCGAAGTTTATTCAAAATTTATTTTATAAAATTTATAAAATTTATTTTAAAGAAGAAAGAAACATATTGGAGTTGTGAACGCTAAAGAGGCCTATGGCAGGGATGGCCGAGTATGTTAAACCCCTACTCGCGTAAGCATTTTCGCGCAAAACGGCGGTGGTCACCACACTCTGGTTAGATTAGGGTAATAACCCGTATGCCCCTCATTTTTAGGAAGGGGTGCAAACAAAAAAAAAGTTACATAGGCTGATAAAATTAACGACTTTTCAGGGCTTGTCTTCGGCACATTACGGCAGTCTCATAGAAAAAAAATATGGTGCGTGCGCGCAACACACAACATTCACTTACCAACTTACTTAGATTAGAAATTAATGTGTTTTGTTAATTGCCACTTCTCAAAGTTTCACATTTTTCCACATTCATTTCTTATTTTCGTTATCATTTGCTCTGTAAAAAACACTAACTTCTTTTATTATTAAATAAAATTTTTTACATGTGATAATTCGACTATGCAAGCATAATACTCCAAGTCGTCTGATTTTATAATTCTCTATGTAGGTACTTGTATAAAATTTCATTTAGTTACCATGAAACAAATAATTTCCATTAAATGAACAGAGCGGCTTTACTTATGAACAATGGCCTGTCATTAAGGCGTACCCACGCATGCCCGGGCTCAACCTGTTTTATGAGTCGACTGAATATTATTCTTTTTTTCTCCTCTATATGTTTACTTGATTATTATCATGTCTCATATTTAGCCATTTCTCATTTTTAGGCGTAACGAGAGACAGTTAATTTCTCCATACAAACAAAAACCAAGTTACTTTATAGGAAACAAAAAAAAAAAAAAAAAAAAAAAAAAAAAAAAGGCCACTTCCCCATTTAAGCCCCATCAGAACATTTTAATAATGATAAAGCATACATGATGTTAAAGAACACCTAATTTTCATTAAAAATGACGAATTTGATGAAAATCGTTAAAGCCGTTTTTGAGATAATCAAAAAAAGGTAAACATTAGAAAAAAGTTATGAAAAAAGTGCACCCTCCGTTTGACCAATTTTGATGAAATGTTGGCTATCGAATCTTTGGCATACACATACATTAAATACCCAGTTTGATCAAAATCGTTAAGGCCGTTTTTGAGTAAATAAAAAAAACACGTGAAAATGATAGACAATTCATTAAGTAAAGTCTCCCCTCCGGTTGATAAATTTTGGTGAAATTTTTAGTCATATCTCTGGCATATTAATATACCAAAGACTCAGTTAATTCAAAATTGTTGGAGTCGTTTTTGAGAAAATCGAAAATAAACGTAAAAAATTATTAAATAAAGTACCCCCTCCCTTTGGCCAATTTCGATGAAATTTTCGCTGTCACATCTCGGGCATGTAAATACACTAAATACCCAATTTCAGGTTCGCACGGTTTATAGTTTTTGAACTAGTCTGTTCACACACACACACACACACACACACACACACACACACACACACACACACACACACACACACACACACAGATCATTTCGCGGGACTTGGTCATTTGACTCAGGGAACCCCAAAACATGTATTTCCGTTGAAAACCGGAAGTCGAAATTTTTCACGATCGCAATATTTTCCCTTAAGTACTATATATTTCATATATAGGTAAGTGAAAGTAATAAATAAAACCATCTGATATAAAAAATTATAAAAAGATATATGTATTGGCATGCTAGATAAAATGTAATTTTGCTCAAAAATATTTATTTATTTAGGTATGCTGTGTGGTATAGCAACCCAATCTATTTGGGCAGCACTTCTTTGTTTTTTTTTTTTTTAAATAAAGCTTTCCCAACCACTTGCCTCAAAATTCCTTGATTCTTACCTTTATCAAAAATCTCTTCTACATCTACAGTCTCTTAGAATTCAAACTATGGATGTAAGTGGTTGATAAAAACTCGTTATTATTAAACCCCTTTTTTCCCCTTCAATATTTATGCGGCCAGTTATGACCTTTGTAAACAACCGTTTATTGGAATAAAATTATTTTAGAACGCCACAAGTTTACTTTGAATTATCGAGTTTTCTACTTCACTTGGACCTCTTCAAAAAAATAAATTGTTCTCTTTCATTTATGTATTAAATATTCTCTCGGTAATAATTAATATCAAATTGTGCGCAATTAGTATTATATGCTATATATAATATGCTCTGTTTGCATTATATCTCGGTTTCATTATTCAATTTTATTTATTTTTGTATGGATCAATATTTAAATTAATTAATTTTTTTTTACGAAAATTGAGCCTTCTCCTGCATTATTATTTTTAAAGATATTGTAACAGTTTATGAGGCTTTTAATAATTTATATTGGAGAATATAACACCTCACAATGTCAGACAACAAGAAACATTAATTATCCAAGGTTACACAACAGTAACGATACAGTAACGCAAAAATAATCATATGATTGGAGCTTCAGAGAAAAGACTGAATCTCCATCCCATCGCTCAGTATATTTAGTCTAAATTATAACATGCTAGAAGGTTTTAGACAAGCGTAGACGGTGCTCGAACTGTCACGAACATGTACTAGAAAAGTTTGTTCCAACTGTTCCAAACAGCCTAGAACCCTTTTCAATCATATCTTTCTTTGTTTTTGTTTCACGTTACAATATGTACAGTCAAGTATTACTTTTCATATTGACATTATTTTATAATATGGATTGCGATTCCTTTAGTTTAAACGAGTAGGTACGCGTTTTTTCTAATTAACACATTTAATCAGTACTTTTGTTACTTTGTATCTACACACACAATTGCGATGTATTGTGGATGCTGCTGGATGATAGGAAAAGGAAATTGAATGAATAATTTAATGTCTAAATATGTGAAGTACTGTATATGCTCAACCCGGTGGTCAGTTTTACCTGAAGGCGGCTAGGTCTTGGTAATACCCCTTGTAAGTTATTGGGGCCATAAACCTTCTGTTAGAAATTCAAAATAAGCAAAGCTTAGGACCAACAATGCTACCGACAAACACCCAGGGGAATACCTAAGAAGATTGTTAGAGAAATTTGTGACCATAAACCCTGGATTTGCCCCGGCAAAGAGGCCGCTGGAAAACACGTTAAATATAGAAAGGAAATTTTAGGCAGCCAGCCAATCAGAAGAAGTCGGGAACCAACCAATCAGGAGAAGTCGGCAGCCAACCAATCAGAGGAAGTCTGAAGAGAGAGGGGGAAAGAAGACTTATACGGAGTCGAGGAGTTCAAAAGAGGGAGATATCGGAGTTAGTTCGGGGAGAGAGAGTTCGGAGGTGGACAGAGGTCGGGTAGTGTGTTTTTTTCCCCCAAATCAGGTGGGGTCTACAAATTAAAAAGATAAAATACATTTCGTAAATATCAATTATATTGTCTAAATACTTTTTGAGTATTTAATCCTATTGAAATTTCGAATACAAGTAATAAATTTAACAGTCCTCGTCCTTTTAAAGTTACACTTTTCTTTTTTTAACTAAAGATGTCAAAGGCCTAAAAAATTTATTATAATATGGACATGAATTAAATTAAACACATCGAATAATGTAGAAAGACCCAACCGATATATTATGAACATAGTACTAGGAGGAAAATGGGATGACCAGTCATATTATTCATATATGATAAGCAATTGTTGTTGGGTTTGTACATTGAAGCAGATAAATATGGTTTAAAACATCAATCAAAAGGATTTCTTTTTTAAATCTATGTTAGGCCTTTGGCGAATTCACTATCTGGTGCCCGTAATCTATGCGCAACTACCCGAACCGCTTTTCCGCTGCTGCTCTACAAGTTGTCTTGGAGTTCTGAATATTTCCGTTGGCGATAAGAGTTAATAGGTCGGAACTACCAGACATCCTTACTCGCCTTGACTTCGGCCATAATGTTGATTTGTATCTAGAGTTACCCAGTGATTGTTCCCTTGCTTGGATTACTTTTCCTCCAGCAAGTTTCTTTCATTTCCTTAATCAACTGTATTTTTTCGAAACAATTTTCTCGCTATCTGTGTTCTATCTATGTTTGTGAAAAGATGCATAATTCCGTACCTAAGAGCCAGGCTGTCCTAATTTAAGATTATGAATATCGTATGTATATAATTATATATAATTAATCCAATCTTAAATTGTGGCTGACCACCAATTTTAAATTATTTTTAAATAATTTATTTTTTGAAGAGAAAAGATACCTACTCCCCCTATCTCACAAGTTTTGCGAGTAGTAGCGGGAGGATCAGTGAAGAGGAAGGATTTGCTCTGCCCTGAGCCGAGCTCTGTGGTGTAGCGGTTAGCATCCTCGCATGTAACGCAGGAGACCCGGGTTCGACTCCCGGCGGAGCCAAATCTTTTCTCTTCAAAAAATAAATGATTTAAAAATAATTTAAAATTGGTGGTCAGCCACAATTTAAGATTGGATTAATTAAAATAATTTAAAAAATTGACTTATGTCAATAATATCATAAATTGGACAAAAATTGTCCACCTCCCGCTACTACTCGCAAAACTTGTGAGATAGGGGGAGTAGGTATCAGTGAAGAGGAAGGATTTGCTCTGCCCTGAGCCGAGCTCTGTGGTGTAGCGGTTAGCATCCTCGCATGTAACGCAGGAGACCCGGGTTCGACTCCCGGCGGAGCCAAATCTTTTCTCTTCAAAAAATAAATTTTTTAAAAATAATTATATATATATATATATATATATATATATATATATATATATATATATATATATATAATGTATGTTTATATCATGTCTATTTGTATGTGAATATTCGAGTGTGTGCTTATATTTGTATACATACTAACTATTCATGCTTAAATTCATAAATACAAGCATTTTTCAAAATTTTGTGCTTGTTTATTACATTTTTATCCATTAACATTGTATAATTTAATTTGTCCATTATGTGAGGTCTTTTGACCATTGTCAATTTATTTAAATATGTAATGATGTTTAAGGGCTAATAATGTTTAAAGACTGTTTTATTTAAAAAATCATATGTTCTTATTATTTTGATTGATTGTCTTAAAGTTAGAGGGTAATAAAATAAAAGACTATAAAATTTTGTAGGTACGTATGTATACATTTCAATTGTTGATTGTATTATATGAAATTTCTATTATATTAAATTTGTATTTATTTTGTTAATAAAGTTTGATGATTGTAGCAATCCAAAAGAAGTTTATAGTCTTTTGAAATTGAAGATAACCAGATTATACTTAAATCGGTTTTTATATTATTTTATACAATATTTACAAAAATTAAAATCTAACCCTCTAACTTTAAAACAATTAATCTAAAGATTAAGAACATATGTTTTTTTAAATAAAACAACCTTTAAAAATTCTTACAGTCTTTAAACACCATTAGCCCTTAAACATCATTACAAATATTAATTCATTCTTTTTCCTTGTCATAATGACATTAACATTTTTAATATATTTTTTAAATATCATAAAATGTTTTCTCTTCTTATAAAAAAATATTTAAAAATTATATTTAAGAATTTTAATATCATTACGACAAGAAAAATAGTTGAATTTATGTATATACAAAAAGAAGAACAAAAATAGAAGAAAAATAACAAAAATTAAAAAAAAAATATTTAAAAAAATCAGCTAGAAAAGAAAAAAGGAAATAAAAAAAAAGTAAGGAATATATCCAAAAAAGCTGTGGCGTTTTGTAGCGTCTGCAGTTGACCGGCCCGTAACATGATGCTATCTAATCCTTGAAAAGGACAAGAAGACATCCCGTCGGCAGCGCTAGAATGTCTTAAGTCATTTTCACTAAAATTCATTCATTCAACACCGGACTCAGGCAGCCTGACTCTCGAAATCTCGTCAACCTCTAGAAAATCGATCATTTTAATGGTTTCAATCGGTTGAGGGTATTAAATTAAAGAAAGATGCGCCTTTATCTCGAAATCTATAACAATGTGCTCTATAACAAGCTTGTAAAGAAAAGATATAGTTCTAGGTAGTTGTAGACCGTTAGTAATATATAGTTTAATAAGCTGGAGGATCTCGGGTATTAATTTTAGTTTTTTCATTTCTATTATTAGGATGTTTTCCTCGTCCAGAGAGATATATATTTTTGCATTCTTCCTGTGTGGGCTCGTCAAAAAATCCATTATAAAATTATGATATATACTAATTATACTATGTTGCATTTCTTTTCCTATCGTCTTTGATGCGTTGTAAAGGTCTACTAATATAAAAGTTTTAACGTGAAAGACATCAATACTTTTTTTCCTCCCGTTCCGAGTTTAATGGGTATGCGGGGGGGTTTCGCCAGTCCAGGGCTGCACATTCTCCAACATTTTAGCTCGCTAGACGAAATAACCCCCCCCCCCCCCCCAAAAAAAAAAATACATTTAGGTACATATATTTGGTGTTATGAAATCTAGACGATACTACATCAATTTCATCCACAATATTAGTCTGGCGCAAAATTAATATGAATGACTTCATGTTTTACAAATGGCTCGTTCAATGTTTAAAGTAACTTCGTGTTTATAAAAGAAAGATTCTTTTTGTGAACAATAAATGTTCTGTTCTTACGCATTATACATGTAAGTTACATGTTACATTTTCAATGATTCTTAGATACTCTTCACATTATTATTAATATTATGTATAGTATTTGCAACTCCTACAAGCATAGCAATGCATTGCTGTTCCTAGAAGCCTTCGTCCACGGAAGAAAAATATTTTTAATTTGTTCTTAGTCTGATTAGAGCCCGTATCAATACCAATCGTTTTCCTATTATTGAGATATTTACATTTTACCTCTGTTATTCAGTGAGCTCACATTTTATTTTATTCATTTCTTTACTTTTTTAAAATAATTTATAATATTTTGTGTTTTACATATGGTCGGTCTTATTGAGCTAAGAGCCAAGCTGAATGCTAATTATTTTCCTGATTTTTAATTGTTTTTATGTACTGTTACAGAGCCTTTGAAATAATTATTAATTCCAATACCTTATCTTTTATTTATTTCCAATGTGTGTAATTCATACACACTGTGTATGAGTATTTCAAATATAAGTAAGTGAATCTATCTAATGTTTCTTTTCATTACACTGCTTCATTGAAAACCATAACAATGTTTAACATACGTGTTACAGTTGGAGCAGATCTCTCGGTCAATTTCTTTTTAATATCCCTATTTGGTACGTTTTTACATCACTTTTGTAAACTGTAAGAGTATATGAAAACAATATTTCCATCATAATGAGAACCGAGTCGTACGAAGTTGTATGAGCTCCCATTGTTAAGGCTCTGGAGGAAATAATGCAGTAGCTCAGATAAATTTCTTTGATTTAGAATTCTTGTTATATGGAAGTAGAATGTTGTTTCCTTTGCTTATAGTTGAGCAGATTGTGAATCGCTGAAGAGTGTGTGTAACCTCAAAGCCTGAGGAGGGGTGGGGGGGGGGGGGTCCCAACTTCTAGTTTAATCTATTAGAGCTGGTCCAATAACTTCCTCTTCTCCAGAATAGAAAGAGAATATTTAATAAAAACATGACCCTCCTTTCCTCTGAAACTTTACACAAATAAGTTAGGATATTTTAAAAAGTGTTTGAACTATGTAAGATATCTATATGAAATCTATATTAAGCACAGTAAATGTGTAATACTTCTGGAAAGTTTTAACTTAACATATTCATTTCTTCAAAGGCATGAATTCAATTATTTTTAGTATAACTTAAAACTAGAATTTACAACTTTATTGTAAAGAAAAATACAACTATAATAAACCCATGAAAGAAATAATAGTACATATGTAAATGAAGACTGATAAAGAGACTCCCATCGAATAGTTCTTACAGAATTCACGGGGCCTTTTTTTTTTTTTTTTTTTTTTTTTTTATGAATCTCCAGAGGTTTATAGGGAATAGATCTAGCAAGATTTTAGAGGTTAGTAATTTTGATATGCCAAATTTTGATTTATCTTTTTTTTCTTCTTTTCGCCCAAAGAGTTGTTTCCAAATCCTATACTGCCAGACATATTTTTTAATTATTCCAAGAATGGTCCATGAATTATGTTTTATGTTTGAATTATTAGCGAACCTAAAGATTGAATATAGAGGTGTGTAGTAGTCAACTGTTTTTCTTTATTAGAAAAAAGTTTACCCACCTAATTATTTCTTCAAAAGTCGTTAAAATTTATCCTACCGGTAATCTTGAAAAATAATCAGGATTTTCAATTTGATCTTTTGTTTTTAGGAAAGCCAACGACTCTATCCATACAAGTAGATCATCATCAAGGCTTCTGAGTCAGAATAATTCAGAGACAGGGAGTAAAAATAAGGTTCAAAAGATTAAATATAGAGATGTATATATAGGATAACTTTAAATTTTACAAGATTTAATATTAGCAAAAATTATAAGCTCTATTCTACATAAGAAACACGGGATGCTTATAACTTTTATAATATTTTTCAACTGGAACTCTTTGAATAAATATTCCTTAGCTAACCATACACGGGAGTTCTTAATGGGTTATTCGGTAAGCTTGGATCCTCGGTTTTTATGCCCTAATTTTACATATGATAGACTAAACTACTTAAACGAGGCTTCTTGGTCTGACTTATGTGCTTCCTCTTAACATTTTAATAACGGAATGTTTTGTGTTTCAGAGTTTTAGGAAGGCAATTTTGTAAATACGTAAATTCAGAAACCCTCCCAAATAGAAGAGATTCATTTTTAACATAAAATAAAATCCTTTAAAAATAATGTTAGAGTAAAAACTTTCAAGAGATTGAGATCATGATTCACTAAAAATCACAATCGACTGCTAAAATCTTTTGAATAAAAGTACCTATCAGTATGTTCATCCAACGTACCTCCCATATGTTTAAAAAGCAAATCCCATCAAATCTTAGTGTAAATTTGAATTTCTGCAATATTAGTGCTCAAATATTGATTTTCGTACTCCAATAATTATATCGAAATTTCATTATCTTAATTTCATCTTTTCTTCAGTTTATTACAATTTTACATAGTGAAATTATATATTAATAAATTTTTGTATAATGATGATTTTTTTATATCCAAATTTATTTCCCTATTTTATTTAGGTATTATAAAACTAGTGCTAAATTTACTTTCTTAATTGTTTAATACATATGAATATAAAAAATGAATCAACGAAAATGTAAGCCTATCAATAATTGAGGTTACTTGGAAAATGTGAATAACTGGATAACAGTAATCCGGGCTGAAGAATTTTTTTGAAAATATAGTACGAAAATAATTATTTCATAGACCACATAAATGTATAATCGTCTGCCATCTCAAATCGGTTGCCGTAAAATATAAGAAAAAATAGTCGATTTTTTTATTTCTGGTTTTTGTCCATAATTCGAAAACAATTCATCGCAGAGAAAATTTTACTCTTTTTCAAATGAAAGAGGATAAAATTTTGCGTTGAACGAGTTATATAAATTTGAAATCAGGTAAGTTGTTAGGCCCAAGTCGATTATCGATTATCGGTAATTTTTGCGATTTTAGCAGAATAATTAATTAAGGCATCGGAGCATGGATGCCTGCAATTTTCCAAATAAAAAAGTTACACATTAAAGTTGTAGAACATCAAATTATTTGTAAAACGAGCACCTACCTTAATTTTAAAAGCAGCCCACCCCTGCGGAGAGATATTATTAAAACGTGAAAGTATTCGTAGCATCCAGTGGCCGAAAATCCGCGAAAAATTTGGATTTTTTTTGGTTTCTTACATATAACTCCGAAGACACTGATCACACAGTATTGCTTTTTATTTACTGCAAAAGGGTGTACTATCATATATAGAATGGTATGCTTTATCAAGTTAAATTAGGTTTTACCATTTGCCTAGAACACGATAACTTTTACTATATATGGAAAATCAGATAAAAGTTTTAGTAAATTAGATTTAGTGTAAGACAAGCTCCTTCTTTTAAACTTAAGCTTATTTCTTCATAGAGATGAAAAAAAAAGTGAGAGTATTCATAGCGCTTACTTCCTTGTTTTTGTGGTCTAAGGGGAATTATAAACTATTTAGAGCACTATTTATTTAGGTGGGTAGGTACATTCAAAATTGATCTTTAAATTTTTCAAAAATGATGATTTGTATTAAAGGTAATACTTCCCCTATTCCCCTGCTGGCTTTGACAGCTGATAATCACGCTGCCATCTGTTGGACACCATGCAAACTACTAGCACCGCCATCTTTCCCCTATTGCCCCTCCTGTTTGAAAAATAACCGCCTTGCCTCAGTATTACGTCATTTTTACGTCACATACTATCTCACCCCTTCTGGAAGGAACACATCGATTTTGTGCCAGTCGATATAATTATCTAACTTATAAAAAACCCGCGTCTCCCCACCATTTGCTCCATCATACTTTACTTTCTATCTATTTCGAAGAATCAGTATTTCGAACTATATTCGGAGTCGCTGAATAATTCAAACCTATACCATAACCTACTTTTTCATTAAACTTTCATTATTAAAAACCACTTCGATCAGTTTTTTAACACTAAACCCTAGACATTCTATGAAGATATTGTACTTTCTTAATGTAAATAATCGACTGAGTTTTATTTTACCCTGAAAAACCAAATACAAATAACCAGTTACCCAAAAAATAGGAGGTTTCATATTGTGAAAAATAACAGTGGAATTAGATAAGCATCTTCAATGAAATAAATCCTAACTCTTATTTTTTTTTTTTAACTTTAACTTTTTGTAAAGTATGTAAATGTCAGTTCTTCAAAAAAGTATAGGCATAATGAAACGATAATAGGTTATAGAAAAACAAAGAAGTGGATAAATTGTTAATAAAAAAGTGGATTGGTAAGGAACTTATACGCATAACGAATAGTTACATAATTACTTGTATTCGGAACGGTAGAGGTTCAATATTAATATTTTTCAGGGACTCTAAAATACTAATACTTCGAAGAATGATAACATTTCGATGAAGAGTGATGTTCTATAGATGCAAGGGTGGGGAGACGCGGTATTTTCAAAATTAACATACTTACAGAAAGTATGATTAATCGATGTTTATTTGCGAGGAATAGGTGGTTGTTTAGAGTTGAGATGACGTCACGGTCTCATACTCGTAAAAAAAGGCGCGTAATATAATTCTAACCTAGCCTTAAAATCGGCCTTTAACGGCTAAGAAGAGAGGTGGTGGGGATGGTAGTTCGCATAGTGACCGACAGGTAGCAGTGTGCTTATCAGCTGTCAAAGCCAGCAGGGGATTAGGGGAAGTAGTGCCGTATTTAATTGTACTTAACAAAAATGTTTTTGCAGGAAGTAAGCTCTGCGATTACTCCACGTTTATATTTGTTTCTCTTAGCAGGAATAAGCTTATTTTAAAATGAAGGAGCTTTTTTTTTTGTGCGAAATGTAATAAACACACAGGCTAATAATGCTGGAGAGAGAAGCCTCCCTTGCTTCCAATTTTTCTGAAGAGAATGGACCATAGATTAGTTGCGAATTGGAAAACGTACGTCGAAAAAGTACAATTTAGCGAATTTACGAACATAGATTAAAAGAATTTTCAAGCCCGCCAGAGCAATGAAATTAATGTCACTAACTTTTGAAGCTGTGTTTAGGAGAGAGCCTAAAGACTTAAGATACAATTTCAGTTTTTTTTTTTTTTTTTTTTTTTTTTTTTTTTTTTTTTTTTTTTCAAACCAATGAATACTAAATGTACTTCAATGTTACACTTTTTACTTTCACCTACCTATGTATGAAATATATAGTAAGTGGAAGTATTGCGAACGTGAAAATTTTCGACTTCCGGTTTTCAACGGAAATACACATTTTGGGGTCCCCTGAGTCAAAATAACCAAGTCCCGCGAAATGGTCTGTGTGTGTGTGTCTGTGTGTCTGTGTGTCTGTGTGTCTGTGTGTCTGTGTGTCTGTGTGTGAACAGACTAGCTCAAAAACTATAAACCGTGCGAACCTGAAATTGGGTATTTAGAGTATGTATATGCCCGCGATGTGACAGCAAAAATTTCATCAAATTTGCTCAAAGGGAGGGGGTACTTTATTTAATAACTTTTTAAGTTTTTTTTCGATTTTCTCAAAAACGGCTCTAACGATTTTGATTAAACTGAGTATTTGATCTATTGATATGCCCGAGATATGACTGTAAAAATTTCATCAAAATTGATCAACCGGAGGGGGGACTTTACTTAATAAATTTTGTCTCATTTTCACGTGTTTTTTTTATTTACTCAAAAACGGTTTTAACGATTTTGATCAAACTTGGTATTTGATGTATTTATATGATCGAGATATGACTGTAAAAATTTCATCAAAATTGATCAACAAGAGAGGGTACTTTACTTATTAAATTTTGTCCAATTTTTACCTTTTTGATCGATTATCTCAAAAACGGCTTTGACGATTTTTATCAAATTCGTTATGTTTAATGAAAATTAGTTTTTATTTAATATCAGGTAAGCTTTATCATTATTAAAATGTTCTGAGAGGGCTTTTTTTGTGGGGGGGGGGCCTTTTTTGTTTTTCTATAAAGTACCTTTGTTTTAGTTTATATTGAGAAATTAACTGTCTCTCATCACGCCTAAAAATAAGAAATGGCTAAATATGATATATGAAGAAAATCAAGTAAACATATACAGTAGAAAAAAATAAAAATATTCCGTCAACTCATAAAACACCTTGAGCTCACGCATGCGCCGTACGCCTTTAATGACAAACCAATGCGTTATAATTAAAGCTGTTCTGTTCATTTGAGAAGTGGCAATTAACAAAACGCATTAATTTCTAATCTAAGTAAGTTGGTAAGTGAAAGTGTGTGTTGCGCGCACGCACCAGATTTTTTTTCCTTTTCTATTAACTCGTAAATATAAAAGATGTTATTGATGTGAACTACTGCAGAATGTGACCTACCTGCACAAATAATATTTTTGTACTTTTTAAATATTACTTTATAAAGTTTTGCCCCCATCAATGGATATTTTGCCAAGCGGGAAATATATATACTGAAAATTAATAAATGCCAATTCTCACGCTCCATTGAATCATATATAATTAAATGATTAATTTATTCAATTATTCAGTTGAATAATTTAGAATTTCATTCCAATTTATCAGTACAATAATACTAAGATTGACAATAAATACAATTAAAATAACGCTTTGATCATATAATTTCGGATCGCTTATTTCATCCGAAACAAGCTTTTAGAAAAACAACGCATTATTACCTCAAGCAAATGGCATCTAAATAAATGTACATAATGAATAAATTATAATGTTGATTTAAAGCCCGAAACACAAATTGGATTATCGACTTGGACAGCCTCTATTTCCGTCACAGCGAGGGGTCTCGCATTTATTATGCAAAAGAACTCCTACTACACATAGAATTGCAATACGGGCAATATAAATCGCTCTTCGGAGTGTAGCTAGTTTGAAGGCATTGTTTTTTATGCAAAGTATTCTTCGAAATATTGAAGTTTGTTTCCTTTTCCGTTCATAAATCAGAGTAAACTTAGATTTAGCAGGTAAATTAAATTTATGAGGACAGCTTTATACCTTTTATTTTAACCTCATTAGGACGTCACTTCACAGTGCAATGCAAGAATTATAAGGCCGTTATTTACAGTTCAATGTTCTT
Organism: Aelia acuminata; assembly: GCA_911387785.2. Taxonomy (NCBI): domain Eukaryota; kingdom Metazoa; phylum Arthropoda; class Insecta; order Hemiptera; family Pentatomidae; genus Aelia; species Aelia acuminata. Next base: position 35,480,924 of record OU426978.1, on the reverse strand, counting down.
AGTTTTATTAAGGCAAAAAAAAAATATGAATAATTTTATTAACGTTATATCTTTAAGTAATAAATTATACTTTTCTATGGGGTTAAGGAGATCAGACCATAAATTATGTGATTAAATGATAACGAAAGGAAGGAATTTAGCGTCTTTTTAAGTTATTAACAGCGGGGTAAATAGAAAACAAATTCGAAAGACCAAGAAAGAAGAAAAAGTGGAGGATGTGAAGGGTGAGTTCTAATTTCAATCCTAAAAATTAACTAAAGCTTCAATATATCTAAGAAGCAAGTTGATTTACACTCTGCTCAGATCAGGAATATTATCAAAATTAACTGCGGGGCGGGGGGGACGGTGATTTTAATGAAACCTCTCTGAATCCTTTTTTTAAGTAAGAAAATTATCTTCATTTGAAGACCTAGCCCCCTTTCTAATCTCCCTGAAGGGTGGTTGCACCCTTCCTTCATTTGGACGGACGGAATAAGAAGATCTCCATCGTTACTCATAAGAATCTGAACTAAGAAATCTGTATAATCTATTATAATATTTTAATATATTATATTAATATTATGTAACAGTTCTGTGGGTTAATAATATTTATTAAACGAAAATATAACAATAGTCAATGCCACACGAATTATAACAACTCAAATATTAAAGCAGGTTACCATAATTATCATTTTGTAATACAAAGCATATGGCACAGCCAAGACAAAGCCTAAGACTAACTGTTCCAGTCACTCGCTCCTTATATATAGTCGTAAAAGGAACCCTTTTTTATTTAATGATTTAACATTACACTGTCCCCTCCATAGAGATATACCTCCTGGATGTCTTATTTTCATATGGGCCTGCTCCCTAGGTAAAACGAATGTTCTCATCCGCTCTATCCACCGCGCCTGTTCTTCATCATGACTCTCTGCATATGGCGCCAAGCGATTGTAACGGGCGATCACAGCCTTTCCCTTGAGATACTTGAAAACCCCGGGGGTCACATCGTTGACGCGCTTTGTTATCGCGTAGGGTCCCTCCCAGTTCTTCTGCAACTTTGGGCAGAATCCTCGCTTTCTTCTCGGGTTGTAGAGCCAAACGAGTTCTCCTTCTTTGTACCCGCCCTGATCCGCTCTACTATCATAGTGTCTCCGGTCGCTGGTGAGGCGAAGGTTCTTGCAAACTAGCTTATGCATATATTCTATTCTGTTCTGGAGTCCGGAGACATAGTCTTGCCCAGATACATCCACCCCGGGTTTGCTGCCAAAAATGTGATCACAGGGTAACCTTATCTCTCGACCGAAGAGAACTCTCGTAGTTGTCTGTCCAGAGGATTCGTTAACTGCATAGCGGTTGGCCATAAGGAAATATAGGATCTGACGGTCCTAATCTCGTTGATTGTCAGAGGTTACCTTGGAATGGTACTTGAGGATTCGGTTAATCCGTTCTACCATTCCTTCAGACTGTGGATGGAGGGTAGTAGTCCTGGTTTTTCGAATCCCAAGTCTCTTGCACACTTCCTGGTATAATGTGCTCTCGGATTTCCTCCCCTCATCTGAATATAGTTCAATCGGTACTCCGAAACAGGTGATGAACTTCTTCACGAGAATGTAAGCCTCTTCGTTGGGGACAGCATATGCTTCCACCCACTTGGAAAAACAGTCCACGATCACGGAGACGTACTTATTTGCAGCGGCAATCCCTTCGGGCAACGATGGTCTTCGTAGCACCGGTGGCTACCAACATGGCATATCTCGTGCCGTTGACGACGCCCTCCATATATAAACTACCGGCTCTATGCCCCAAAGAGGCTACCACTACAAGGGGAGGGTCTTGTAGACCTCTTTGGGTCGATTTCGCCTTTCGACTCCTGGACCCCAGGGGAACTAAGATGGGTCAACTCCTACCCATCTTAGTTTCCCTTGGGCTTAGGCGCGTCAGTAGCGGCCTGCTTCTTTTAGGCACTCTAGACGTGTTCAAGTTCTCCGCAGCCCAAACACCGTACGGGTCTGCTTCTCCAAGAATCGAGTTTCTTCCCAACTTTCTTAACGATTTAACGTTACAATTATAATATAATCTTTTTTATATAAGAACCTGTACTAACTCCGCACCTTTTGAATTCATATCCTCGTGACCTAAATATGCATGCTTCCATCACCACAAATGTGTGACTTTGACCTTGGCTGGGCCCTTTGGGTCTGGAGGCGCCGCTCGCGAGGTGTTCTGTTTGTCTCGGGTCATTGAGTGCTCTATTATCTAGATCGTAAATAATTAGATTGCTCCGCATTTAAGTAATCCCCCATTCTCACCCCTGGCCCGGGAAACCCCGTATAGCCTAAATGACGAGAAAGTGAAGGGCCAAAAAAAAAATTATCTAATTACAACATCTAGTTCATCAAACCCGAAGATAAACATGACCTAAATTACACGAATGTACAGATTTTGTTTCATATTAAAAAACAAGGCTATTTTCGTTGTTTAACCTGAGCTAGAAGAATATTTGTGAGACGCTCAAGTTTTATATAAATCTGAAAATTTCATTTAAGAGGAAACATCTCTGCCAAAAAAAAAGATCAAAGTTTGCCTATTCCTAAAATTAGATAAGGAAGCATAATAAAACTGAATTAGTAGAGTTTGAGAAACAGGTAAATAAAACGAGAGGGAATATGTTTCAATAAATTATTAATATTGAAATTTTTTATGATTATGGGATACCAAATAGTCCTTGAAAAAATATGTTGAGTAAAAGTAATAAAGTTCCAAATTATATGTACTTCTTATTGGGTAATAAAAACACTCATACTTGAATTTTGAGAAAATGATTATTTATTCTTTAACATCAGTCTACGCTTGGCATTGCTATAGGTATTGACGCAGGAAGGTAGATCAGTATTGAGGGTCTGAGTCCGAGGGTCTGTATAGGCCCTGCTGATTTTAGGAATGACATGGTTTCGATGTTCGCGGATTTTTAATATCTCGTGGCCTAAAGTGTATTATTGTCAATGAAATTCCTCTCAGTATGGAAAAGAGGTTTCTATCGCTTGATATACTAAATAAATGATAATGAATATTTCTATTTACGTTATGTAGTATCTAAATTCTAGCTTTCTCTTACCCATTCAGCTTCTTAACAATGCTCAGAAGACACTATTGTAACGTGAAACAAAATCATACTCATGCGGGACGATAGCCCGCCTAGTAAATTGAAAGAAATCAAAGAGAGAGTTGAGCCTTGGTCCACTTCAAACCGTAATATTCGCCGAGAGGAAGTTTTGGCCAGGTTGAGGATAGGCCACACATACCTGACCCATTCGCATATTATTAGCAAGGATCCACCACCTATATGTGACCACTGTGGTAACACTATCACAGTCAAACACATTTTCGAACAGTGCACTTTTTATGTTTCCTCTTTGTCCAGATCAGGAATCACACCAAAATTATCAGATATTTTAAACGATCATTAAAAATGAAATAAAACTGCATTAAGTTTTCTAAATTTACATTGAGAAGAGTTTTTAACTTTTTGTTGAAACAGTTAACTGTTAAAAACTTTTTTAGTACATTTTCTCTGGATGTTTCGAGAATCTTCTACGTCCTTATAGAATGTCCTTTTTCGGACTTAAAATAAGAAGCAATGGACTAGAGTCTTAGTATGGAATCGAACATAGAAGTATATGGTTACTTGTGTCACTGTGTAGTGACTTTTTGTAACGTTGTTAGTAAATGAATTTTTATTGTTTGTTTGAAGAAATTATGAATTATAATTTATCTTTTTATAAAAAATATTCAATACTGGCGTACTGACACTACTTTTCTTCGACAACTCTTGCTCTACCGCATATATAAATGATTTGTCTACTTCAGCCTTGTTTTATTATTTTATTATTAGCAGCCTGAGTTTAATTATTTTTTATTGACCGAATTCATTAAAATAATTAATCGCATTAAAGTTTATATTTAAAACTGATAAAAACAAGGATGATATCATAGCACATATCTGATCGGGACAGGAAACAGGCGAACAGTCTAATCGGAAGATGGAGACAAACAATAGGCTTATTGAAGAAAATGGTGACAGCTATCTAGACATCAGTGGATGAAAAATGACAGCGTTGAAAGTCGGTGAATCTAAGCCTCATAATTCAACTTGGGCAGAAGGCGGCTGTTGCGGAAGGCTTTTCTACAAGTTGCTTTGGTTGACGAAATACAAAGGTGCAGTTGAAAGGGATTCTGCCTTTGGTAACTGCAGGTGCAACTCAATCAAATAGGCATTAGCCATGTGTGGACCGGGAAGTAACTTACGGTTCATTCATCCTTAGTCTACGTAACTTACTTTGTCTATCAATATATCTTTTTTTTAAATGTGTGAGTGGAAACGTTTTAACCCATACGAATTTTTTTAGTACCCATACACTCTAATATAATTAAATATAGTAAATGTGAACGAATGAAAAAAATACCACAAATTGTCGGAATTTAGGATGGGTTTCCATCATAAAAAATTATACAATGCCATTTATGAAAAGTGGTTAGTAACTGGAAACTTAACATAATGTTAAAAAAATTGAACTAAAAAAAAAGTCCTCCTATACAAAAATATTATATTATATTAGTTGATTTTAATTTTAGTTTTTATTATAAATAAGATTTTTATTTTCCTCATTAACTAACTCAATAAACTTGGCTCGGTTACATTTTTTCATTATTCTTCTGCCATTCCTAGACTCACAGAATTCCAACTGCAGTTGTTGTTTTTTTCCAATATAAATGCTATTTTTTTTTTTTTTTTTTTTTTTTTTTTTTTGGCTAAAGGCCTCCATTGAACATAAGGGAGCACGTTGACGTTTGCTATTTTCACTACCATGAAATCCTCTTGAATGCCTCGCACGCACTATGTCACACATGGAAAATTTTGGGCTTATTGTCTGAGTTTGTGCTCTTTAAAGCATATTACTACCCGTAGATTCAAATTCAAAACCCGGAGCAAGGAGACATTTAATAATACTCAGCATTAATTTCCAACCCTCCGGCAAAGCCTATATAGCCTGAACAGTCTTTAGCCTGTATAGTATAGGCGTGGAAGGTGAGGGCAAAAAAAAAAAAAAAAATAAAAATAAATAAAAGAAATTAAAAAAAAAAAAAAAACATGCGAAGAATCACACCTTTTTTCATCTTAAAAATTAATCCTCATGAAACAAGAGCGCTATTATCTTGCTGAGATTTATTTTGCTGGAGATTGATCAAAGGACTAATTCCAAGAATCACAGAACCAACGCGAAAATTAGTATACAAGATTAGTAGAGTAATAAATGGTACAAACGTCAAACATGCAAAAAAATATTAAATTTTGATCTCAATTCTAATTTTGAATATCGTTTATTTGAGATGATGTGTAAAACCGACGCTGGGCCTTCTTCTTCATGCATTGAATTACATTCTCATATAAACGTTTCCTTAATTGTATTAAACCTATACAATACGTTATAATGCAATAAAAAACGTTAATAATTTTATCTGAGGAGAAAAGATTGGCCCTAGCCGGGTCCCTGCATCACCGTGGCAACGCTCTAACTAAATGAGCTCCGCTAAAAGTATTAAGTAAAAGAGCTCCCTAAAAGTATTCCTGGGATGGTGAACTTGGTACCTGAGTTGGTAAGAGCGCTGAAATAGTGATGCAGAGACCCGGTTTCGAATCCCAGACATAGCCAATCTTTCCTCTTCAAATAAAATTATTTAAATAATAATTTCTAAGGAATAAAAATTTCTAAACTTTTCACTTTATGCCACGTATCAAATTATGTAGGTATCTGCATTGCAATCGAAAATTTCTGCCGACTTAATAGGGGTGAGACTCAACTGTTCATTAACCTTGAAAACGCCCTGAAATAATTTTAGAAATGGAAGTAAAATTATATCATTTAAAGACAAGGGATTCTATGTCTTAAATAAATCAACTCTTCTTCTTCATACTCTCATGCATAAAGTTTCGTTCGATAGTTTAGAAATACAAATATATGTTTTTTATGAGATTGGATATGTTCCATTAAAACTGTAAATGATACCCCTAATTTCGAAATTTCATTAAGATTTATGAAGGTTTTACTTTGAATCTGGGATGTAGTTAGGTCCAATGGGTTCAGTGTAGGGCATACGTGAGAGAACGCATAGTCCCTTGTCCTTAGGAGTATAGAAGCCACCTTCACACTTCACGTTGCCTTGTGTTACCGCTTCCGTCAAAATCCGTAATTATGGACCAGGCTTAAGAACATACCAATTTATTTTCGGATTTTCTCGGAATCGCAAATCGGGGAGTGAGTGACCGTCCATGAACTCTTTCCCAGAAGTGTTGTTTGTTTGGATTCCTTTCTCGAGACAAAACAAGAAGTTGTTGTTTTGACAGCAATTTGATTCCCGTCCTTGAGACACATCTCTCCTAAGGGTGGGAAGACGGGTTTGACCGTCAAACGACCGGTTTAAGGTGCATATATTTGCTCGGTGTACGATGGTAATCGATAGTACGATCTGAATATATTGATGTTCCTGATGATATTTTCGAAACCATGGGTTTCTTCCCTTTAAAATTATTGATATTGGTGAATTTACTGTAGTAAAAACTAATATTATTATGGAATTTAGTATACAAATGTAACAATGTAAAAATAGAACGGCTAATCTAATTGTTGTAGATGCGAATTGGTTTTGAAGCAAGTGCTGAGTGTCTGATTTCATTTGAAAAACAATTGTCAAAGCCAAAGTCGCAGGTTATCGCAGATGATCTTTATACATTTTTATTCTAATTTAGTTTGACTCCAAATATTAAAAAAATGAAAGGGGTGTTTTTCGAACATTTTGTAATATTTTACTTGAAAGGTAGTAGAACATAGATTGAGTTAAAAAAATTTCTTACCCTTGGCCATATTTTCCAAAATAATTTCTACTTTCACTTAAAATAAAGTTCACAGTAAGCCTCTTCTAAACTGAAAAAAGACTAATTGAAAAGATTACGCCAAAGCCAATGTTTACATCTAGTATTTACCTTCGATCTAAAATCCCTTCTCGACTAATACGGTTTAGTGGTCACAAATACTGTTTTTTTCGATACATTTCTTAATTTTAATAGCTATTGAGTTAACAAATATATGTAAATGTTATAATTAATGATCATTTACATTTTTAGGAACATTTAACATGTAAATTCAAGAAAGAAGTAAAAACTTCATTTTTCTTCATTGAGGGCTTGATCATGAACCTGAGTCTCAAAGTCGGTAATAGTCTCCGTGTCCGTTGATTAAGGATTATTTGAAGTGTTTCTATTTATATAAAAATCTAAATTTTTGAGTTAAAAAAAGATCTAATAATACAGGTTTAAAACATAATTCTGAAAGCCGGTGTTGCAAGTATAAGAAGAGAGGTTGTATATTGAGGAATTATATGTGTAAAGAGGCAACTGTTAATCCTTTTATTATTCACAAGGTTTCTGTAAGCCTAAGTTAATTTTTCTTTATATCAGTATTTTAGGCCTAGCCTTGTCGTTTTATTCAACATTATCTTTACACTTTTCTGTTGTCTTTGACCTGCCTGACATCTAGCTCTGTCCAAAGTAATAAAGTACGATCAGTTTGCAGATTATGGGGTCAGCGAACGAAAAGCCGCGCTTGAACCCGAAAAGGCTCAGAAGATCTTAGAATTATAAGAAAGATTTAATCAAACCCCAATGTTATGTTTATGATTCTATAATAATGTTTATGATCCTATGATTTGGCGGATCTTAGGTAACCTGATTTAACGGTCATCGTTAAGAGGGTCAGATACCATTTTTCGAATATATCAAAACTAATCACAAATTAACTTATATTTTTGTAAAATAAACTAATTTAAAGATATTAAGTTGTATCCTGCTGATTCATATATATATTTCTTATTACATCATTTTATTTATATTGCCTAATTATATTCTATTAATTAGTTAATAGTTATTCTAGGCTACACAATAGTTATCTACTTCAATTATATTGAGGTCTTTATGTCACTTTAGTTTCGATCACATAAGTTGGATTCTGTCTCAAGCATTTTTTATTATTCCTATTAATTTATCCATACTCATCAAAAACAAGGCATAATTCAAATCATTTATTATTTTCAATAGAATATTTTAGCGAGTATTATATTTATTCAGTGAGTGATAATTGTCCTACCTGCTGTAGGTACATCATCAGGTTATTTTGGCGTTTGGCAGAAATTTCGACTTTTTATTTCTCTTCTTTTATTCAGTGAGCATTTTCTTTACCTATTTTTATTTGATAAATAGTGGCTTTTTTTCTTTCTTACTTGTCTTTGTTACTGTTGCAAAGCTCATTTTCACTAATTAACCTCTTAAATTATCTTTATAAATATTAAATATTTATTTTTCCTTATGCTCCTTATTTTGCGATAATTAGATACTTTATAAAAAAATATCGTTTACTAGTAAAATGACATTAAAAATAAAACTCTTAAACGTTTACATGGCACTTACTTAAATGAGAATCCGTGAACAAAATGTAACTTGAAAAATCTATAAATTGTCAAAAATCAACAAAACTTAGCCTACATAGTAATTCCGGGAAGAATGATTAATCATCAAATTAGAATAATTCTAACTATAGAGCAAAGAATATCATATTACCTAAAATATTATTAGAAATAGTAGGAAAGTTAATTTATATAATGATCTTTTTTGATTTATCAAAAATTCTGAGCCATACGCTGAGAATGCTAACCGCTAAGTATATTTAATATGGATTTCATTTTCAAGGTTATTATTTAACATTGATTACTATTGAAATGTTATAGCTTATAAAATATATAGGTAATAAATAAATATGGAGCTTATAAGTACTCTCTATGACCAATCCCTTCTGTTGAGAAAAATAAACTACATTTGATAAATAAAAATCTGGAGCGATCAACACACAACTTTTACTTGCTAACATACTTAGAGTAGAAATCGACATGCTTTGAATGTTTGTTTAACGTCCCGCTAAGGCTAATCGGACATTTATTTCCTTCTTTTTGTTTGTTATTCTCTATAAGGTATAGACTATTATAATTATCACAAAAATTGAAAGTCCTCAGATTTTTTTTTTTTTTTTTTTTTTTTTTTTTTTTTTTTTTTTTTTTTTTTTTTTTTTTTTTTTAACGGCTTTCCGTCAAATATCGTGAAGGGGAATCGTTGGAAGGAGTATTTATAGTTCACACACAAATATATGTATATATATATATACAAATATTGGAAAAAAATAATTTCCATCGAATATGTAAGTTCCAACCCGAACATTGCGAAAATAAAAACGCATTTTTGATGCGGTAGAACATAGACTATATAGGAAATAAAAATATAAGCCGTACCTAAGTCTCTTTCTGACATTTCTAGCAACATTAGTTAGCTCTCTCACCACCTCATTAGATGGTGGAACCACTTTGAGAAGGCATTTGTGTTTATCTGATCTATTAGGAATGAGTTAGATCAAAGGCTAGAGTATCCTTGATCCGTCCTCCTAGACCAGCCTCCTCCCCTCCCTGCAGCTGCCTAAATCCTCACACACACCTACAGATAGACAAAGCTGCCATGCCAATCCCTGTTGTCATTCTCTTCTCAACCACGCCGGACCACAACATCGCTCACGGTGACCTAGCATATCCCACTAACACCCTTGCCTATTCATTCGCTTTTGTTGCCGCCCAGAAAAAGGTACAAGACTTCTTCGAACTCAGTCGACCCCTATTAGGCCCATTGTTCAACAATAGCCCCAATGGCTTGGACTATAGTCTTAAGAAGCCGCTAGTGAAATATTCTGCTAATGGCCTAGGGGCCACCTGGAAATCATCTGGGTCAGTGTACCTCTTTCCATTGTCGCATTGTTATTGTCATCTATGACTTCATTGAGGCTTCTGTCCAGGGTGTCTTTTTCTAATAGGTCAATCATCCTTTTGCGTTTAATATTTTATTAGACGTTAAGCATCTTCTTATAGGCTACATTATCAAGCGAAAATACATATGTGAATGAACAAATGTCATGGAAAATGCAATGTATTGATACAATCGTTATTCAATTTAAATATAAATTTAAAGAAGTTGCGATGAAACTTTTATATGCATTTTCCAGAAACTGTTATGTATGGAATGTTAAATTAAATTTCCCCAGCAATAGTTAGGAATCTTAAACGTATTAAGCTAAAGGATAAGTTGGAAAAATGAAGCATTCTGGTTGGCTGTGCGGGTCTAGTATACTTTAGCGCCGGCCGACATTCCTTTTGAAGTTCTGGCAAACTGCTGGTAAAGTGACTTGGTAGCCTGTAAAACGCTGTGATAGAATATAACGAAAATATAATATTATATGGTATAATATCTATACATATTTTTTTTTTTTGGGTCCACCCCATCCTTGCCGTTTAGGCTTTACGGAGTTTTCCGGGCCATGGTAGAGGGTGGGGGATTAATGCCGAGTATTATTAAAGTTCCCCTGGCTCCGGGTATAATACAGGAATATACCCGGGTATAATCTATACAGAAATATTATGGAGGCAAAAAAAAATCTCTTATCCTATCCTTCCCGATAAAAAACATAAAATATTCAAATTTATTTTTTGAAGAGAAAAGATTTGGCTCCGCCGGGAGTCGAACCCGGGTCTCCTGCGTTACATGCGAGGATGCTAACCACTACACCATAGAGCTCGGCTCAAGGCAGAGCAAATCCTTCCTCTTCACTGATACCTACTCCCCCTATTTCACAAGTTTTGTGAGTAGTAGCGGGAGGTGGACAAATTTTGTCCGATTTATGATATTTATTGACATAAGTCAATTTTTTAAATTATTTAATTAATCTAATCTTAGTTCGTGGCTGACCACCATTTTAAATTATTTCCAAATAATTTATTTTTTGAAGAGAAAAGAGTTGCTCTGCCTTGAGCCGAGCTCTGTGGTGTAGTGGTTAGCATCCTCGCATGTAACGCAGGAGACCCGGGTTCGACTCCCGGCAGAGTCTTTCTATCGACGTAATCTTTTCTCTTCAAAAAATAAATTATTTGGAAATAATTTAAAATGGTGGTCAGCCACGAACTAAGATTAGATTAATTAAATAATTTATAAAATTGACTTATGTCAATAAATATCATAAATTGGACAAAATTTGTCCACCTCCCGCTACTACTCACAAAACTTGTGAGATAGGGGGAGTAGGTATCAGTGAAGAGGAAGGATTTGCTCTGCCTTGAGCCGAGCTCTGTGGTGTAGTGGTTAGCATCCTCGCATGTAACGCAGGAGACCCGGGTTCGATTCCCGGCGGAGCCAAATGTTTTCTCTTCAAAAAATAAATTATTTGGAAATAATTTAAAATGGTGGTCAGCAACGAACTAAGATTAGATAAATTAAATAAAATATTTAATATAGAGTCTCCCATTTCCGTAACATTGAATATTTATTGTGGTTATTTTTTATTCGGGTGAAAAAGATTTTAAGCCTTTTCTTTACGGTTAAAATGTATTAGGACTTTTCAAGGGATTGTCGAAATTTTATTTTTGGTACGTCATTATCACTATGAGATAATTTTCACGGCCTCAATAATTGAAAAATTATTTGCGATGAAAACTTGGTGGCGATTTTCTTAAAGTTTTCTTCTTAAGATCAATTCTAAAGTTAACTGATTTTGTGGGAATGTACAGCTTAGATCGGGCAAAATGAATTGATTGATGAATTTAAGCATTTTTTAGAAGTCACATTCTGCCAAGGGCAAACTGCATATTGATTATAAACCTAGTGTGTGTACTATATATACAACTTTTTTTAAATATGTAAAAAAATGACATAGATACAAGATGATTTATTGTTGTTTTTATGTTTTATTTTCGGCTTATACTGAATACTATGTATTCTTATTTTGTGATTTTCCTACAGGTTATTGGTATAAAAAGTAAAAAAAAAAATAAATAATTATAGTCTCCGGCTAGAATATCATTAAAATCTCCATACTGGGTCCATATCCTATCATTACCAATTCAACCATAAGAGGCGCAATTGTGTTCCGTGAAAACTATCAAGGGCGTGAGGCCGATGTTCCCAAACAAAGCATTTGGAATTTGTTACATATATTTCAAGGGAAGAAAGAAAAGCAAAAAGCAAACCATCCCACCTGACGCATCGGACCTTGCCCATGCAAATCTTCTGGTACCGCTTGGCAGGGGGCTTTTTCTGCCTTAATACCTAGAAATTTATTATAAGGTTATAATGTTATACGGTTAGATCTAAAGGCGTTGTAAAAATAAATATCGATAAACGCAATTTATAATGGTTGTGATTTATAATACTGATAGCTCCAATGAATTTGCTTATTTATGAGAAGTTTTATTTGCAGGAATATAAAATTATTACAAAATGAAATAAACTGTATTTTAACATTAATAAAAATATTTATTTAAATTTTGTTTTCATCGATTCCGCCGTAAACAGTTGGTCCTAATTTGATTTTTATTTTACTGTTGTGTGTTTTTTAAATCTATATTGGAACAACGGAAATATAAATTGATAAAAATATTCTTTATAATATAGAAATAATAATTGAAATATACCATGTTTGATGAAAATGTAAAAAACCAAGAAAAAACAAGGGCTTTCTGAAAAATCAACCGACCGTCTGACAAGGCTTCATTTGCTTACTGATGAAATGTGACTTGGTAGCCTGTAAAACGCTGTGATAGAATATAACGAAAATATAATATTATATATTATAATATCTATACATTTTTTTTTTTTTTTTTTGTTGGGTCCACCCCATCCTCGCCGTTTAGGCTTTACGGAGTTTTCCGGGCCAGGGTAGAGGGTGGGGGATTAATGCCGAGTATTATTAAATTTCCCCTGGCTCCGGGTATAATACAGGAATATACCCGGGTATATGGAAGCAAAAAAAAATCTCTTATCCTATCCTTCCCGATAAGAAACATAAAATATTTAATGTAGAGTCCCCCATTTCCGTAACATTGAATATTTATTGTGTTTATTTTTTACATTGGGGTGAAAAAGATTTTAAGCCTTTTCTTTACGGTTAATATGTATTAGGACTTTTCAAGGGCATCCCGAAATTGTACGTCATTATCACTATGAGATAATTTTCACGGCCTCAATAATTGAAAAATTACTTACGATGAAAACTTGGTGGCGATTTTCTTAAAGTTTTCTTCTTAACATCAATTCTAAAGTTAACTGATTTTGTGGAAATGTACAGCTTAGATCGGGCAAAATGAATTGATTGATGAATTTAAGCATTTTTTAGAAGTCACATTCTGCCAAGGGCAAACTGCATATTGATTATAAACCTAGTGTGTGTACTATATATACAACTTTTTTTAAATATGTAAAAAAATGACATAGATACAAGATGAATTATTGTTGTTTTTATGTTTTATTTTCGGCTTATACTGGAATACTATGTATTCTTATTTTGTGATTTTCCTACAGGTTATTGTATAAAAAGTAAAAAAAAAAAAAATAATTATAGTCTCCGGCTAGAATATCATTAAAATCTCCATACTGGGTCCATATCCTATCATTACCAATTCAACCATGAAAGGCGCAATTGTGTTCCGTGAAAACTATCAAGGGCGTGAGGCCGATGTTCCCAAACAAAGCATTTGGAATTTGTTACATATATTTCAAGGGAAGAAAGAAAAGCAAAAAGCAAACCTTGCCCATGCAAATCTTCTGGTACCGCTTGGCAGGGGGCTTTTTCTGCCTTAATACCTAGAAATTTATTATACGGTTATAATGTTATACGGTTAGATCTAAAGGCGTTGTAAAAATAAATATCGATAAACGCAATTTATAATGGTTGTGATTTATAATACTGATAGCTCCAATGAATTTGCTTATTTATGAGAAGTTTTATTTGCAGGAATATAAAATTATTACAAAATGAAATAAACTGTATTTTAATATTAATAAAAATATTTATTTAAATTTTGTTTTCATCGATTCCGCCGTAAACAGTTGGTCCTAATTTGATTTTTATTTTACTGTTGTGTGTTTTTTAAATTTATATTGGAACAACGGAAATATAAATTGATAAAAATATTCTCCATAATGTAGAAATAATAATTGAAATATACCATGTTTGATGAAAATGTAAAAAACCAAGAAAAAAACAAGGGCTTTCTGAAAAATCAACCGACCGTCTGACAAGGCTTCATTTGCTTACTGATGAAAAA